>CM043113.1:43463622-43859031 GCA_023701765.1 Hylyphantes graminicola | reverse complement strand
GAAGTATCCGATTTGTATAAATCTTGGGTCAAGCGTTTGTAGGTGACAACCACTGTTAAAAATAACCTTGTTTTTCAATAAGAATTTTAGATATTATTTAAGTCACAGGTAAGTAGGCTGTGTTATTATTTTTAAAGGAAATTCGTGTTTATTGACTATTTTATGATTTGTTGTGAAGATCTTAAAAATCTGCAAATAATCGTTTTCACTGTACGATTTATTTAAAGAAAAACATTTTATGGCTTTCGTATTCGTTCTAGAGATACATTCTAAACTTATCTCTACTAGAAATCGCATAAAATATATGCCCAATGGTGTTGAAGTATTTATCATTTTCCCCAAGAAGAGCCTTTTCAAGTTTCAAAAAGTATAAATAAATAAACCGTTTTCTTAGCACTTAAAATTTTCCATTTTAGTATCGATAAAAATTCTGTCACAAAAATGGATTTTTTTTACTGTGATACGGATAAAGTTTGAGTGGTCTTGAACCACAAAGTTTTCTAAAAAAGGAATCTTAAAATGCATTTTAACATGGGTATATTTGAGGTTTATAAGGCGAAAGTATTGAATACTTTAAATATCAAAAGGCATTATACATTTAGGTTCAGGCATTATCCACTTCACTTATTTTTAAGGCGAAATGCATGTCTAAATTTTATATTAATTTTAAGTTTTACTTTATGCATCAGAAAAAAACTATGTATTCAGTATGTATGCTTCCATTAAAGTATACTTTTATCGAGCATATTTCATAAATATTGAATTAGTTACAAAAATTAAATCGCTAATAAAATTATATTTTAATACAAACCGACATAAGTTTATTATTAAACAATACTTATTGTATGTCGTCGGCCATATAACAAAACGAATGTATCTAGGGATTGGTTGCTTATGAAAAATATGGTCCCCCTCCCCTCCCTGTGTTTTTGCACATTCGTGGTTTTGTTATTGGACCTATGGTATTTGAACAACAACAATAAACATTAATTAAATATTTTAGGTAAATTCGTATTTTAGTTATTTATTACTCTTTTGTATTGTTGCACAAAGTCTAGAAAGAATGCTATTTTACAGTGCTTGCGAAATGATTTCGTGTGTTTTGTTCGTACTACAAAAAATATATACAGAGAATTTCGCTCCTTTCAATGTTTTTTTTTATTTATTAATTTTAATAATATTCACAATTTTGTTCAAACAAAATATTTTTTCTATTATTTAAGAATAAATTGCAACTATTTCAGTTTTTTTTAAAGAATTAATTTCCTTTTTGATCGGCGTGAATATGTTCGTGTAAAAATGTGATTCTTTAACTCATACAAATTCATATATTATTAACTAATAGTAAATAATTGCCAGTTCTTTGCATGGACTAAAAAAATTCAAATCGATCCTAGTATATGTATCATTTAATCCGTTATATGACAATAAGCTTATGTTTATTGTTCCCGCTCGAGTATAGAATCCCGTTAATTATATTACCTTAAAATTCCAAATTATAAATACGATATAAAATTCACGGATAATTTCTATCGTAATTTCCCGCATAAAATTCATTTAGCACATTTGACGAGTTTTTACTAACTTGGCGTGGAAAAGATACAGCTACAACGACGCCCATTCAGCTCTAGTGCGATGACCTTCGCACAGTCAACCAGTTTATAAATTATTTTTAAAAAATTGTTCTCAATTGTTTATTGTAATAACTTGTAGAGTTTAAAAATGAAGACATAAAGTCCTAATATGCAGCTCTAGTGTGATGACCTTGAAAAACCGCCATAGTTCAGTAATAGCATAACTATGCATTTATTGCTTAAATACTCATACACGAAGTCAATAGAACCCTCCATGAGGAAATTCTCAAATAAACAAATAATAAAATTCTAGAATGGAAACAGGCAGGAATTACGTCACTTGAAAGGTGTCAATTATTTTTGAAATTTTGAATTTAGTTTCTGAAGGTAATGGCGGAAGAATAAAAAGAAAAAGTTTCAATTTTAATTATTTCCTTAAAAACTTATTTTAATTTGTTTAGCTGATGGTAACAGGAAATGGGGAAAAAGAACTATCGAATTTGAGAGAAAGCGGTGTACTTTTTTCAAAAAATTCGATTTTTCTTTAAAAATAGAACAAATATGAAAAAAATTAAGCCTCAGGTTCACACGCTGGTAATGAAGGGAATCTATGTTAAAAATTTCGATTTTCCTATTGTATTGTAAGTTGGTCTTTGACGATCCACAGGCATACTCTACACAGACACACATACATACTCTTTCTTATGGATAACCAGTAAAAAAATTAATTATTTGATATATATTTTCCATTAGGTGTGTTTTTTTACTAATTTTTGTTGATGATTAATATTTGAAAAACTTCTGCTTGTAAATTAACTTCTGAAATAGAGCGTTTGGAATAAAAATGCAACGTTACGATGCATATCAAGCTGCTATTAATTAGTATAGATGGCAATATAAATTATAGGAAAATTAAAATGTTTGTTTAAGCCAATGTTTTTATTGCACAATTCATGAAAGCAATTAAAAAATCCCAGCAGAAGCTTTTCTATCATACATTTCTGCGCTCAATATAATGAACTACAGATAATTAACCAATATTCTTCCGTCCATATCTTTTCTCTTAAGATTTGCCTTCTATATTAAACCATATAGCACAATTCATGCCTTCTAGCATGATATTGACAATATGTAACAAGTCAATCTATCACAAAAAATGGTTGTAATTAATATTTTATATTAAATAAACCCATAATTAACCGTTTTAAGAAGCTTTATAAATCGATTTATCATAACTTATTTAAAATAATATTATTAGAAAATGTAAAAACTACCAAATAAAGTGTAACAATAACATTAATTCTTTCCTCGAATAAAAGATTCTGTAAATGGAGCTGAAAGCATGCATTTTTGCTACCTAAAGTTTTGTTTATTTAGATAAACTTAAGCGGAAAGCACATTTTCTCTTGGCGAATTATATTGCAACCGTCGTTAATTAGCTGAACACAATAAACAATCGAAGTACTTGTTATAAGCATGCAAGTCAAATTAGTATTTATTGTTTAACATAATAAAGTTAATCCGTCCTAATATTATTCAGATTAATTCTTCACGCACTTCATTAATTATTTGTTAAGAAAGAAACTTCTGAATCAAAATATCACCTTATAAATAGATTTCTTATTATTAAAAAAGATGCTTTGTCAAACTAGATACGTTGGGTCTTAGAAATTAAGTGCTTTTTAGAAAAGGGCCAAAGTCATAAATATTTATATGCAACATCAGGCATTTTTGCAACAATTATACATAATTAATAACGATTTGCTTTCAATATGTTTTAAAGAGTGCTTTGCATGAACTGGTAAAGTTGTTGGAGATTATAGAAATTTCACGCCACATTCATATTTTTATTAAGTGTGAGTTGACCTGTTACCAGTATTTTCATTATTAGTGCTTTGAATATGATATTATTTTTTACTTCAATAACCTGATATTAAATGTAAGGTATGAAATAAAAATTATGCTATGGGGATAGAAAATCTGAAATTTTGATTCTGTGTTTTCTACACCTTCTGTAAATAAAGACAAAATATGCAAATAATAAATCAAAAATCTTCTGCAACATATTAGTAGATAAACAAGGTAATTTATTTTGTCTGTGAATTCAAAAAATGGTAAACTGTTTAACTAGGAAAGGTTACATTTTAAGAATTGGTTGTTATTCCATGCATTTTTACTCTGGATTAAACAAAATCTTTACAATTCATTGTTTTAAATTATTTTTTTGAGGTTTAAGAGTACACACCAGTGTTACATCATACTAAGTTTTTTATAAACATTAACAAAGATGTTAAGTTTTTTTTTTTACAAAGTGTACTATCTCGTGATGATACATATAGAACATTTACAACAAATAGCACTTTGAAAAAATATTTTAATAGATTTGAATTGTCTCCAATTACAATGAAAATTAAAAAGATAATGTTTACAAAGGGAAGGGGTAAAATGTTGGCTTAATTACGAGAGTTTCCGTTTGTTCCTTTGTTGGTTTTACTTTTAGCAATCCCTTAAAATATAAAAGGATTTAAATATAAATATTCCTTTGACACCTTTTGTAATAGAAATGCGTTAATTGTTAATTGAACAATGACGAATGTTTTTAATAGATACTTTTCTTTCGTTTAATTTTATGGTGAACACATAAATAATGGTTTTGAATTCTTTACTAATCAAATAATGGGGCTTCTATGTACTTTCTTTTTCTCGTACTACGTTTTATCTAATAAGTGAGTAAATACGAAAATGCTTTATTCGTTACTTACCGTCTGCAATTGGGCCACAAAAAATAGTCAAATAACACTTTGCTATTTAAAAAAATAACAAATCATCACTTCAATTCAACATATACAATATTTACTCAATGAATTATTTTCTTCCCATTTGAACGAAGTTGCCGATTATTTTGTACACCGTATATTTTGCAGTGAACTAATATAATAAAAAAAAAGATGAAAATTTCTTAAATTGTAAAACATCAATAAAATATTTTTATGTATTTTTTGGGCTTAAAACTTATTAAAAATGAAAAATTATTATTAAATTAAGGCTTACTATCAGAATAATTCATATTAATTGTATGATCTGGATTGATTTTTATATTTTCATTGTAGTACGTAAGTTTAAATCAAATTCAAAGTTTTTTTAATTAGTTTTTTTCATATTTTTCCTCTCAAGGTGCATGTTTTCTGAGAGATGACTCGTATACAGCTTAGAATTCAATAATATTTTGCGTTAGATTTACTTAATATCAGAGTTATAAGAGATCGTAAGATGAAGTTAGTTCTTGAGTGATCAATGGCTAGAAGATCGAATAGTGTCCTTGACATTAGATAGGGATAGGCACGAAAATATGACCCTCATGTTTTATTAATGACTGCTCAATTATAATGCATTGCCTGCAATATCATGAATATGATACTACGTAACCCGAATGATGGTTATTTTGTAAGTTTAACAATATTAAATTGGATGCGATTATACAATGTTTTAAGCAAGTATTTATGTTGCATTACGCTTCAAGCATATAGAAAAACATTAGAAATTGTTGTTTTAAATTGTTTTTATTAATTTTTTTGACATGAAGAGGGATTTCGAAACGTGAGTAGTTTTACACCTAGAATGGCATTAAAGAAAATTCAAAAAAAATTGTTTTACTTTTCAAAACTTTTAAAATTAGTTGCAACTAGTTAGTCAAAACGCTGAAGCAATTATTGTGATAAATATATTTGTTAATTGTAAGTATTTTATTTGTTAATACCTTAACAAATTGATTTATTACTACTCTGTTCTCTTTATTTCAATCATTTTGATCAAAATTCATTCAATTTCTTTAAATAACAATAATAACACAGCGAATTTTTGTGGTATTGTTCATTTAATAATATAACAATTAAATTTTTTTTGTTTATCTTCACATCTATTTAATTAGAAGTTTGACGTAGAGATAGATGGGCAAAAAGTATAAAAACAGGTATCTGTAGACATTTCTAATACTAATATAATATTTATGATTCGAAGGGTAGAATTGAATTAGGAGGATAGGGACGGAAGGACTGGTTGACGAACATAATCAGAACGCCAATACCTACTTTTTAATTATGTAAAAATTCTTTCTGATTTAAATAAATGATAAGTATTCTAAAAAAATAAATAATCTTCTAGTTTGAGGATGCTTTCATATTCAGAATATACTTGTTCAACACCTGCTAAAATACTGTCAAATTTATGGAATATTGCAAACGTTATTCTTTTGCCAATGTCACTAGCTTGATATTGAATTTGATTTTAAATTAAAGTTTCATCCCTAACATTAAGTGTTGTCAAGTTTTCAAAATCCATTACTGCATAAGCTCTCTCGAAGAGACGCAGGATTTATTGATTTCATTACCCATAAGAATTACTTTATGATCCAATATTGAAATTGTGTAATATGTA
The DNA here is from genome assembly GCA_023701765.1 of Hylyphantes graminicola. Taxonomy (NCBI): domain Eukaryota; kingdom Metazoa; phylum Arthropoda; class Arachnida; order Araneae; family Linyphiidae; genus Hylyphantes; species Hylyphantes graminicola. The sequence goes on along the minus strand of CM043113.1, from coordinate 43,853,023 downwards.
TATCTTGCGAGGAGTACCGATCGGCTTAGGTTTTCCGGTTGGTAAACGTGGTAATCATTCGAGGACATATCCCGGCTTATCATTTCTGTTTAAAGGATTTAGTGCTCGAAATAGCTCTATAAGATTGTCAGAATACTCTGTTTAATTTATCTTTAGCGTAAGGGAAATAGTGTTAAATTAACATGATAATATATTAGCGTAAAAGAAGCCATTTTTGAATTAATAACTAAATAAATACTGGTTTCATTATTTGATAAATAAAAAAATATTATTAACAATGGGACACTGTTGAACGTCAATTAATTAATTGATAAAATAATCTTGGCAGAGGATTAGATTTTGATAAAAACTTGCTGATACATATAGAGGATTTCGCGTGCTTTTGTACTGTTTTTGTCTGAGCAGAATTGTGGGGAAGATATTATTAATTTAAACATAAAAGTCAAAACTGCAATTAGGTCTGTGTTAATGAAAACTTTTAAAATACGCATAAAAACGCTATTGTAATGGTTTATAGTATTGTTTTATGTTTATTAATAAGAAAGGAATAAAAGTTAAACATAGGAGATTCGAATTTAAATACTTAATCCTTGTAAGGACAATAACTTTAGTTGGCCAGGTTAAATTTATTTTGAATGATCATCGAAAAATCTGTTCAAATCTAAAAAAAAAGTTCTAACTTTAGTTTACAACAAGTAATGTACTTTGAAATCAAATGATAGGAGTTACTTGCATACATTAAATTTTTTTTTAAAAAGTAGCATTTTTTTTAGATTTGGGAGTTTAAAATAATACAATATGATTTTTTTTGGTACTAGTTTTGACTTTTAAATGATTAGATATCTTTATACATATTTATATCCTTTTAAATATTTATAAGTTCATCTGAAATTTTTTGATAATAACAGATAACGAACTCAAACACCAGAAACCAGCATCTCGCAGAATTGTCTAAACTCTTGGGGAATTTTGAATACCGTAGGTGACAATGTAAAAACACAAGATTTAACGAATAGTAAATCCATATTTTTGCAACATTAGAATAAGAAATATTTTAATATTTTCGTCTGATTCAATTCCAGGAAATAAAAGATTTTCGTAAAGCCAATAAAAGGTTTGAACAAATTTTTAAAATATAATCAGTACATCTTGTTTTCAGGCGTATTAGATACAAACTAAATCATTGGCGTTTTTGTATGCGAATTTTCCTGTGATTGATAAAACCTGCAATTGCTCTAAAATATGTTTATGGATATTTCAAGATTGTTATAAAATAAATACCAACTCAATTTCAGAGGATTTTTACAGTCATTTAAAAGTTAGAAAAGGCGAAGAACACTTTGCATTTTTTATGCATTTGGCTGCAATGTGAGAATCTTTGCGCGAAAGATTTAAAATTTGAAGACAGCATTTGTGCAGCAGAATAATTCAAGGAATAGTATAATAATGGTGTGATGTAGCAATATGATAATTCCTAATGTCCACGAATAGATATCTTTTTAACAAGATGAAAAATCCATATGTGAATGAATCTGCTGTTTTTTCAATTAACCAATCAATTAATTTTAAGTATAACTTAATTTCTCTGCAGCTCTAGTGCAAATTTGATTCAGCAAAAAAATAATAAATTGCAAAATTGTTCTTTATACATTAATTAAATGAAACACACAAATCATATTTTCACCAGTGTTTTCAAATTGTTTCATATTACTTTGATCAGTTCCTATTTATGTTATTCCTATTTTTCATTCAAATAAAAAGTGAAAATAAAAAGTGTCCGAATGTTTTTAATTTTGATTAGTTGAATTTCATCTAAAAAACAAAATCTGTAAAAATAAAATTATACTTTTCGAAACTATTTAAATATTTTGAAGTTTTCGTTTCACTGAAAAGCTAATGTTCATAATTAGACTTAAAAATTATATTGGACCACATTAGTTTTTATCCGAATAGTTTATTCGGAGGAATACTAATGGGACCTATTAGTTAATGTTTATAGGAGATTGCATTTCGTATAAAATTATGTTTTCCTGTTTTTCGCTGCTTGTGCGCGGTTAGAAAGCTTTTATAAACATGAATAACTATCCTAATAATGTAGATAAATGTACTATAACGAGTAATTCGAAAAAAGAATAGCTCGAAAAAGTTGAGTGATACTAATACGTGATGTTACAGTAATTGGCGGTATAAAGTAACAAAGGTGCAATCGATAATTCAAAAATTTTATCTCTAATAGATTAAATAAGTTTAATGCATAAATAAGTTAAAAAAATTACTATGATGATAAAATACTTAATCCTACTAATTATGCGTAACAAAAACAATATTTGGTAAGTTTGTTTTTTAAAAAAATTTAGATCACCACGTACTTAGTTTGATTTCCACACAATTTTGAAGAAAATCCTTTTTTAATTTTTGTTTTTTCATTTGTATAATTTTTGTTATTTCTCTAATGCATACTGTTACCGTTTGGTAACAAGTAACATAATCCACTTTATTCTATTAAATTAGAGCTCCTCCTAGACAAATCTGTGTTTTTTCATCTATTACATTTCATTTTAAAGTTTTAGTTACTAATAATCCTCATAGATGACAGTAGCAAAAGTGTATTCAAAATTAAAGAGTGCGGTTATTAACTTTTGTGAAATTACGTTTTTTGCAGTATTCAAAGAATAATAATATTAGTATTACATACTAATAAATTGTTTTGAAAAATTAATCATAGTTAAAAAGGGTCATTTTGAAATATTTTTAGTAGTTTTCTAGTCATTATTATCAAAAATGGAATTTTGCAGTTGGTTTTTGTCATATGGAAAATTTTTGTTAAAAATTGAAATTATTTAAATTCTAATGCAGTTAAATTTTTTTAGTATTTTCCCCATAATGTGTGAGTATTAAAGATAAATATATATTTTTTGGGGATGAAAATAAAAATTCATGTATTAGAGGGTTAAACAAATTGTTAAATATACATACAAAATATCTAATTTTTACGTCATAACACAATTGCCACAACCAGTTTTATGCAGCGAATTGCTAACGTGACTCTATATGTTTAATTGTTGAAATCAGCCAATATGTATGCAGCTTTAAAAATTTTGTAGATTTTTTAGTTTAAAACAGATTAAAATCTTTTGCAAAGTTAGTTTTATTAAAATTTAACAGTAAAAAAGAAATGGCTTTCGAGTCTTCACACAATAAGTTTCTTTCCTATATCTTTGAAAACTGTGAATATTTAATGTCTTAGTATATATAAGAATATGTTTTGTGAAACAAATAAGCCAATTTTCTTTATTTTCACAATTTGATTTAAAGGTGGTAGAAATATAAAAATAATAATTTCTTTTGAAACAATAACTTTTGCTTTTTAGCGAAAGGACAAATTAAGATATTTTTAAAAACATTTTTTGCACACAAATGTAAAAGCTTTTTAAGCTGCAGGTAGTTTATTTTTTTTTTCAAATTATTTTTTAATCTTCAGCTACTAATACATAATATATAAAAAAGTAAAAAAAGTGATACAATGTATTTTTATAAACTTTAAAACTCCCACACGTATTGAAATGCACTTTCTTTGGAACCATATTTGAGTTGTGATTTTTTTTTTGCAAACTGAAGTGCTTTTAGCGACAATCCATATTTTAGTTATGATACATAAAAAAATGTAAAGTAAATATGCTTCAGTTTGCGAACATTATCTGTAAGGTGTTTTCTTACAATAAAAAAAGAAGATATGGAACATTTTTAAGTGTTTTTTTGTAACATTAGACACTTCAATTTTTTGAGTGGCTGTACCATATTTGGAAAAACAGCAATGTCTTATGCTGTAAAATAGGACATAAAACATTTTTTATTTCTTAGGAACAGAAATTTGGGGAAGTAACTCATTTTTTGAAGTGTTTTAGTTGACGCGAGTAGTTTGGTTATACAGTTTTATTTATTGTATTTAGCCTACTTTCTTATTTTTTTAATTTGAAAAATAGAAAAAAAGGTACTGACATGTTAATGATGTATTCAATTCATAATGTCTGTCCGTAACCCCCTCCGGGTTCGGTTCTACCCTTCGGTTTCTAAAAACTCTTTTTTGGTAGACAGCTATGACATCTGAGATCTGTATCATTCATACTTTTTATTCATCTGTTCGTACTTCCGGTCAGACATATTATATCTGTGGTGATGGTTTTAACCCTTGAATTTCGTTGAAATTAATTAAAATAATTTGTATTCATCTAAATTACTGTTGCCGTATCACCATTCGCATTATTAATATTTCGTTGTTTTAAACGAGTGTAATGCGATAATGTTGAATGAACCAAGGAAGCACAAATTGATTCTTTGACTGCTGATTATATTTTACTAAATATGCGGCACATTCCTTTTTTACTTCCGCATTTCGTTTATAAAGTAAAAAAAAATGTAAGCTCTTTTAAAGGCTATGACTGTCCACCGACACCTGCCCAAAACCTACTTTCACATAACTAACCACAAATCTGTGGAACGAGTAGAATGAGACATAATGAAGCAAATAATTTGGCATGGTACAAGCCAAATTTCATAACATTTGTTTTTAATTCAAAGTATATTTAAAATATAAATAACTTAACAATTAATCTACATTAAAATAAAAGGAAGTTTTCATACTAAAAATAATATTGATTGAATTTGATTAAAGTTCATTATTCAAATTGGTTGATTGAAAGGCATTTTTAAATGCAATGTTTAAAATATTCAAGCTCTATTTAAAAATTAGTATTGATAGATCACTCATAAACTACGTGCACAATTGAAGAAACTAATTCGATGCAGGTAACTTCTCTTATCTACCAAGTTAATATCAGTACCTCATCAACATTATTTCAACGCTAGTCTAGTCAGCAACTAATTGGAATTACGCTTTGTTATGATTAATTCCATCGCCATGTTGCGTGTTTGAAAATGAGTTATTAAATTGTTTAAACCTTATCAGATAGTATGATATTTTGTGAAAGGGAATTGCCGCACGCAGCGAAAGTATAAGCATCAAAGTTTCAACTCACATTAAATCTGAAATGAAGTTTGTAAATACTCTTTTCCGCTCTAGTCTGTAGGTTATTGGATATAGAAGGAAAGCGTTTAACGAAATAGGCATATCTGTGTTTAGCATTATAAAGCTGGTTTCTATGTTAATGCCAGGCAATTCAAGATAACATTAAATAGATAAAATGTGTTGGGATTACTTAAATAAATAATAAAATCCTATCAAAAACTGTAAGCTAATAATGTAATTTATGCTTAGAAATATGTTAAATTACAATAACAAACAATAATCTCTTTTTGAAATTTGAAAGATTATTAGATTAAATAGATACTTTTATTTTGTAGGTTAAGTTTATCAAGCCTTTAATCTTTGAGCGCGTGAAAAATTGTGTATGTATCCGAACTTATCGTGAAGAAAAACAGTGGATATAAATTAATGCAAATTTGAACGAGAGTTATACCAAAATTTTATTTCCAGTCTACAATAATCAGATTTAATTATATATGTTTAAAAAAATTATTTTGAATTGATAATCTCAAGGAAAGTAACCTTTGAATACAAACATGAAATATATGTGTTGTTATTCATCTAATATTAAAAAAGTAAATTAATGTTCGTCGTTTTGTTAAGCAAATGCATTTAAAATATTCAAAAATTAGTTTTTGAATAACTATAAGACTGCTCTAAATCTGAAAGTTAGAATGTCAAGAAACGTAAATAAGAGGACGGTGAGAAAAGATTATTTTGTTGTTAGAAAGTAATGGAACGATTACGCAATGGAATGGTAAAAGATCTAATAGCTCTGTACTTTCATTGTAATGGGAAATTCCAGTCAAAATAATTATTTTTAAATAAATGTCCGAAGAATAATACCCCGTGTAAGTTAATGCACGTTAAATATCCTTCAAAGTCTTGACGCTGTGTGCGATGTCGCCCCGGTTGCGTTGGGGGCCTATTCAGGTGTCGGGTCGTCCCTTGACTGTGGTTCTAAACTATGACGCCCGTCGTCAACAGCCGTCATGTAGCTCTAGTGCGACTATAATTCAAACTTAACCTAATTTTTAAACAAATACAGTATGATGTGGCGTTGATGCTGCGGTGAGTGTAGAATAAATCAACGAATCCCCATTACATTACTCCATTGAACAATTACTTCATTGGTACAGTGCTCGATCACTAGTTGGTACAGAAATAGGTCCTTCTTCTGCAAATTGTCCCTGTTAAACATCGCATCATTCTGATTAGTTGCCGTCATTTACAGCCACTTTCAAAGACAACTTTAATTAGAACAACACAATATTTCAATACAAATTGAACACAATTTCCCTCAAAATAGACCGCGACACAGATTTAGTAATTGCCTTGGCGACTTGGTAGGGAGGCACATGATCCACAAAAGTCACATTCGTTTGAAATTAAACATTTTTAGGTGTATTACCTAGCTCGGAAATGCCACTTTTAAAAGGATTGAGGGAATATCTGAACTAGTTTCGATTTATTCCATTCCACTAAGCAAGAATTCAATTTATTTCGAATTTGCGATAAAAAAAATATTGTTAAACATACCTTTGAAGATGCAAATAGGATTTTACTGAATATAAATTAGAAATAGAATTCCGCAAAGGGTTTTGTCTGTTTTGTCGCATATCCTCTTTGGGGAATTGTGCTCATTGTCCAAAGCTATTTTTATAAATTAATTTAAAAGTTAATTCGAGAAAATGATACTTTACTATTCTTATATAAAGTAATTTTGTTATGTTAGGATAAAAGGTCTTTTTTAAATAAAATGAGGTTTGAGCTCAAATTAATTATTGTTCCATTCCAACTGAAAATTAACAACCGACCAAAATTAAAATGAAGAATCAGTATTCTAAAAATAATTTTTAAGTTTGAAGATGCATTCAAATTCAGAAGACACTTGTTAAATGTGCTAAAATCCCGTAAAAATTTATGAAACAATCTCTATCAAACAATATTTTGTTGCAAGTATCACACGTTTGATATTCAATTTGATTTTAAATTTTAAGTTTCAACCCATACAACTGCAAAGTTATCAAAATAGCTTACTTCATAAGCTGTCAGGATTTACTTATTTCATTACACATAATTTCAACGTTGGGTAATTATTTTATGATCTATAAACAAAAGAATCATTGAAATGGCAGTATGAAGAGCGTGACGTCACATGAAATGTTTCCATAGAAGATTCCAATATAAATATTTAATCCTTTTAATGAAACTAACTGTTCTTTTAAAGGGTAAATTTCTTTTACATGATCATTAAAAATACTTGTTAAAGTTCCAATTAAAGTTTACAATTTGTAATGTATTATAAAATCAAATGATAAGACTTATTTGCATACATTAAAAAAACAAAAAACGAAATAAGAAACATTTAAACTTAGAAATTTATACATAAATTATCTGTTTTTGAGTCTTTTGAGTCTTAAAACACAATGCGATTTTTTTCCATTCTTTTTTATTTTGATTAATTAAATTCAATAGATATATTTATAAATATGCGTTGAAATAAATGTTTTTTGAAGTATTCCATAAGTTCACCTGGAAAGGTTTGATAGTCACAAAATTGGCTATACTCTTGGAGAAATGTGAAAGACGGAAAAGGGTGTTAGTATAAGATTGAACGAATAGTAATTCCATACTGGTGCGACATTTGAATAAAAAATATTCTAATGCTTTGTGGAATTTGATTCCAGAAAATAAAAGATTTTCATAAAGCCAATAAAAGGTTTGAACAAAATTTCAAAATATGATCCGCACATCTCGTTTTCTGCTGTATTAGATGCAAACTAAATCTTAAGCGTCTTTGTACGAGACTTTCCCTGATATTTCTAGTTTATCAAACAAGGGATGGAATAATGGTGTGATGTATCAATATGATAACGCCTAATGTCCAGGAATATATATATTTTTACAAGATGGAAAAATAAACATGTGCCCGATATGAATCTGCTTTTTTCTTTTTAAAAAATTAACACAGCTAAAAAAAAATGAAATTGCTAAGTTGCCTTTTATAAATTATTCAAATGAAATTAAGGAATCCTATTTTCACCAGTGTTTTCAAATTATTTCACTTTACTTTGATCAACGATTCCTATTTTGCAGCCATTTTAAAATATAATTTTAGTTATAATTACTCGGTCGAATGTTGAGTTTTTAGCGGTGAGTGGAAAATAAAAGTGCTCCAAATGCTTTTATTTTATTTAGTTAAATTTCATCTCGAATGCAAAATCCATAAAAAAATTATGCTTTTCGAAACTCTTTAAAAATATTTAAGTTTCCGCTTCACTGAAAAGCTAATGTTCATTATTAGCCTTTCCATTTAGATTGGGGTGCATTAGTATTCATACGAATAATTTACATTTGTAGAAGGGGATTGCAGTTATAAAATTATGTTTTTCCGTTTTTGTGCGGTTAGAATAGTTATTTGAGCAACTAGTGGCGAAAAGAATACTTAATTAAGCGAGTGAAATAATGACAGGAGATTAATAAAGTATTATTTGGCACGCACTTGCTTACAATATTTTTTTATGATAACGTGCAAAAGCGTGAAATTTGTGTTCTTACTTTTGTCTTATTTAATTTCCTTTAACCATTTTTGTAGAACTTGTAGTTTCCATGGAGATATTAGAAAATGCAAAAGTAATGAACCAATATAAGTAACAGAGTTTCATGACATCATTTAGTTTCCATGGAGATATTCATGATATTTTGTTTTTCTACCAATCAGATACTCTTATTTACGTTACCGCACTTGTGCCGAACATCGCATTTTCGCCCCTGTCTGTGACGTAAGCACGTAAATTATTACTTTCGCAACGATTTCTGAATAAATATTTTACACGTGGATTACTGTTATAATTGTCTCGATAACAGTACTATTTTGTAATAAATAATCTGAAATGAACATAACTCTAAAAAATTGAGCAATTTTAATACGGGACGTTACAGATAGTCGGATATTTTGTGAAAGGGAATTGCCGAAAGCGGCGAAAGTATTAGCATCAAAATTTCAAATCGCATCAAATCGGAATTCCTTACGAAATGAAGCTTGTAACTACTCTGTTCCACTTTGTAAATTTTTGATTATTTAAGGAAATCGTTTAACGAAATATGATTATCTGTTTGGCAATGTAAAACTGCTTTATGTGTTAATGCTAGACAATCCAAGACAACAAAAAAATGTGTAGCATAAGCGTAAATCTTTTAAACATATATTAGACAAGTATAATTATTAATAAGTGTCTTTAACTTATCACATTTTAGTCAAAGCCCATAGATTTTTAGTATTTGAGTTTTAAAAAAAATAATTTTCGTTATTCATTTCAGTTACTACCAATTTCATAATATGTAAGATAAAATGTGTGTTATAGCGATTACTTAAATGAAAAAAAAAATAATTGAAACGGTAAGTTAATAATGCAAATTATGCCAAGAAATATATTAAATAACAATATCAAACATTCATTGCTTTTTGAAATTTGAAAGATTACCAGATAAAATAGATAATTTTATTTTCTAGATTAAGTTTATGTAGCATTTAATCATTAAGTGCGTGAAAAATTGTGTATATCAGAACTTATCCTAAAGAATAACAGTAGAAAAATTAATAAAAATTTGGGCGAGAGGGATATTAAAATGTCATTTACAGCCTACAATAATTAAATTTAATTGTACATATTTTAAAAAACGTTTATGTTTTGATAATCTCAAGGGAAGTGATTTTGAATATAAACATGAAATACATGTATTGCTATTCATTTGATATTAAAAAAGTAAGTTGATGTCAGTCGCTTTGTTAAGCAGATGCATTTAAAATATTCAAAAATCGGTGTTTGAATAAATACAAGACTTTCAAAATCTGAATATTAAAATGTCAACAAACGAAAATAAAAGTACTGAGAGGAAAGATTATTTTATTGGGAGAAAGTAATGGAACGATAAAGCAATATAATGGTAAAAGAGAAAATACATCTGTACTTTCATTGCAAGCCGTTCCACCGGCAGTTAGTGGTTGGTGTTCTAGCCTTTGGAGCTTCTGGGCTCGGGTTCAAATCCCGGTTAAGGCATGGATGTTTGTGCCTGTCAATAAATGTTGTTATTTGTCAATGTGTTTGTGTCGTCCTTCTTTGTGTCTCTCTTGTGACTGTCTCTTCTGGCGAGCTGTGCAATGGGCTATAAAGCCTACACTCTCCCTACTAGAGGGCGCATTCACTTTTATTTGTCATTGCAAAGGGAAATTCCTTTCAAAATATTCATTTTTAAATAAAAACAGTAGCATGTAGCGTTGATGCTGTGAGTGTAGAAGAAATACCGGATCCCTATTTCATTACCCCATTGTTCAATTACTCCATTGGTGCAGTGGTAGATCACTATTTGGTACAAAAATAGTCCTTTCATCTGCAAATTGCCCCTGTTAAATATCACACTATTCTGATTAGTTGCTGTCATTTGCAGACATTTTCAAAGACAACTTTAATTATAACGACCTAATATTTCAATGCAAATTGCTTCCCTCAGAATAGACAGCAGCACAGTGGTAGTAATTACCTTAACGACTTGTTAGGGAAGCACATGACCTCAAAAGTCACATTAGTTTTAAATTTAACAATTTTAGGTGTATTACCATACTCAATGTTTCTTTAAATAAATATTAGTTGCTTTTCTTTATTTTCAAAATTCAATTTATAATGGTAGAGTAAAAAAAATAGTGTTTGTTTAAATTATGATTTTTAAGCAAAAATATTAATTAAGATGTTTACACAGAAATATAAAAACTTTTTAAGTTGCAAGTAGTTTATATTTTTCAGATTTAACTTTTTTTAAAATCTGAACTACTAGTAGATAATCCCTTTAAAATAGGTATGAAAACTGGTATTTTCCTGAACTTTTAAAACCCCCTCCTGCATGGAAATGCACTTTCTTTGGAACAATATTTGAGTTTTGAATATTTTTGCATACTGAAGTGCTTTTAGCGACAATCTATATTTGAGTTATGATACATACAAATTTAAAAAAGAGAGCAAACACTTTTCAGTTTGCTGACATTATCTTTAAGGTGTTTTCTTACAATAAAAACGAAGATGTGGAGCATTTTGAAGTGGATTTTTGTAACCGTAGATACCTCAACATTTTCTTCAATTTTTTGAGTAACTGTACCATATTTGAAAAAAAAATAAGCAATGTCGTATGCTGTAGAATAGAACATAAGATTTTTTTTATTTCTTAGATATAGAAACTTAGAAAAGTGATTAATTTTTTCAAAGTTTAAATTTTTTTCAAAGTTTTCTTTGTTTTAGTTGGGGTGAGTCTGGTAGTCTGGTTGTATAGTCTTATTTATTGCTTTCATCCTACTTTCTTTTTTTTAATCGTATTTAAAAAAAACAATTGAAGAGGAGATATTTACATGCGTAAGATGTCCGTCGGTCTAGGTAACAGTTAGGGGAGAGAAGGGGAATGGCGCCACCTTAAGGGCAATTGAATTTTCATGCAGAATTGTGCTGCAATTAATGTAAATTGTAATGAGCATAGCATACTACAGTTTTTAAACTTTCGTGTTGTGATTTTTTAATATTTAAATCTTTAATAGAAACGGAATAAAATTCTTTTTTTCTAAAAGCTTGGATTGTGGCGGGATAACCCCGGCACCTGGGGTAATGCCGCCACACCACTGGGGTTATGTCGCCGCATCATTAAACAATGCAAATAATCTATAAATAATGGAAAATTACATAATAAAGCAATACACATATAGAACTAAAATAGGTTTATTTAACTTAGGATTTGTAAATTGTACAGGGTACAGCTCTTTTATTAATTTTCCATTTGCAACTAACTATGCATTTAATATTATATTTTTAAAGTTTCGTTGGTTTATTTGGCCAGTTCAGTTATTCTTTTTCAGATACGTGACATCTGGAATGAAAACTAATAGGTCGTAGAGCCAATATAAGAAATTTCTATTTTACGGATTATGCCGCCATCCTTTTGCATGTGGCGGCATAACCCCAGAGAGATGTGGCGGTATTACCTCAGTAGACAAAATGGCAAAGACGGCTTGTTTAAAGAAAGGTAGATAGCCTAGCGTCCAAACTAACAACGTGAAAAAGTAGCCAAATAATTACTCTTTTCAATGATATATAACTGATTTATCTAACCTAGAGATAACAGTTACTTATCTCTTAATTTCAGAAAGCAAAAAATTAGATGAAAATCACCAAAACCCGTTTTTTTAAAAATAACTTTACACCAACTCACCGCACGGCCATTAACGTCTATACTACAAATTACTTTGTTTCGTGCTACACACACACCGCTGGTGAGATACAAGGGGTGGCGGCATTGCCCGAGGTGGCGCGATTCCCCTGCCCTCCCCTACTGTTACAAACTTCTTTGTTTTCTATTGAGTATGGTATGGTATGGTACATATATATTCCAGCTTGTGTGCTTGTTCAGAGAACCGCTTATAAGCTTTCGTCAAGTGGGTCCGACACGGAAAGAATTTTTACAGTCACAAAGAAATGAATAACACATAGACAAATAACAACATTTATTGACGGTCACAAACATCCATGCCTGACCCCAGCAGCTCCAAAGGCTAGAGTCCTAAATATTGCGCCACCGGGGCGGCTCTATTGAGTATTTAAGTAACAGAGAAGTGGGATGTTTAGTTTTTTTTATAACTTCTTGTTTTTTTTATAAAATGGAATTAAATATCGATTTTATTTATTTAAAACATATTGTAAATAAAATGTCCACTTTAGGCAAGGAATAGACTTAAAAAATTATTTACGTAAGTAAGGAATTTACGTATTTATTAAGTAAGGTGTAGTTACTTTTGTAAAGTAGAGAGTATAAAATACATTGTTCTCATTGTTTGATTCAATGGCATTTTAAATTCAGTTTTTCAATATCCAAACTATACATAACCCATAAACTGCGTAAACACTAAAGAAACTAATTCGATGAGGATAACCTTCCGTGCCTACCATATTAATATCAGTTCCTCATCAGCAGTATTTCAGAGCTAGTCTAGTCATCAACCCTGAATTTAATTCTACATTGTTATGATTAATTCCATTGCAAGTAGCATGTTTTGGTAGAAGTTATTAAATTGTTTAAACCTTATCATGCAGTCTGATATTTTGTGAAAGGGAATTGCCTAACACTGTGAAAGTGTTCACAGTAAAGTGTCAACTCGCATTAAATCTGATTTCCTGACGGAATGGAACTTATAAATAGTCTTCTCCGCTGTAGTTTGTTCGTTATTAGGTACTAAAGGAAAGCGTTTAATGAAATAGGCATATCTTTTCAGCAATATAAAGCTAGTTCATGTGTTTTTGACTTTAACTTTTAACACTTTTAACTTTGAAGAAGTTTAAATTTTACTACTATTTAAAGTTTCAATCAGTGGTTAAAACACAGTGATTTTCCGTGTGTTTGAATTTTAAGTAAAATATATTTTCTTTTTTCTGTTGCTACTAATTTCATAATGCTAAAAGATTTAATTTCTGTAGTTATTACATTTAAATAAATAATAAAATCATAATTAAAATGTTGTCTAATCATATACTTTATGATAAAAAACATATTTAATAATTAATCTCATATATTATCTAATTTTAAGATAATTTTCGTTTGTAAATGCATTAATTATTTATTCATTAAGTGTGTGAAAAACTGTGTATGCATATCGGGAATAAAAACACTAGCTATAAGCATTAATGCATAGTTGAAGAAAAAGGGAAACAAGAGTATAATTTACTGTTTATAATAATTATGTTTAATTATAATGTTTTAAAAATAATTAAATATTGCTAATCTCGAGGGAAGTATTTTTAAATAATACATATTTAATATTATAACATCCCCTTCAAATTTGAAAGGTAAATTGTTTAATTTGCTCTCAATTAATTTTTTTTGTTAAACAAATGCATTTTAATTATTTAAAGATGTGTTTTTAACCCTCTGAGGGATTGACTGCGACTATTTTGAAAATTGTAAATTTGTTTTCACAGCACTGGATTTAAATATTTATAAATATATTTTTTACTTTCAATTATATAAATGGAATGTAAGGTGATAAATTATTGAGATATTGTCGAAAATTTTTGAAATAGAAATTTTGTGTTTTGAATGGTGCTGGTTCGAAAAAAAGAGATTTTTGACCATTCGCAAACCTGTATGGAGTTTTATCTACCTGAAACCGATGGGTTGGGGAGCCCAGTCGGTTAGGCACTCGCCTAGCATGCGGAAGGTCCCAGGTTCGGGTCCGGGCATCGCTAAAATAACTGCCGACCTATAAACGCCTGTGCAGCCAAAAATGTCCGACGAATAATACCCCGTGTAAGGGAGTGCACGTTAAATATCCTTCAAAGTCATAACGCTGCCTACGATGTCGCCCTTAACGGTTGCGTTGGGTGCCTTTTCAGGTGTTGGCTCGTCATTTGACTGTGTTTCTAAAATACGACGCCCGTCGCCAATAACCGACTGGGCACCCCAGCCCCCCTATATTTTAGTAGATCCAATTACAGGTCGCGTTGATGTTGTGAGAGTAGAAGAAAACTTGTCGCTTTTTTTACGTTTTCCATTCATAAATTCATAAATTGACAAGATACTCAATCACTAATTATACCTCAATTATACCTAAAAACCTCAATGACTTTCTTTGGAAAATTGTACCTGGAAAATAACACACTATTCTCATTAGTTGCTATCATTTACAGTCCTCTTAAAAGACAGCTTTAATTATAACAACTCGGTATTTAAATACAAATTAAACATAATTTTCCTCGAAACAGACGGTGACACGTGGGTAGAAATTGCCGCAACAATATGTAACGAAGGCACGTGGCCTGAAAAGTCAAATTCTACTTAAGGGGTTCAGTATGTTGTATATCGGTAATGTTAAATTGGCCAATTGCAATGTACCTTTTCACAATGACTACTGATAAGATCATCTTAAAATTTTCTCTGTGTGTTATACCAACCTTATATATTAATCTGAGGTAAAAAGTTTTTTTTGAAATAACTGTTAGATTTTTTTTAATAAAATAAGTTTTAAAGTACCCAAAAAATCATGAAATTTTTCACTTTTTTGTCCCATAAAATTTTTTTCACTTTAGTTTTATTAAAATTTATAACCTCAGATTAATCTATACTATGTATTACATCATATAAAAAAAGTTTACGAGAAAATATAGCATAGTTTCTGAGAAAAGGTACATCGAAGTTCAAAAAAATCAAGTTCTGAGCAAAACGCGTTTAGAGTTTTTATTGTTTGCCGTTTCAGTAAGGAAAGGGTTAAATAAAATGGATTTTAATGTCAAAAATATTTTTCCAATCGTCTTGATACTTTGTGACATTATTAATAAAGGTTGTAATAGTATTTTAAGCCAATAATTTCTTTTTTGATTTTTTCACCGATTTTGGGGTACTGAACCCCCTTAAATTAAACAATTTTAGATGCGTTTCCAAGCTCGCAAACGGACCTCTTAAAAGGATTTGTGTAATTAGATATCAGTACTAGTTCCGATGTATGTTATTCCATTTAGAAGAAATTAGATTTATCTCGACTTTGGGAAAACGAGTGGTAAACGTACGTGATAGGATTTTACTGACAATACATTAGAAAAAGGCTTCTGCAAAAGTTTTTTTGGTTAAAATTGGGGTTTTTTGTGCATTGTTCAATATCAATTTTTATAAACAAATTTTAAAAATAATTTAACCCTTTCAGTAACAGTGATGCCATTTAGCATCATTATGTTTCTGATCATAATTTGAAAACAAATAATAGGGTTGACATCTATTGGGATTAATAAAAACTATCTTCGAATAGAAAAAGTTTGAAAAATCGAATGATGTACTTTTTGATATCATAAATGGCTATAGACGATCAGATTTTTTTTTTCTAAAGTGATGATGCCAAATTGTCATTGGGGCTGAAAGGGTTAAGAAAGTGTTGCACTTTACTGTTATTAGCAATATTATTGTTACGTTAGGATATATAGGTATTAAGTAAAAGAAAATGAAAGTTGAGCTCCAATTAATAGTTTGAACTCAACGGAAACTATTACCATTACTTATGGTACGTAATGGTACTTTTCAATTCAATATTTTCATATATCAGGATAATGTTCAATAATTCTTTTCTAAATGCCATATCATCTGAAGGACATTTTTTTACGAAATTTTTTTAAGTACTTGTTTCCTCTAAATTTCAGCGAAGAAAGATGACTTGGGTCCCTATACCAATGATTTTAAAAACATCGCTTTAAGAGCTTTACTAATTTAGATCTAAAAACTGAGCATATAAAGGAAATTTTTACTCGAAAAGTCACAATTCACTTTTCCCAGTCAGACCATGTTTTTTTTTATCATGTAGTCACATGCGATATCAACTGTTGGATTGGGATGATTTATTATGATGACTTTGAGGTTTCAGGAGATAAAGTTAGAAAGTTAGCATAAAAAATATCCAGAAATTAGATATTCAATTTCAATTTTGAACGCTTTAAGTTTCCTGAAAACAAATTTTGGACACTTGGATTTTTTACCATACATATATAAAAAGGTTAGTTATTGATTCTTAATCAAAAATATACATTGACTATTATTTTTATTCACTTTCTTCAAGTGTATCAAATTACCACTTGAGGCTTACCAAGTTGCCCTGCTGAAGCACATTGAAGAGAATAAATTCTTTTTTTAATTACATGAAAACATATTGAGTAAAACAACGATGGTATGGGCTAGTAAGAAAGTATACTATAGTTTTGCTAACATCACACGGAATCATAACTTAAAATTTCTGCTTCAGACTATTTTTATGAAGTCTTTATGTTTCGCTTCTTTTCTTAAACAGTACACTCTTAAAACAAAAGAGTGAAATCCACCCCAGTAGGATAAGTGCATTTTCGACACTGGAAATGAGTGAATACTAACTTAGACTGAATTAAAATCACTCGTTTGGAGGGATCCTGTCGGAGGTTTAACACACAAAGGTTCCACTAATTTCGGGTAAGTGCATTTTCAGGACTGGATAAGTGAAAATTAACTCAGACTGAGTTGAAATCGCTGCTTGTTTTAAGAGTGTATAGCATATATTTAATCAGTAAACTAATTTATCTTTAAAATGTGTGCATAATTTTTTTATAATAGTTAAAACTTCGCCCCACACAGAACAAACGTGTCAGACATTGAGAAATTAAGATAACAGAAATTCCTGGTATGTCACATGGTGATAAATAGTTGTCTTTTTATAAAGGGTTGCGTTGAGAAGACACGGTGTTCGAAATAACAGAACAAGTTATAGATTATGGTCTTTGTTTTCCAGTACCATACTGAAAAACATAGTCTTAAATCTTGCTTAGAAAGTCTTATTTTCACATAAGAAAATACCATTCGGGAATTATATTCTTCGGAAAAGAAAGAGAAAAGGGATGAAAAGATTGAAAATAGGTTTTGGTCAGAAGTTCCAAAGAATTTCAAAGCTTTTCTTGAAAGAGATGCTACTACATGTTCTTCTATCCACACTTAAGTACAATACTGAAAGCAATGAAGAACAAACACGTGATAATGCAAGACAGGACAATACATTGAGCTTGTCTTTGGAAGATGAAAACAGAATCACTATATGAACTTAATAAAAAAAATCTAAGTGTTGTGTGTTAAACAATATCGTCGCCCAAAGACTCGAATGCATGGTGAAAATTGTTACAAAAATAGACAATTTTTCTATTGCTGTGTTCCCAAATCAAAGTACAAGTAGGTTAGTAAGCCGCATTCGGATTTCTAATGAAAAGAAATAATATTTGTTGCAGAATTGCAACAAAAGAAAATGTCGCCAAAAGAATAGAAGGAAAGGAGCACATTCATTCAAAATCTACGAGTTCTGTGTTCTCATTTTAAGGGAAAAATGAATCCAACGAAAAACTACTACTAAGTATATAAAATACTTCAGGAAAACGAGGATGACGATGAA
Organism: Hylyphantes graminicola; assembly: GCA_023701765.1. Classification (NCBI taxonomy): domain Eukaryota; kingdom Metazoa; phylum Arthropoda; class Arachnida; order Araneae; family Linyphiidae; genus Hylyphantes; species Hylyphantes graminicola. The sequence goes on along the minus strand of CM043113.1, from coordinate 43,835,003 downwards.
GATTTGGCCGGTAAATTTCGTTACGGGCTAAAATATGAAAGGAATTATCTAAAAAAAAGTTTCAAAAAGAGTGAAAAAAGAAACAAACTATTCTGTTTATTCGTTTCTTTCTATACTAACAAATTTCTATGCAATAAACTAATTGGGCCAAGAATTAGAGATGTTTTCTTTATGAGTCTCCTCGTATATCATGCTCAAAATCGTAGATATTCCCTGATGATTTGTAGCTAGTTAGTCATTGTACTGTTACGTATAGCGCTAGTTGACAAATGACAGTGATTGCGCCCTCTAGAAGGGAAGGGCGTAGGCTATATAGCCCATTACCCCGCTCGCCAGAAGAGACAGTAACAAGAGACACACAAAGAGGGACACCACAAACACATAGATAAATAACAATATTTATTGACAAACACAAACATCCGTGCCTTTACCGGGATTCGAACCCGAGCCCAGCAGCTCCAAAGGCTAGTACACTAACCATGGCGCCAGTGGACCGGCATAGCGCTAGTTACTCATTGTATTTTTACCTGGATTATTTTAAGCTAGGTACTTATTGTATTGTTAGGTGTTTCAGTTAAATCCCGTGAAAGAACTATTCTTGATAAGTGTAATTGACGAAAGTTTTGAATAACTGCTTGATTGGCTGCTTGTTAATTAGCCAGACCTGAGGCATCCAGTTAAAATGATATTTGTTAAAAGTCACTTCTGTAACAATTATTCTGCCGTGCAGATCAATGCTGTAACCACACGAACGAATTGGGCCATTTTTGCTTTGAAATAATCATTCATTTTCAATTTGTTTTCTTAAAGGTATAAAGCTCATTGGTGCTTGCAACAATGGTCCATGTTATTAGGCTAGTTACTGTAGTTTACAAACCATAGGCAATATTGTAGATGGCCTTAATGAGAGTAACTGAGTTAAAGGTTTTCCATATTTAGGGAAATGATAAGGGCTTCGCTTTTAGACTGTCAACTATTGAAGACGCCTAATAATATGATTTATAAAATACATTATTCCAGTTGAAAGCACTATGTCGGATCAATAGATTATATTTTGCACAAACTTACGAAAAAAAATGCCAATTAAACAAAATGTGACGTCAAACTGTTGATCGTCTTACCAATTCCTTAAGCAATAATTTTAAATATGCACACATGTTCTTAAACTGCTCCAATTTAGTAGATAAATCAAGAACTTACATTTAACCTTCAGGGAGAAAATTCATTATGAACTTATTTAACAAATTTTCACTAGGCTTAAATATGAATACATTTATATCAAGTAAGCATAGGGTAAATTCGTTGTTCAGTTTTTATATGGTCGGCAAATGTGGAGTATGCTGATATCAACTCTGAATCTGCGCATTTTTAATGGCTACTTAGGGTTAGTAATCCTTAGTGGAAAGTTTGACTGAGCAAAATGACTAAAAATTAGTTTTGTATAAAGGCAAAATAAGTGATTATATAATTTTTTTAGTAAAAATAGAATGCAATTTATATTTTCTTTTTTTTTTTAATTCTGATCTATTTAAAACAAAATAAGTTAGTAATTCTTTCACTTTAATAATACTTTAAAAAAATACTGAAAACATTTTTATTTCTTTTACATTAAAAAACACACATCCTAATACTCTGTCATAAAAAAAGACTATATTCACTTTTTTTCAGAGATATTTTTCAAAATAAAGGAATAACCCATTACTCTTCCTTTTTCCCTCAAAGACAAAGAAAACGGGAAAAAATAATACTTCCCGAGTGTGAGAAGTTTTAACGAGAAAGCGATAGGACCAGTTACGGGTACAGTTTCTGAGATTTTCGATAGTTGAAATGGAATTACGCACTTAGGGCTAACGGTAACCATAAAAAGACGAGAGTTTGGGAAAGATAACAACGAAGGTCGAAGTAACGGGCTTACTACTAGAAACAGGAATAATTTATCAGAAGAAACAAATATAGATTTGCCTCTCTTGTTTTTTGTGTGTAAAATATATATTTTACTTTTTAACGCATTACATTTAAGTGATGCTTTTAAATGTCATTTGTTTTAATGCATCTTTGAGATAATAGTGTAACATGTTTTGAATAAAGACTATATCTGGAAGTTATAAGCACCATTTAAAAGGTGGAATAAGCCAATAATTGAATGCAAACGAGATCATTTTCTTTGTAATGATTTATTTTGGATCGTTTAAAAATAAATGTTTAAGTGTTTTTACTATTTTATTCATAAAGTATTTGAAATAAAAGCACATTAGCAAATCTGAACAACGGCAACTTACAATCTGAACTACAGCAACATAAACTACTTTTTGCCTAATAAATATTGTAAATCTTATTTAAAATCTAAATTTAAAGAAAAACCCGACATTTGATTTCGTTATTTGTTTTATCAGACGCTGTTTGAAAGTACTTTTTTTACTAAAATATTTGCTGTTATATGAAAATAAAGTAACCAACAAAACTACAAATATTCCAAAACATAAAAAAAGCTATGATGCATTTACTGAGCGATCGAAACGATCTTAAACGATCCAAAGTAAATCATTACAAAGAAAATAATCTCATTTGCATTCAATTATTGGCTTATTCCACCTTTTAAATGGTGCTTATAACTTCTAAAAGTAGTCTTTATTCAAAACATGTTACATTATTATTATTAATAATAATAAATATACGTACTTAAGTATGTTTTGGCAATTTAATTTAGATTGGAATTTTATGACGATAAGATAGGTTTAGATTAAATGAATCTTTTTAAGATTAATCACTTTATTAACAAAATATTTTTTTCAATTAAAAATATAAAGTATATTTCCGAAGTTCACAGAAGTTTCAAGTTTAGAAGTTTTTATTCACATATTATAAATGACTTTAAAAGTAACCATATGGAAGTTTAGTTAGTATAACTAAAATATTCATTAGCTTTTAAATATCCTCTGTTTTTTTTATTTCCTAAATACCATAAGGCACATTCAGATACAATTTCCTTTGGTAGATAAACAAAAGAAAAAATGTTTAGAGATGAACTGATTCAAAGAGTTTTGAATATATACCTTCAATGACGATTTCTATAAGGTACTTAAAAAAGTCAGAATTTTATTTAAAAATAAAATGTGTTGTATTAGGAGAAAATATGCATGCAAATCATAAAAATGCCAAAGAAGAAATCAAAATAGAAATATGCCCCCCCCCCCCCCAATGGAAGAAAAATTCTCTTCTAAATACGTGCTTTATTTCAGTAATAAAGGAACATTTAAATTCTGAAAACGTTTAACTTTTACTTAAAACATTTATAAAATTCTTTTAATAGTTAATTTTAAAGACATTTTGCATTAAAAACAAAGTTAAAATAAAATTTGTAGCTACAATTAATTGATACGGCCATGATTTTAGAGCACAAAAAATGTGTATTTTTAGAGCTTAATTCATGTCTCTCAGTAACTATTAAACATAATTTTTTTAAAAAAAATTACTATACAAACATACGTTTTAGCATATATTTGTATGAAAAGTATGTTTAGATTATAAGAATATAGGTGTAGTAGTTTGCTAGGGTCTTAAGAGGATAGGATTTTTGGAAAAATCGTACAATATTTTTACTGTATGACTTTTTAAAGTTAAAATTTCGACTCATTAATTAAAACTCTTAAAATTTTTGTAAATTTTTATTTATGTAGTTAATTTTTTTCTAAAACCAACCCCAGTGCCTTGAATTTTTAAAACTAATACAATTTAAGCGAGTAATATATAAAAAAATAGGCGTTTCTGGAAAAATTGGCATTTTCTTGAACGTTTGTTCGTCTCGTTAGGAGGTATATGAAAGTTTCTCATAAGCGTAACACTTAAAGTACATAGAACATGAAGAACTTGCATTAAAACTTTATTTTTTTTTATTTAATTGTTGAAAAAACACAGATTATATTTTGTTTTAAAAATGAGAGTTATTATAATCTATCAAACCGTTTTCATATTACACCGGTTCTTATCTATATGGTAATCAATTTGATTAAATTTGTATTGCGTGGGACGGTTTATCAGTGGGTGTTGATAATTCAGTGCGGATTATAAAGGATTTCAAAATCATTTTCTATGTCCAATTCAATGTAAATTCTAATAATAGAATAACTCAAACTTGTTGAATAATGAACTTGGTATTGATCCTCAAAATTTATATTGAACTGATGAATCCTTTGAATTCTGAAATATCTAAGTATTTAATTAAATTACCCCAAATTCGTATTGCAATAGTTGCATGACAATATGCTTCTATTTTAAAATCCTTTTCAGATTAATTACCTTTAAAAATGTGTCGTGACAGGTTAAAAGATTGTTTAATGTACGCGTAAGAGTTATTGCCAGGGAGGATCTTCATTATTCCACGTACTTTGGACAATATCAGTCAATAACAGGAATGACACTTAAAGCTTTTGGCCCTGAGTGATTTGAGTCGAAGGGACGATCACATGCACACTTAACTTACTTCCGGTAACTCTACTCCTCATTAAGCGTCGATACACGGCGATCGATACTATCTGGCTTTCAGCTCAGACATGAGGATTTAATGTCAATTAATAATAAAATACGGATTCGTCGAGCTAGGATGCTTAAAATTAAAGTAACATGGTTTTCTTAATATGTAATGCTTAAAGTTTGTAATGGGGAAGTGTATATTGTAATGGTACGTGGGATTCCGTTGTCTGTCTAAATCAGAGTCATTAAATGGGAAATTCATACATTAATACATAATAAAATACTAATACTAATATATTGCTCTGACTTCAGATAAACCCTGGGGAGACATTAAAACTTATTGGGATTATTTTAGCCACATGCCTCGTAAGGAAGCTGTGGCTAATTTCAGAATTAAGACCAGGCATGATTGCTTTGCAGAACACCTGAAGAAAATAGGTATCCTTGCGACAGATGCGTGCCAAATCTGTGGAGAGGGCACTATGAATGCTGAGCCTCTTCTCCATTGCCCCGGCCTTGATCAAGAATCCCAGAACCGCGGAGACATCTGTACACTATACTGGAACGCAAGGGACCTAATGAACTAGTGACACTTTTAAAGATATCATTTTGTTTTGTGTTCAGAACTTGTTTTCTCTATGGTTCCATGTTTCAATTGTTACTGTTAAGATGTAATTTACTGATTGTTCTTGTTTTTACTTATTTCTCTTGTTAATGTTTCTGTTATACATATTTGTCTTACTGCCTTTTATCACGTGAGTTGCCTGTATTATTTATGGATTAAATTTCCTAATAAATGTCATATGTAAACAACAACATAAAAAATACAGATTCGTTGAGTTAGAAGGCCCAAAATAAAAGTAACGTGGTTTCTAAGGCGATGGCTGCTGAATTTACATGCTTTAAGATTGAAGCAAGTGTGTTGTTGTTTCTTCTCCTCAATATATCTGATATATGTCAGATCAACTCATGAAGGTTGCTGACTGCAAGAAAATCGATGACAATGAAAGGGTCATGTGTTAAGTCCTCTCTGGAAAGTCCGACTCAATATAGTAAGGATATTGTATTGATACGCGGGTTCAGGTGTCTGTCGGAATCAGAGACATTAAATAGAATAGAATGGAATACACAATTACACATTGACAATTAATAATGAAATAAGGATTCGCCGAGTTAGGGAGCTTAAATTTAAAGAAACATCGTTTCTTAGGAAGGAATAAGTGCGTTGTATCGAGGGTCTCCAAAGCAAAGAGCACCAGTGTTAATCCAATGGCGAAAGAAAAATTCTCTGCCACATTTCTCCGGCTGTATCGAATATTTTTACAAAAGGATTTTTTATGTGATAAATGCAGCTGATTTAAAGGTCCCTACCATCACACTCTTTGAAATTAGTTTTAAAAAATTTAAAATAATTTTACAAAAAATATTCGAAGCAATTTAAAAAAAAAAATGGGATTATAGAGACCTGTAAGTTATCTACATTTATTATTAAAAAAAACATTGCACAAATATTCAATAAAGCCGGAGAAATGTGGCAGAGAAAATAGTTTTTCCCCCTCATTGGATTAACATTGAGGCACTTGTGTTTGGAGACCCCGAAGCAGCGCGCCCATTCCCCCTTGAACGGTAGGAGCTAAATGGACATGCTTAAATATTTTATAGTAAAGAATATATTGCATTGATGAGTGGGTTACCGTTATCTGTCTGAATCAGGAACATTAAATGGAATGGACTGTTCATTAGCAATTAATAAGTAAATGTGTATTTGTCGAGTTAGAGTGTTTAAAATTAAACAAACATGGTTTCTAATGCGGTGGACGTTGAATGGACATGCTTTAAGATTGTAATGGTAAAGTATACATTGTATTGATTTAAATGGGTTTACGTATTTGTATGAATCAGATATATTAAGTAGAATGGACTACGCATTGGCAATTAATATTGAAATGCGGATTTGTCGAGTTAGGATGCCTTAAATTAAAGTAACATTGTTTCTTAAGGTCGGAAGTTAAATGACGTTCTTTATGATTGTAATGATATAGTTTATATTGTATTGATAAATGCGGGTCAAGTGAATGTCTGAATCAGACAGGCACATGATCAGAGATAATCATTTGTGGTAAAAATGAATTTTTAATTGTTATTAAAAAATGTTTTATCATATTGTTTTTAAGATTTTTATTGTTGCGCAGTGGGTAAAAGTGAAAAGCCATGGCCAAATTAAAACTTTTAATCCCATTTTGGGCATTGCTCTTGTACAAACGCTAATTCATCACATTAAAGCCAGCTATTAATTTTCCTATTGAATTGTACTTTTAACTTTACAACACGTCTAAATTTGGATATGACTATATACCGTTTGGAATGCGAAATTGTCTCTTGCAGTGCACAGTATATTTTGCATAAAATTTTATGCATTACTTGAAATACATTTTTTGAAAAAATGGGATCCCAAATAATAATTTTATCTAAATTTTATATTAAAATGCACCAACATAAATTTTTTAATTTTTTTTTCATTACGAGGATTATGTTCGCTCCCATAAGTATTATTAATCTGATGACATTGAAAAATAGATAAATTCGTGACAAGTTATGCCATTCTATAAAAAAAAGGTTAAAAACTAATTAGCCTGTTAATTTAGTAGGTTTCATCAACAGATTTTTTTAATTAATCAATTCGTTGCTTGTAGCTTCGCTCCTATTGACGCTTATGATAAGTATGAAATACTAAGAAAACTGTTTTTTAATCGTTTCACCAAAAAACATGTCACCACTCGCAACAGTTAGCGCAGTACGGTAAAGTTAACAAATATGTTTTAATCAGAAACTAAAAGTAAATATACTTTTTTTAATTATTTTTGAATTTCGAAAAAAGAAACGTATATATGACAACTCTATACTCCTTTTTATAATAAAATAAAAGGAAATATTTTTTCATAAATTATATGTTTAGTTAATGAGATTCTTTAAATTGGCATAACAAAAAAAAAGGAAATTAAATTCGACAGTTTTTCATTGTTATTAGCTTGTTTCAGATTACTAGTTCCTTTCAGCCTTCCATGCTTTAACTTCCTTCGACCTGTATTCCGGTTGGTGCTCTTTACACACGTTATTTTTAAGGAGACGCGGTACCCAAAAATTAAATCCAATATTTTTATAGCTAGCATTCAAATAAAACTATTTTTATAAAGTAGCAGCATTCAATAAAAATATACGTAAAATAATACATATTGAAGCATAAGTAATTTTTAAAATTAATTTTTTTAGCGTTTTTTGAAAATGCTACTCCTCCTACAATTTAAAGAATTTCTTAATGGATTTTTTTTATAAAATGTTCCCGCAACATCTCTCAATAAAAGTTGGTATGGATATTGAGCTAACAGTTAAGCAAGAACAGTAATAAAGCGTTATGAATAAAAAAGGCCAAAATATAAGATTTTTTGTAAATTTTCAACTTCATCATTTAAAAAAACAATAACTACTCCTTAAATTAATATTAGACCTTTTGTTAATAGCCTCAATGCAGGAAAAATATTTTGGAGCTCTACATTAATTTACCTAAAAACCTTAGGGTTTTAACTATTCACAAGCTGAAAAAGTTAAAAATTGAAAATATCAACACAAAATTTCAAAAACCATTTTACCAAACCACTATATCATTTTCCATAAACCGCTATTATTATAAAAGATTCCTTCTTTTTCGCAATATTGTAAGCTCACAGCATTTGAGCGTGTTTAAGGATTTTCTGAGCAGCCCTAAATTTTGGGTACAGCGTCCCCTTAATTCATCAATCAAGTTTTGATATATTATTTAATTCCATTCAGCATTTTTGTTGCCACTTAAGACCTTAAACCAGAAATTCGAATAGTTTTTTTCCCCTGAGATTTTCAACTAGTCTCTATGCACTGAATACTTTGGCATTTCACTTTTCTGTAACATTTATAGTCGGTTTTATGAAAGTGGGTGAAAGAGGAACAGACAGAAGGATAGAGCCTTTATAAAAGCTTTCACTTTTTACGCTGTAAATGTAGCGTGGAAGTTCTAAGCCGAATGATATTTCTTCTTGAAATTTGCTATTCTGTTGTTATTACTGTTATCATACCTAGTGAAAAATGGTGAGAAAAAATGTTAGAAGAGTGAAATGTAATAGATGATTATAAAAACATTTACCTTTATAATGGATAGCATTACAATATAATAATGCAAGCATTTTTAATTGCGAATAATTACCTATAAGACCATTAGAGTTATTAAATTTACAACAAATATTTTCATACTTGAGAAAATTAATATTTTTTTAAGACAATATACAAAAATTATCTAACTAATGATTCATTTAATGAAAATTAATTTATTGCTTAATGAACACAACATAAACTTTAATTGTTTCATAAACAATTTGAATAATTTATGTTCAACTTCATCTTAATTGTTTACAAATTTAACAAAATATTTAAATTGTAGGTCTTGAATAAAGCTTTCAGTATAAGTATTATAAACGACAAAATATTTACTATACAGTAAGATCTTTAAAAAGTCACACTTGAGATGTTACATAAAACCAAAAATTATGTTAAAGCCAAATTCTTCTGTTCCATAAATATTTTATAATAGTAGTTAGTAACTTTTTTTACATAAAATTGTAATTAATAGCAATTTCTTGATTTTTTAAATTAACTGCGAGAAAAATATAAAATTATAAAGTAAATAAGTAGAAACGTTTTAACGAAACAAAATTTTCTTTTTCTCAAACGGTATTAAATATTTTACAATTTAGTGGATGAATATTAAATGAACTAGCTTATTATTCATTTGGCTGGAAATTAAAATGAACATTTATGGAATTCAACACATTTAAATAGAAACATGGTATCTTATTATGATTAATGTTCAAGTATGCGAATTTTTTCTCTTCTAAAAATAGCAGATAGAACCTGTATGAAAATTCCAAAATTAATTAGAAATTGTTTCCAAAGAAAGCGCTTCGTATTTAAAGGAGAAAAAAATTAAACAATTTATTAATGTATTTAAAGGAGAATTAGTAAAAATTTTTCAGGGATACGTGGAGAAAAATAGAATTTGTGTTGAGTTTTTAATATCATGTTTGAGTGTTTTAATTTTATGCCACTTTTATTAATTGCTTTATAGATTCGAACTTTATGTTGTTCGCTAAGGCAAAAAATTGAAATGAAAGATTGAATTTTCGTCAAATAGCTTAGATTAATTAAGTTGGTATTTACCTCTTAAAATACTCGTAATTTATTATGTTTTCATCACGAGTCAAATAAAAGGAATAATTTTTTACAGACTTCAATAATTAATAACTAACCAAAAGTAAATAAATAATTGGATTGGGGATTTTAAATTACGCATATTAGCTTTCTTACTGTCTTTTAATAATCTAAAATTGCTTTTAGATTAAAAAAAAAAGAGTCAACCACGTTGTTTAATTAAGCAAGATTCGAAGTTTATCGTAAATATGTTTTAATTGTTAAGTTACTTGAATTATCCTTGTATATATTTATTTTCTAAGAATATAGTTGTTTGAATCTGTTTCCATAGGAAACAATTTTGAATCTAAAACTTAACTTACTTTAGCACAACTATTCAGTAAAAAAAACATCATAGTAATATTTCAATTAACATACGATTAAAGCTTTCAGTGCATTAATTTGTACTTGTTTCTAAATTGCATTCACAATTATTATAACTTATATGGTTCACAAACTAATACAAAAAGACGGAGTTTTTAAAATCGAAGTTTTATATAAAGATAAATAGACTTATGAGTTTGAAAAGATTTTTTTTCTCGTTTTGATAATAAAAGTACGCCAGTTCTTTAAAGTGCAATTTCCCTTTAACTTTGCCTTTCAAACTATATTATAGTATTTTTTTAGGTCGATCTGAAAGGGTGACTCTCCTCTCTCATAAATATTTATTAGGTTAACGTTTATGCATCAATATCCATTCAAATTGTTGCTGCGTTAAAATGGGCTGAATATTCAACAGTGTATAAACTTAATAACTAATATCATTGTTGTGATCGATCTACTCGCCTTAGTTATATTGCTATCTTTAAATCTTTAGCTAGGAATACAAAAATATAAAAAATATATAACTGTTAAATATTTTGTAAGAATAATTATTTATATTTACAATTGAATTTATGTTTTTTATTTAACACATAATTATTTTTGGTATTTAAATAAATTTTTTGGTATTTAAATAAATTTTTTGGTGAAACGAAGGATACTTGACCAAATTTTAAGTTTGTGCTTTCAAAATGTTTTAAAACGTTAGTTATGGATGTGTACATTTCGTATATACACATTTTTTAACAATATTTTTTCAAAGTATCAACTATAAAGTTTAAAAAAATAGGGTATAAAATGTATTTGCGTCAAGTATCCAGTTACTTAATCCACCCATTAGAGATACTTAAGAGTCATTCTACGTCAAATCGACCAGCTCAAAATCTTCATGTCACAGAATTCAATCTTGATTTTATTTCAATTACTAGAGACAAATTTATTAGACACGTAATTTTTATTTTTATCAAAATTTTAAGAATCGAGAAAGTTATGATTTTTTGAAACCGAAAAGTTAAGCCTAACTTTTTCTCATTTAGCATTGCGGTCTATGGGAAATTTGGTATTTTCGAACGAGTATAACTAAAAAGGGTAACCTGGGAACAACTAACAAATTTTTGTATGGAATACCATTACAAATGGTAACATTTTGGTAAAGTGCGCTGTTGTTCCCAAAACTCCTTCTACCAAAATTATTTTTTTAAAAATTCAGAGGAGAATAACATTAGTTCCAATGGAGAAATGGGTACAATAGGTTTGTGTTTATGAAAGAATATGTGCAAGCTACTAGATTTTTTTAAATGAAGTATTAATATTAAAATTTATGTTATGATAGCAAACATTTTTTAAATACTTCGTGTTATTGAAAAATGTAAGTCTTTTCCTCCTTTCAAATTTAAATTTATATTTATAATATTTTTTTTTAATTTAATATAAATTTCAAAGGTACAATTGACTTACATTTTTCAATAATACTAAGTGTTTAAAAATATTTGCTATGGTATTTCAGCGCGGTATGGTATTTTAACGCTTGCACATATTTTTTCATAAACACAAACCTATTGTACCCATTTCTCCATTGGAACTAATGTTATTCTCCTCTGACTTTTAAAAAAATAATTTTTGTAGAAGGAGTTTTGGGAACAACAGCGCACTTTACCAAAATGTTACCATTAGTAATAGTGTTCCATACAAAAATTTGTTCGTTGTTCCCAGGTTACCCTTTTTAGTTATACTCGTTCGAAAATACCAAATTTCCCATAGACCGCAATGCTAAATGAGAAAAAGTTAGGCTTAACTTTTCGGTTTCAAAAAATCATAACTTTCTTAATTCCTAAAATTTTGAAAAAATAAAAAATACGTGTCTAATAAATTTGTCTCTAGTACTTGGAATAAAATCAAGATTGGATTGAATTCTGTGACATGAAGATTTTGAGCTTGTCGATTTGACGTGGAATGACTCTTAACCAAATTCATAAATTTGGAAGTATGACTTAAAATTGAAAAAAAGTTCACACTTTATACATGAGCCATTGTATCGATTAAAACTAGTAGCACAAGATATGTAGGTGCTTCATTGGCATTCATGAAGCCACGCAACCAAAAGTAGCCAGCTTTTCCTTTGTCGTAATTTCTGGATGTCTCTTTATTTTTTACAGCTATTGTCATAACCGTAGTTAACTTAGTGGTCAACCGACGACTCCAAAGAGCTATAAATATTTAATGGGTGATGGACAGTTCATTTTCTTTTTATTAAAAAAAACCATTATTTTCTTATTAAAGTTGAAAGTAGCTGAATATGTTGTGTGTGGCCACAATGGACTTTTATGACATGCATTCTAAAAAGTGTTTCTAAGTGTACCAATATTTTTGCTAGTGCATGACACATCCATTAATTTTTCGACATTATTTAAAGAAATTTTTTTTGTGAGAACAACTCTGGGTTATTAGAAATTTTTTATGTGGGCAACTCTGGGTAAAAAAATATTTTTAGGGCATTTATACAAGCGTTAAAAAAACAACCTTAATTTATCCTTCGAAATATGTTTGAATATTTTCTGCAGATTAGGGTCAAATATCCCTAGTTGAATTTACAACATGACCAAAAATAGCTATTTTAAAATGAACAATGACACAATTTAATATTATCTTGCTGATAAAACACGCGTAAAGCAAGTGATCAATTAAAAAATCAACTTAAAACAAAAAAAAATTATGAAGGCAGAGTAAACGGCCCGGAAAACTCACTTTCGAAGCACAAAAATGCTTTTTGCACTAATTAATTGTTTACTTAACAACTAATGATTTAAACATGATGCCATTCACTGATTTTTTTAACAGAACTAAAGTAACTAACAGAAAGAAAAAAAGTGATGTCACCACTACTTTTAAAACTATTTTAAATTATTAGAAAATAAACCATAAGAAGGACAAGTGTCCTTACCAAGTTCCTCTTATTAGTTTAATACCAAAATCAAGTTTAATATCATTTCTTCAAAAGCTATGGATTTAGGTTTAATTTTTTTCGGGGATAAAAAAAATTTAAGATGACACATATAATCAATGTTTTAAAAGTAAAAATAAATAATAACATCTTTTTTTCTCTAATGGGGCTGCAATATTGGCGGTCAAGCCTTTTCAGACCCGGCTAATCCCCAGAACTGAGAGCCATTTTTTGTGGCACCATCTAGGCGAATCTCGCTACCAATTTTGACGCGCTGATTGCAATGAATCTGAGCTCACTGTGAATGTTAAAGTATGCCGAGATTTAATTTTGCTGAGAGAACCCAAGCCAAATGGGCCCTCCTGGGATGTTTAACATGCCACATAACCATATGACATTCGTGCCCAATATTTTCCCATTCAGAAAATCCGACGACTCAGTCGGGGCTCGAACCCGCGATCTTGGGCTTAAGAGGCGGTCACAGTTAAACTCTCACCCACTGAGCAGCTAGTAAATAATAAAGTCTAACCAAATATATTATTTATTATTTAACTTAGATAAGTAATTCGGCAATTATAAGCTTAGTATAGAGCACATCCTCCACACACCTAAAAGGAAAATTACATATTCAAGCCTCATTCTTTAACACAACAATGGTTAATGTTGATTTGATTAAAGTCTCACCGTCACTCGCTAGTTTTGAAATCTGCGTGTTTCTTACCACGATTTTTCTCCTGGATAATTAAACCAAATTGTGAAACTCCGCTTACGGTTAGTGATTTCAGATTTTCTAGAGAGTTTGTTGAAATCCGATTTCTACAGTCGCTATTCTTATATTAACTTAGCCTTGGCCTTAATAAGCTTAGTTTTGTGGTTTTGTGTGACGCGAATTATCGAAATTTCTTGACTCATTAGTATGGGAGCTTGAATTTAATCTTGAGTTGTCAGATATCTTGAAAGCAAAATTAAAGATTTCGCAACTTGATTATAAATAAAATACTCTAGGTAAATATTAGGATTAGGCTGTATTGATACTTTTGGAAAATCATATGGAGCAGTATTTGGGTGCATGTCGTAGAAAAGGCAGAATTTTCTTGCGCGGAAGCGATAAGGTATCACGACATTGAGATTAATAAAAAGTTCTGCAAGAATAATCTACATTCCAGCTACTTTAATACTTGTAGAAATTCTTATAGTATGGATACACAGACCGCAGTATAAAATGTAGGTGTCTGTTGTCATAACTTTCAAACATTTTTAAGATGGGCAGAAATGGAAAAGCGTACGGAGAGACGTATAAGAAGTATATAACATAGTTACCTGATGCCATGCTTTTCCCTTAAAATAAGAAGGTTCGAATGCAATTTGCTGGGGAAAGTCGGACGGAAATCTCAACGGTATCAGTTACATAATTTCCATTTTTTTAAAGAAATCTTTTGAAATTAAAAATGGCAAAAACTGATAAAGAATAAATACTTGATTTTTGACTTTAGAAATAAAAGTTGACGTGAGAGGTTTTAGAATTTTTTTTAATGTATTTAGAAGTACAGTTGGGAAAAAAAACCGTTCCACTCCTCGTTTCTCAGCTGCTATTAGTCAAGGAACTTTGTGAAAGGTGTCATTTTTCAGGAAATATCGTGGAACTGAGAACTGGCAACAAATATTGCATAAGGGATCGTTTACATATTAAAATGTGCACCAACTTTGAAAATTCCAATAGCAACACCCAATTTTTTTACATAAAAATGTTCAGCACCTACAAAATACCCCATTTATATGTAGCAATTGTCGTTGCTCGAATAAGTAAAAATATATAATATAAATCCATGTCCGGCATCTGTGTTTACGTAAAAAATAATAAAAATTAATAAACCATTTTGCATCGTTAAAAGAAATGGGATGTCAGCTTGCGAAGGAACACCCCTCTGGCTTCCACAATTAACTATTAAAATGTAATAATTAATGAAGAAAGCTGCCATCTATCGTTACTGTGCTATTTAGACATGGGCCTAATGAGAAGTGAAATTCTCAGTCAAGTTGTCACAAAAGTATCGAGTTAGGGGGGGAAATAGGGTAGAAGTTTTTATTTTTCAATGTTGTATAAATGTATTTCCAAGTTAAGCAAGCAAATTGTCACGCTTAATTTTAATTTTGACTTAATTTTGACAATGAAGAATCTTATGACTTAAAGGGAGATGAGAATTAATGAAATTTAAATTAAGAGCCTTTCCAAGTTTATTAACTTAAACTTTTAAAAAATAAAGCTTGGCGAGGGCTTCTTAATGTAAAAGAAGCGAGATTCGTTAAAATTGCGTTCTTTATAAAAGAACCTACAACTCTTAAAAGTTCATATTTATTGCAACAAACAAATAACTGAACAGCACAAAAATGGGAAAAACATGCTTTTAAAATTAGCTCAATTATCCCTTTTTCTTCTGTTCATTTTTTATTAAGAATAACCAAAAGATCATGCGCATTTTTGGAATGAAAAATTTGCTATTGATCAATTGCAATGCATATTAAACTAATTTGTAATATAATCTCCTTCTCTCTATCTTTTTAGATGCAAAATAAATCTTATTTTGTTTGGGTAACAATGTTTTATCTTGCTGTTTACAGTACTTACTCAGTAAATTATAAAGAGGCAAGCCATATCTTTTTAAAAATGTAATTTCAAAAACTAACGACCTCTTTTGTATCTATCAATAAATAAATTATTAATAGTAAAAAAAAAGACTTTTAAGTTCGTCCAATAAAGCATGTCAATAAATGGGGTACTGCTATATGTAGTTAACAAAATAAAAACTATCTATCCATCATGATATCAATTTTTATGAGCGTTAACTGTTAAAACTAAAAAGCGTCATTTTTCAAATATATCCATCCGGTTTTTCATTTTGAATAGTGGAAATATGTAGCATCAATGCTAACTCATTATTCTTATTTCTAATTGCCCTAGCACAGCTCTAGTGCGACCTTAATTCAACAAAACCTATCAGTCTTATAGTTGATTTTTAAAAAGTTTTAATAAACGCTCTAGGAGTAAAATATATTGAAACGCCATTTTTGTGATTTGAGTTTAAGATTAAAACCAAAATGTTGTAGAATTTATAGCGCCATCCACCTTATAAACCAGTGGTCTTCAACCTTAGCAATGCTACCGCCCCCCTAAGGATTGGAAATAATTTCACCACCCCATTTGTGAAAATCTTGTAAGATATATGGATAAAGTATATTAAATTATGTAAAAGGTCGACATTTTGAGTATTTCACACCCAATTTGTTTAAGGATAATAACTTACTTTAAAAAAAAAAAAAAAATGACATGCAAAAATGTTTCAAATGCTCTTTGATGTTTTAAAAGTATCGACACAAATATAAACCTTCCAACACTTTTTTAGAATATTCATTAGTTTGTTACACAGAATATTTTTGTTCCATTCCAATTGGATAAGAAATTAAAATTTTTATGGCGATGTAAAAAATTTACCGTAAGATGTGATATTAACGATATGAGCTTAAAGATATTAAGATAGTTTTTAATTTTATTTGCTTATATATTATTGATTGCTTTATAAGTTTTTAGATAGCTAAGAAATTCAATAACATTTTTATTCAAATATTTATGTACTTATTCAATAACATTTATTCAAAATTGTACCATATTTTGTTTAAAAATAGTGATTTTTTTTTATGCCTTCGAGAAAAATATTCCAATAAAGATTCTAAAAGTAGCTTCATAATTTGTAAAAATAAACTTAATTTAAATGGCAAAGAACTTTAAAAATAAGAAAAAATTTGATTGAAGTTTTGATTAAAACAAAAAAAAAATGCTTTTTAAAATAAATCTTACATAATCTCAATACAAATATGTTTATTTTCAGGTAAATAATGAAATGAATAAAGTGGATTTTCAAGTCCCCAGCCAGCAATTTATTTTATAATTACACAAGACAAGAATACGAACCTTACAGTTGGTATGCAAGTAATAAAAACAATACGAAAGATAAAAAAAATTATCCAAATACTTCAATTTCTTTATAATTAAAAAACAATAAAAAAACAACATAGTAAAGTAAAGCGTAATTAATTCTTGTTTATTCGGAAGCTTGAAAAAATACCACTATTTATCTGCAAAAGAACATCATTAAAGCACCAAAAATATTTTGTCTGTATAATTAATTAAATTATCTATGGAATGCGCATCAAAATATTTAGGGCCAAAGAAAAAGAAATTCATAAAAACTTGAAAAATCACGGATTAATTTATTTTATAAACGTTTTCAAGTCATATTTTTTTGTGATTATACATATTTAATGAAGATTTTTTTTTATTTTTTAAACTTGCATTCATGAAATGTTTCACAATGTAAAGTCGACAAAACATTTTTTAAATAAATATTTATATATTTTTCCATCAAAATATTAATTTTATATTGTATTTGCCAAAAACACTTAAAAACTTAGCTTGAGGTTTTCAAATATTCAAAAAAATATTTTAAATCTAAATAAACTATTTAATTTGTATTTAAAAAACAGCATTAAGCAAAGTTATATATTAGTTTTTCTCTATTTGACAGAAATGTCTCATAGGAATTACATTAAAAATCCTTGAACAGTTTTTTACAGAGTGTTTTGACTTCATTAATATTTATAATATTTAGTACATTAATAATATCTTATAGAACAGGGATATTTTATATAGTTTTCAAAATTCACGGTTCAATTAAAAAACAATTTTTCTCTATTTCGAATGTGATTAATTTTATAAAAATAGTTATTATTCTTTTGATACAGAAACCTAATCTCCTGTGTTTATTAAAAGTATTATTTCCTTATTTTCCCTTCAGAAAGGCTAATGATTTTTACCTCATATTGAAGAAAACAAGAAAATACATATTAAATTTAGAATTTTTTCATTTTATTTTAATATGTACTATTCGTGAAAGCAAAACACTTTTTAGAATGAACTAAACCGTAAATATTTCTTTAAAAAGTTGAAAACTTGCGAAACAGTATTGCATCGTAACACAAAATCCGTAAATCAAATAGATATAACGATGAATACATTAAATGAAACCTCAGAATTTTTCAACAACACCAATGAAACACCCGAAGAAGAAGACTCAGCCATGGTCCCCAAAGCAGTCGAAGCCCTCATGCATATCATGTACATCACAGTTTCAGTGGCCGCCATTGGCGGCAATGGCATGGTTTGCTACATAGTACTGGCATACCAAAGAATGAGGACGGTCACCAACTTCTTCATCATCAATTTGGCTGTTGGCGATATTTTGATGGCGTCCCTGTGTATTCCTTTTGGATTCGTGTCAAATTTGCTGTTGCAGTATTGGCCGTTTGGCGCCGTGATGTGCGTCTTGGTGTCTTATGCTCAAGTTGTATCTGTGTTCATCAGTGCTTACACACTCATCGCTATAAGTATTGACAGGTAAGGCCTTATAATACTAAAACTATTTTTTATTGATTAAAAATCTTTAAATTTTATTGTTTGCATAACGAGGTACAAAATTCTTCGCGTTACTAATAATGGTGTTAAGAAGCGATTGATAAGTATGAGTTTCTGTTAAATTTTCTCCATTGTTATCAGATAAATGCACACCACATCCTCAATAATAGGTATCACTTATTAAACAGAACTCCTTATTTTTCTAGAGTCCGGATAACAATTATTTTATTTTTCTTGTACTTGGGGTTGCATATATTTTTTCCAGTTTGGCAACATTGATTTTAAAATTATTTATATTTTAATAGTGGCACGTTAACGTTTCCAATTTCTTTCATTCATCGTTTTCATGCCCTGAATTCGGGACCTTGTACAAATCCTAAATCGGGTCCACGCGTTTTTAATATACAGGGTGTCCTAAAAGTTCCCGTACTGACGATTCGTGAATTTTTAACACGCAAAACAACAAACTTTAAAATATTGTTTTTATGCTAATAGTGTAAAGCACTTTTAACAAAACGTAGGAATAAATTTGGAACTTACATTTATATTAAATGATCAAATTATCCATCCCTTTCATCGAAGCACACCTGAAGGCGTTTTGCACATATTTTTAGAAACGCGTTTTAAGATGCTGGGAGTGACTTCTTGTATCCTTAGCATGATGGCATTTTTCAGATCCTCTATTAATTGTGGGTTTTTTCATAGACTTTTTTCGTTAAATATCCCCACAGAAAAAAAAAAATCGGGTGTATATTCAAATTAGGGGAACGAGGTGGCCCAAGTTTTCTTGAGAAGAGTCGATCGTCAAAAAAATGTTGAAGCATTTCCATGGTTTCATTACTTGTATGGCATGTTGCACCGCCTTGTTGGAACCAAGAATCTCTTCATTCACTTTTAATAATGCAACAAATTGTTGGATAAGTTCTCTGTATACAGTTCCATCAACAGTTGCCTCGAAAAACGGATTGCAATATCCTTCGTTGAGTTTCTTGCACAAAATCTGGTGTAACAATTTTTGGTCTGCCACTTCTGTGTTATTTTCTACCGACCTGATGTCGCACGAAATCTCTCTAGACTATTTTTTATAGATTATCTTTACTCGGTATAGCATCAACTGGATATTTATGTCACCAAAATTCTTTACATCTTTCATTATGATTTACATCCAAAATGAACTTTAAGCAGCGCAATTACCTGAATGCGTGAAAAATCATGTTGCAATGAAGAACAAAATGACATAGAATTTGATTACAGAACAACTTGAGCACGAACAAAACCAAGCAATAAAAACAAAAGATTTTATGAAATAATAAGCAGACGAAAAAATTCAATATTTGAAAAATTAAACACGGATAATGATTTTTAAAGTTGGAGTACGGGAACTTTTAGGACACCCTGTACTATAACTTTTCAGTTGCGTTTATGTATTGTTTTCTAAATTCTTTTTTTATTGTTTGATATAACCTTGCCTCATAATAATCCCTCCAACCAATTGACATAAATGAAGAGTAGACGGGAAAAACCGATTGATTTTGCAGAGAAGTTTCCTTAGCAGGCCACTTTGGCGATGATAGCGAGTGATCGTCTAAACTTGTGTAAGGAAACCAGTTCCTACCACAGATATCATAGTTAAAGTAATAGAGTGACAGATTACGTGACCTCCAATGCTAACGACGGGCCGCGCAAGGAGCTCCCAGAAGAGCCTAACGAAGTCAGTGTAGTAGGTCACGTGATCTTCCACTCTAATACTTTAACTACTATCTCTGTGGTTCCTAGCTACCAAGCTTCAGACGATTGGCGATCCCAACGCTTGGACCAAGCGAGGAAAAAAGAGAGAAACCGGTTTTCTGCCGCCAAGCAGACAATTGCGGGCTTCCGCCTAATAAATCAATCGGTTCTTCCCGTTTACTCTTCAAATAGAAACACATTAAAAACATTTTAAAACTTGACAAAAAAAAACTCTCTCTAGGTACATTGCCATCCTGTACCCTCTCAGACCTAGGATGACTAAACTGCATGCCAAACTAATCATTATGATTATCTGGATCGTCGCCCTGCTCACTCCTTTGCCAACGGCAGTTCTGTCCAAGTTAGATGTGCATCCGTACTACAATGGCGCCAATGGAACAACCCGGAGATACATTTGTAACGAAGCTTGGCAGACAAACGATCAGAGGTACTGATGGAATATACAGTAGAACTCCAATTTTTCAAAAATCTTCAAAATTGCTGATTTCCAGAATTTCTAAATTCCTTTCCCAGACCAGGTCACTATCTCAAATGGCAGTTTTATTATTTACTGTGTCTTCAAAAATTAAACATTCTTATATTTTGATTTTCTTAATGGCCTCCAGTCCCAATTTCTTCGGATGAATTTAAGTGCACTTCTGTTTGTAAATGTGGTTTTTGAGTATTTATTTTTAACATTGGTAAATATTAGTTGATGGTATATTTATTAAAAATACTTGCAGAAAAGGTCGTAAGAAATGGGAATTCGGGGGGATGCACTGATGAAAGTGTTGTTTTGCAAGATTTTAATAAAAAAAACCCCCCCAAAATTCATTTGAAAGATACTGATGCATTTTCAATTCCTTTAATTAATCCTGAGATTGCTGATAGTCTTTTCTGGGAAATAAAAATTAGAGTTTATTCAGTCTAGGCACAGAAGAAAATAAAAATATTGTTATACGTGTTCTTAAAAAGGTTTGGTTTTAATGTGTCAAACAATAGCAAATCGTAAAGTAAGGCGAAGTGTATAAAAACAACAATTTCACCGTTCTTCAACTTCGCAATTACGCTAGGAAACAAACTTAAAAAAAAACTAGAAATTCCGTAATGTGTACAATATAGACGAGAATATTACTAACAAAGTAACACAGTGCGTAACTTGAATGCACCAACTTCGAGCAACAATGTATTTTCAATAGTCTATATATATATAATTATCTTATACGGCTCCAAAATTTCCTTATATTTCTCACTCTGCTATGGCAACAATCAAGTTTGTCCACACTTTGGCAACGGTAAAGAAAAGCTGATTTTGATTCGTTAGATTTTGATGGCGAATACCCAAAATTCTAAAATTTTTCCTATTACTTTAATCTTTTCCAAATTTGGCATAGTGATTTCAAATATAACGAAAAATGCTTTTGGGGCAATTTTTTTTATTTAAATATAATTGATTTATTTTAAACGGTGTTTTTCAACTAAAAAAGGGGTTTACGCTAACACTTCTAGCATAAAAAAGTTTTACATTAATTTACCTGAAATTTTTTACAGATGGTATTTCAATATATATCTGTGCCATGAACCTCTAACATCTGGTGTAAATATGCAAGTTTTTTTTTTTTAAAAATGTCCAAGTGTAAGTTAATCGAAAAAAAAAAATCTTTTTTTGTGGTTAATTTATAACATTTTTCTTAATAACTTCTTTTCTTGTAATTTGTATGTAACTCTAGAGGGTCATTGCATGCATCAGTTCAAAACGAAGAATTAAACACATAATTAATGTTTATAGGATGAAAATTCAATGTGGTAGACTTGTTAGCGTAAATCTCTTTTTTAAGTAGAAAAACTCCGTTTAAAATAAATAAATTATATTTAATTTTTAAAAAAAAGCCTAAATAGTATTATTCATTATATTTGAAATCACTGTGCCAAATTTGGAAAAGATTAAAGTAATAGTAAAAATTTTAGAATTTTGGGGAATTTTGGGTATTCGCCTACCTTAATTATTTCTAATTTTAAGTCTTCTTTTAAACTTATCTCAACCCCGTTTCTTTATAGATACTATTACAGCATGGTTCTGATGGTACTCCAGTACTTCTTCCCTCTTACTGTGCTCCTCTACACTTACACCAGAATAGCAGTAGTTGTCTGGGGAAACAAACCTCCCGGCGAAGCTGAAGACTTGAGGGATCAGAGATTGGCCGCTTCCAAAAGAAAGGTGCGTATTTTTCGGAGCTTACCTTCTAAGAAGCCTTTTCTCGCTACCCTCTGTCCTTTGACACTTTGTAAGCCAATCAGAATGCATGTATATGTCACTCGGAATCGTTTTTGCAAGCGTATATGCATCACTGCGCATTCAAGCCTATCTCGACGTCACCATTGTAAAGTTTACTGCCTTAGTCAGGATAAGTTACCAATAGCCGATGTAAAGATGCAAATTTTGGACTTTTTTTGGAAGTTTTTAAATTCATGGATCTGGTTTGTGACCCGTTGTTTGACTTAATCTAAAATTTGCCTAGTATTTTTCCTAAAATTAGCAATGAATTAGTATATTATGTGAGTGCCATGTGCTTATTTAAATTTATATCCATGAGAAAAAAAAGCAATATGACAAATGACAGTGATTGCGCCCTCTAGAAGGGAGAGAGAGAAAGAGTGTAGGCTTAATAGCAATATGACTCATATAACAATTATTTCAATGATACGATTAGATAACAGTTGTGCATAAGAAAAGCAGTAGTATTTAAATATTATGAGTCATTACAACAATATGTGTACCAATAAAATTATGTGATGAGGTAGATAATAGGTAGCAGGCATATTATGAAATACATAATACTGTTATTTTAGAAATAAGTCCGCAATAATATGATGTTAAATACCAAAGCATCAAAATGGAGAATAAGTTTTAAATTGCTATGTCCCTGTTATTCTTACCTACACAGTTGGTTGGTCGACATATATTTTTAGGCTTGTGTGCTTGGTCAGAGACCCGCTTATAAACCTTCGTCAAGTAAGACAGACACAACAAGCACATACGTGACAGATGCTGCCATCTATCGCGTGCCACCTACACAATTAAGACATGTCCCTGAAGGGGAGGGAAATAGTCTCCAGGGACCTGTACCCGTGAGAAACTGCGCAATGACCACCGACAGGACTTTAGGACCCAACAGATTTAACGAGCACGTATTCCAAATATACTCGAGACGAACCCGAACCCAGTAGCTCCAAAAGCTAGATCCCTAACCGTTGCACTGGCACGAACACAGTTATTATATTTTTAAACAGCACATCAGCAAATGAATTTTTAATAACCATGCCATAACGGTATTTACGGCTATAATAAATACTAAGTTTATTAAACCATAAACTTACGAAACGAAAATGTAGGTGCTAGTCTTTGTATGTATTGATGAAAAAGATCGTCACTCTGAGCCTGGTAATAATTTTAACACGTGTCACTGCTTTTAATGGTTGGGCTATTTCGGCTTAGAGCGGTAATTTTTTTCTTCTAAAAATAGTTTCTGATTGAATATTTTACACTGTAGATGGTTTTCTACACCAAGTTTATGTATGGGCAGAGTTCTTTTCAAGTTTCGAAATATTTTGAATTTTATTTTTAGGCTTGCACTTGCTTATTTTTTTTTCTTAAAATTGAAACTCAGTAACATCTCTCCCACAATTTTCCAGTACCAAGGTTTTCAATCTAGTTACTTCTAGGTGACTACGTAGAAAATGAAAGTTTCTTCATAACTTATACTTTCTTAAAAACTTGAACGCAAAAAGCGTTTAATTACCCGTATTAAATAAATTAATAGTTTTCAACGAAAATGTGTAGCCGGTGATAAATCTAGTCTTTTGGTAATGGATGAAGTCTTACTTAGGCATTTTATAAGGAGAGGTTATTAGTAGGAGGTAAAATTAAAAAGTATAAACTATTTATGTTAAATGGACCCTTATTTCTTCTTTTTTATATCTGCTAATGATGCTTCATGAACCAAGTTTATTCATTTATTCATTCATTTATGTATACTGTCATACAGAAAAATTCAAATAATATGAAAGGAAAAGGCACACCAACAAAAATAGCATAAAATATACAATAAACATAATTTCAAATACAAACTTACTAATTTAAATTAATTTACTTTACTTCTCATACATTATTTGATTTTTTTTATGTCTGGTGAGAATGGTGCTGTAAAAATTCAAAAAGTAGTACAAAAAGGTTTGTACAAATGTTCTAATAAACAAAAAATAAAATACTACAGTTAAAAAAATCTAAAAAGCTATTAAGTTTTCGTTTAAAATCCATCAAATTTTATTTATTTAACGGTTATTAATGTTCGTCTTTTGTAAAAAAAAATACACGAAAATCAAAAAGTCGAAAAATAGAGGGAATACCTGTTTTCGATTTTCGTTTTAAAATTATTGATTTGACTTCAAAGAGAGAAAATGGATTTTTAATTTTTTTTGGGGAAACAGAGATGTTTGAATGGGCTTCGGATGCGACTTCACTCAAGCATTATTTTCAGAGAACGTGCCAAAGTGTCGGCTTTTTACGAGATAGAATTCGGAAGAGATTTGCCTCTACGAGTTTCTTTCGGGAACTTAAAGGCTTAAAAAAATTTCGATGCCTGTTGAATATCGGCGTATTGAATTTTTTTCTATTCGTATGCTATTTATTTAAATACTTCACCCGTCAACAGATGGATGCTTGAAAATGTATTAATAATATTTTTAACATTAATGTATTAGGAATAGAAGATTAGTATGTATTAGGAATAGAAGATTAATATGTATTAGGAATAGAAGATTTAACATAAATGTATTAGGAATAGAAGATAAATGAGGAATTTTCAATTGTAGAAACTCATTATTAGTTTATGTTTGATGCTTAACTAATTATTGCATTAATTCTACTAATACACTGAAAGAAAATTCCTTTTAAATTTACCACAAAATATGCTACTTACATGGGTGCTAGTATTTTTTGCTGATATTTTGCCGCTGTTTACTTCGAGCGACATTGTAAGCTAACGCCGTTAAATTTCGCCGATTCCACACATTAACGAGCACGTACAACCAAAGATTTCTCCCCATTATTTGCTGGCTGTTGGGGTTTTGACCACAGGTGTAGTTAAGTATCATATTTAACATTTGATAGAATATTTCGATTAAATATGACTGATATTAAAACTTCCAAAATAACACAAAAAATGTAGCCATCAAGAATAATAAGAGAGTGTATATTTAAGAAATACGCCTTTACAGCACGTCTTTAAGTATTCAAAAGTATAAGATCATTTCCGAAAAATTAGCTTCTTTAAAAGTTTATTAAAATATTGTGCTAACTACAACTCTTGCTTTTTTCTAAAAAAATGCTGTATAGTAGTTTGAAAAAAATTATAATTTTGGAAGTAAGCAGAATAAATCTCTATTGCAAGAGTTGTCTTACATTTCACAAATCTTTTTATTCCAATATTGCGTTTAGTCTAATAAATAAAACCTCAAAATGTTGAGCCAAAAAAAGCTGCTGTTATTGGCAATATTAATTCTCCATTCCAAAATAGCAACCCGCTTTCAATCACCCCCAACAAGACATAGGGATTAGGGTTGTGACGCACCCTGTCATGTTCTGCGTTTTCCCTTCGAATTGAAGATTCCATTGACAGCCACTGCTGACGTAACTGTCACTCAAGCATCTGGTAATAACGGCGTAAAAACCTTAACTTTCTGCCTGTAACGAAAAAGGTGCATTTTTTCATTTCCAAGATCAGGAGGGTAGAGTTTTTGCCTTGTTGACCTTATCTTCCTGTTATTTACAGCTGAAAGGAGTTGTGAGGGAATTTCACGGCGTACAACTAAGCACTTTTTTTAAAGGATTTTTTTTCGGATGTAGAGAAGACAATTTGTCATCTTGGTTATATCGAATTTTTTAAAAGAGAGTTCGATCGATCTTTTGGGGTTTTCAGAATCAGCAATATTTTGATTGAAGAGTAAGCAGGTTTGGGAATATTTTTGACCACCAATTTTGTAAATGGATAAGACGGATTCTGACCTTGAAGAGTCAGATGAATGCTTTGTGGAATTTTTAAATAATATTACGCTGGCTGATTGGTAAAGTAAATTGCTAAAAATTACCCATTAAGAAACCCAAAAGCTTAAAAAAATAGGTGGATATTAGGTTTTGTTACTATCTATTATTCTAAGAGTTTAAGTATTTTTTTTTTAAACTTTATTTTGACTGGTGGTTTCTATTGATCAAGGACACCATACATGTCATGCGTATAAAATTGAATATATATGAATACCTTTTTCAATCACGCTTACTTAGAACATGCTTACATGCATACATATTGCTTCGATTGCCAAATACAAACAATGCGCAATTTTATCTTTGATCAATCAAAACGTTTCATTAAAAAATTAAGGATTTTATTTATATAAACATTTATTTTTAGTTAAATCTTAATAAAGCACAATTCACGACTCGAATAATTTCATAAATTTTTCACCACACTCTTACATGTCTTTATTTTTCAATAAATAAAAAAACATATTTTTTAAATTTACTTTTTTAGTATCTAAGCCTCTACTCTATTAAACCTTGTTTCTTTTGTACTAAAATCTTCTCCTTTCATCGAACCTTCTACTCTATTTTCGAGAGCAGGCAAAATGCAGTATCCACTACAATGAACTGGACCACTTTAGCCCTGAAATAATCAATATGTCTACATACTTTCTTATGGGTTGAAGTCATTGAGTACTTGTAACAATGACCCAAGTCATTGTTAAGGTTGAGGATACTGCAGTTAACTACCCTCGGATGTCTATCTCGGGTTACGTGGTATCCGGGGCGATTAATGATGGCGCCAGATTTCTCACAAGGTAACAGCTTTCCTCACTTCTTTCTACCCACGCACAGCTGTTTTTTTAGGGGACAATTATTTTTTTTAACGTTGTTACTTGGGATTTATTTGGGGAGATCAGAACAACTAGAACGGTGGCGTCAGAAGTAATCAGAAAGAAAACTCGAAGTGAAAGTTCTTAAAAGAATTTTTTTTGCAGACTAATATTTCATTACAGATTTTTTCTATAATTTTTACGATTCATTTGAACTACTATAAAAATAAAAATAAAAAATATTAAAAACGGGATTTTCAGTTCAAAATAATATATAAAATTACAGATGTGTGCTTTATAAGGTAGAAACAATTTTTTAAGTCTTCAAATACACAGAGAATTTCTGCTCTGAAACTAATCTAAAACTAATTTGGAACGAAGACGACATAACGACTGAACTCAAGACAGCAATCAATGGAATGAAATAAATGAAAATCTTTTGAAAGTATACTTTTGATGAAATTGGTAGTTATTTTTACAGTTCATAATTTTTTTAATTAAATAGAACCCCATTCATCAGTATTTACTTTTGATCTAGTGGAAGAACTTCTATCTCAAAACGCATAATATTTTTTCGATGAAAAGCGAAAAAACATAGGCAGTAAGTCTTTTACAAATGTTACATAATATTTGTACTGATACAATTTTGCATATTTTTGATACTTTCAAACATCCAAAGCTTAATATAGAATTTCGAAGTGTTTCGCCATGTCTTTTGCACTCATAAATGTTGGGTGGAATGTATTGCAAATATCTGCATAACGTCAGAAGAATTCCATTTGGTAGCCCGAATAAAGATTCCTTTGATATGGGTTTTGAAAGTATCTGTTTGCCATGTCACAAAATAAAAAGAGAATTTTTTGTATTTGGTATCTCATCTATTTATGTATTGCTAGAAATTAAAAAAAATCATTTCTTACAAATGAATTAGCCTTTAGTTTTGACTTTTTACATCTAATATAAGTGAAAGTAACGCTATATATTCCCGTTTAAAACTGTATACAGTTAACAGTTTTATTTACAGTCCCGTTACATTTATTGTATGAATAAGAAATGTTCTTATAAAAACACATTAATATTGCTTTTTTGGTATGAATTATTCTATGAATAATAATGTATTGGTGACAGAATTCGGAAAGGTAGACACTATGTAAAGTTAAATTGAAAGCAATAAATTTGGAAAACTTTTTAAAAGCCTATCATTTAGAAATCCTGTCAGGTTTTAATAAAAAAATCTAAAACGCTATAAAATTGTAAAATTTTCAACAATTATTAAAATGATAATATTTTAAAACATTTTGCTGTATTTTACAAAATACCTTTTTCTTTATTAATTTCATTCTATGACAAATGTGTAAAACAAACGGTATTGTTGTTGTTGTGTTGTTCAGGATAGACCAATAGACCAAGTCCATGAGCTCGAAAATCTTCAAGAAATCATCAAATACTAGAAGTGTACTATATTAAACATCAATTGTTTCCGGACCAAGACAAAACGGGATTGTTAAACAAACAGTATTATTACGGGTTAATAAAATGAAGGTTTAATTGCTTTAATTGCTTTTTTTGCTTATCTGTATTTATAAAAATAATGCCCGCAGCCAATAGCCATAGCGTAGCTCTATTAGAAGGTTAATTAAAAGTGTTTTTTTAATAGACTTATCCAAGTTTTGTCATGTCTAAAAATTATTAATATTTAATTAGTTGTCAATGCGAATTTGAAGTAAAAAAAATTAATTGTCATAAGCTGTTGACTTATTGTCATAAACTGTTGACTTATATTAACTAACGTTGAACTTTTCAGTGTACGAGAAAAATAGCTAGATAAAACAACCAGTTTAAACATATAACAGCTCAATTGACTTAGCGTGACTCAATGAACGTTATCACGATCCTTTGATAATCGGTGTTAACAGCATTATTCAAAGATAATTTTCGAATTATTCATGCCCTTGGTTTAAAAAAAAAGTAATTTACGTGTAACTTTTATTAAGTAAGTTATAGGGTGTCTTGGGAGAAACACAAGTTTTCGAAAGTCAATTTCGAATTCTTTAAAATAAAATTGGTTTTTGAGTTAGACTGAATATACATGTTTATAAATGTTTGAAATAAAGTAAATTCGTATATTTGTTGTAAATATTAGATTTTTATTTTAACAGAGGCAACCTTTTCTAAACCAATAATAATTTTCTTAAATTTTATTATATTGTTAAAATATTATGCTTGTTTCTAAGTTACCAATGAAAAATTTTGACTCATTTATTAAAATGAAAATTTAGCTGCTTCTGGCAAGTAATAATCTCGAAAAAAAAGGTAGTTTGTAACGAATTTATCTTTAAGCGGTCGGACATCTATTAACAAAGTTTTAATATTTTTTTTGAAGATTTTGATGTCTTATAGATTCAAAAATTGCGACATTAAATTAAAAAATCCCTCTTTAATATACGAATTGAGATCGTTTTATAAAATATCATTTAATATATTGTAAGTAAACTGGAGTAGAAAATTTTAATGTTACATAAAAAAGGACATTGGTTTTTTGTTAACATTACATAATAGATGTTAATTTTTACAAACATACTTTTATTTCATTTATAAAGCTTCTAATGGAAATGTTTTCATTTAAATGCACTTTTATTTATAAACAAATTTTAGAAAATTTAGATATGTCCACCAATCTTTATATTAAATAAATAGCTTTTCCTTATCACCCGAATTGGGGAAATGGCTTTCTTAATTATATGCATTATTCATGTTCTAGTCAAGTGATGGGGGAAGAAAATTTCATCATATCTTACCCTGAAAATGTTATAAAGAAGGTTTATTATGAAAACGTCTAAAGCCAGATGTCAAAATGATATTGAAATAAGAATAATTAAAAAAAACAACAATTTGGCTTTCAACATACTTAAATGTGCCCGTTAAATAAGTTTTTAAACAATTTTCTACCAATAATTGTCATTCAGATTTTGACATAATTTTATGAAGTTGGGTGATGTAATAGCAAACTTTCCGAACATAACGGATATTCCCAAGAATACAGAAAATATTAACTAACTCTTGAGAAGTTCAGAAGTCACCTTATTAATTATGGGGGGCACTGAAAAACTTTGGAACGAAGTAATTCTATAGTACTGGTAGAAGAACATGTTTTTGTAGAAATAGTAAAATACTTTTTTTAAGAGAAAAACATAAATTAGAATGCCTTTTCACTACACTGAAAGAAAACTATTTTATTTATTTAAAAAATACACACACTATATATAAAGATTTATGAACCCAAGTGCGGTGGTGCAAAAAAAAACTAACAAATAAAACTCCAAAATAAAACCTCAAATTCATTAAAAATACTATAAAAAGATATGTAATTAGTTAAAAATTTTAACACTCGTAGATTTAAATACTTTTAAAGACATATTAAAAATAACCAGATCTTCGGAGAACATAATGTATAGAAATATTATTTGTATCAAAACTATGTTACATTACAAAAATTTCTGGAAGCAAAATTGTTTGAAAATATCTATAAAACTAGGATTTTTTTATAGAATTCTCTCGTAACAAAGCAATTTAGAAAGTATAGGCGCATAACAGATATTTTGAGTATTTCTGGGCAATTTAATATAAAAAAGTGTTTTATGCAGTCGCACTATAGAACCATAGAAATTTTTAGAGTTTAAAGTTGTCGAAATTACCTGTTGGGCATACAATTAGCTAAATGTATTGATTGATAAATATTAATAGAAATCTGTGTGGTGTTACACAACACAAGTTTTGCAGTCGTGGGTTCACAAAATCTCACGTAGCAACATTAACTACTTAAAATATCATTTATAATATATATATCTTACAGTTAAAACCCGAAATCAGCTAGAACTAGAATTAAATAGTGAAAACTAGTTTTAACTGATTTCATTAGTTAAAACTAGTTTCCACAAGCTAAAACCAGTTATTGCCAGTTAATACTAGTTTTTACGAAACAGATTTGTTTCATGTAGCTTTAACTGTAAGACACTTATATTAGATAAAACTAGAATTAACGGAAAATAGCAGATTTAGGATAATAGGTTTGGATTAGTTTAGTTAATTATTGGACTGAAATGCAATGAAAGCATTTGGATATTGGAAGACACTCAATTACGAACCGTACATCAAGCTTATAAAGGACTCCATTGTCGTAATAAGATTATAAAATTAGTGTTCATAATAAATAAAAAAGGCAAGCATTCACATTTAATTCTAGTTTTTTCTAAGACATGTTATATAATTCTAGTTTTGGCTTATTACAACTAGTTTTCACCATTGCAATTGGTCACCAATGGCTTCAGTTACTAGTTCTTAATAGTTAATTCTAGTTTTAGCTGATTCCGGGCTATAACGGTAACATCTACACCTCAAAATATTGGTTGAACGTTACTCCGTAAAACCGGCATAACAGATACGGGAGGAAACATACATATACAGATGGCAGCATAGAGCTGGGACCGTTTTTATGATATATCCAAACGTTACACCGTTAAAAAGTATTTCTAAATCCCGAACACCTCTTCAACTGTTCAACTCATCTTCAGTTACCACAGACAATTCCCATTTTATAGGCATTTTTGTAAAATGTATGGTAGTGATAAGATAACTATTTTAAAAATGATAAAATTATACAATTCCTGTCGATTCACTTCATATGGCAATATATTAAATTTTTTAGCTCCGAAACTACTTAAAAGTAAGTTTTAAAATAAAAATTGAACCTAACATTTAACAAAACTTTCATTATTCTAAAAATAGTGTCCATCGTTTAATTCATTTAAATGTATAAACATCAACCGATTAATTATTTTTAATTTTCATACGCAATAGCTGAAATTTATATGATCTTGTTTAATAAATTGTTTTATTAAAAAATAGTTCAACATTACATGCGTTCTATTTTGGGAATTTCAAAAAGAAAAGAAAAGAAAAGAAAATATAGTATGATATAACAAGTTTATCAAAGCAAAATTTTATTTTCTATAAATATATTAAAGTTATTAAAGGTAGTAATACTTTAAACCCTGGGGTAGTAATGGGAGTGAGGGAAAATAAATTTCGTGTTTGATTAACAATCTAAAACTAAGGGATGAAGAGTTATTAAAAAAGCAAAAAACTTAATTATGGTTTCTTCAGGAAAAAAAGATAACTTAAGTATAGTTTTAGATACACAAATTTCGTTTTTTCTTCGAGATATAATTTAAAAGATAATCGCATTAAACTCACTTGAAACCTACACGAATTCTTGTAAAACTTGATCGATGCTCTTTTTTTAAAAGTATTGTGAATTAGAAGAAAGGTGTTCAGAGAGGTTTATTTTGTTTTGCATAACATCAGTATACATTTATATATTTTTTGGGTGAAATTATGGTTTGATGTTTAACTAGATTGTATTAAAATTTTGAACGTTCACACATTTTAACTACTAAAAATAAATAGAGTTAGAAACATCCCACATAATAAATATCATTCAAAGTTTTATTTCTGAACAATGTGGAAAAAATTCAATTACTTCTTCGTTAAAAGAAAATGTTCTTTTTAAAAAAAACAAGTTAAGGTAGGCGAATACCCAAAATTTCCCAAAATTCTAAAATTTTTACTATTGTTTTAATCTTTTCCAAATTTGGCATAGTGATTTCAAATATAATGAATAATACTATTTAGGCTTTTGTTTTTATTTAAATATAATTTATTTATTTTAAACGGTGTTTTTCTACTAAAAAAAGAGGTTTACGCCAACAAGTCTACCACATTGAATTTTCATCCTATGAACACTTATTATGTGTTAAATTTTTCGTTTTGAACTGATACATGCAATGACCCTCTAGAGTTACATACAAATTACAAGAAAAAAAGTTATTAAGAAAAATGTTAAAAATTAACCACAAAAAAAGGATTTTTTTCGATTAACTTACACTTGGACATTTTTTTAAAAAAAACTTGTATACTTGCACCAGATGTTAGAGGTTCATGGCACAGATATATATTGAAATAGCATCTGTGAAAAATTTCAGGTAAATTAATGTAAAACTTTTTATGCTAGAAGTGTTGGCGTAAACCCCTTTTTTTAGTTGAAAAACACCGTTTAAAATAAATCAATTATATTTAAATAAAAAAAATTGCCCAAAAATCATTGTTAATTATATTTGAAATCACTATGCCAAATTTGGAAAAGATTAAAGTAAAAATTTTAGAATTTTGGGTATTCGCCTACCTTAAAAGAAAAATATTTGAACAAAATATTGTTTTATTATCAAATGGTACATTTAATGATTGAAAACGATCATTAAAAATTCTACGTATAGGCGTATCTATTATCATAATATACAACAGAATACCCTAATAGACTCTAACTGTCATATGAAAGTTAAAACTAATTCAGAATTAGTATTATAGAATAACAACACATTGCTCAATAACAGTTGGAAATTAATACGGAAAATACAGCTGGTATAATCTGAGTAAATAACAATGAATTTTTTCGTAAGTTTTACTATAAAGTGTTATTTCAGCTTTTGGAAAAAACACGTTTCGTTTAGAGTTGGGGGGGGGGGGGGGGTATGTACACTTATATTCCGGCTTTTGTGCTTGATCAGAGACCCGCTTATATAAGCATTCGTAAGTAACGACATACACAGAAAGATATTTTACTGTCACAGGGAAAGGAAAATACACCCAGGGCGAAGGCGGGAATCGAACCGGCACCGCACCCGTTACAGCGCGCAGACTGCTGGCGTAATGGTCCAGACCACTCGGCCATCCGGGTCTCCGTTTTGAGTTTCTTTGATCAATATATTTATGAACATGCAAGTAGAAAGAAATACTTCAAAATAAATTTTATTTAATGTATCTCTTTTCTTGCAAAAATTTGCATTAAAATATGTTTACATCTTTTATAACACGCTACATCACTTTTTATTTTCCTTAGCAGTCATCAGTAAAAATTCCACATGAATTTCAAGTATATATATTTTTGAAAAGTACCCAATGGAGTTATAAAAATAAGAAATCCTATACATTAGAGAGAATCTAGGTAAAGTAATTCAAAATAATCATTTCAAAGTATATGAAAAAAACCCTGGATGATTCCGCTTCAGCTGTAAAATAGAAGAAAGAAATTTGCATCTTGAGAAATTCATTCGTGCATTTAAATGACTCCATACAGTTGCGCTTCCAAATTTAATATGTTTGCTATCGACTGAAGCATGTTATGAAAGTTTCCCTGCATATTAATCACACTAACTATATTATGCTATTCTCCGCTGAAAATATTTAAAGTATATTCAAAATGAAAGTCTTATGATTTATAATGTGTGGCACTTAATTAGTTATTGATATTAGAGTAATATGTTTAAGTTTGTATTGAGATTATATACAATTTTCTTTGCAAAACTTAGTATATAAAATATTTTATAACTTGAAAATTTTATAAAGATTTAAATTTAAATTTAATAGATTAAAATTTAAAATTTTAAGTGTAGTAACTTTTAATAGTAATTTCATGATTTCAGCCTGAATGCAGCACTGTTCTTCCCAGTGATGGTAAGAGCATGATGGCACTATTGCCTATTGCCCCTCCATTAAGAGAAAAATATTAAAAAAATCGTTAAACCAAAGTTTTTAAATTTCTATCCTTAAGTACGTTATGCAAAATATAATTTATTCTGTTAAATTTGGAATGGAAGCGGTAGGTCGGTATACAAACTTCTATCTCTCTTCTTTCTCTCCATGCAAAAAAGTCTAATTTCTTAGAGTGCATTGATTATTTTTACAAATAGTTTTTTGATATGATAAATGTTGAAGGCAAAAAATGGTTCTATAACTCCTCTTTTAGAAATCGGTTTTAACCCATTCGGCCTTATGGGTGGGTTGAATCCGGCAAAGCAGCAAAAACTTTATTTGTTTAGTTTTAAATACCTTGTAACTAATTTCCCATTAAGTTCTTTCTGTAAAAAAATTAATAATGATCAAGAATTAAAAATGTGAGAACCCTTTTTAATTTAACTTTTGTTCCAAACTTTTTTTTATCGAAACAATCGTTACAAATATTTATCTCTTAAAAAGTTCTTTTTTTAACAATTTATTTTCATAATAATAATTTTAATTATTATACTTCACCTAAAGTAGCTGCAAATAACTTTGGAGCACTCATACAGCAGATTGCGCTGAAAAGTGGTGTATAGTGATGCTAGCTAATTTATCAGGAAAATCCCCTAAAAACACAGAGTTTTGATTGCATTATAGAAAAACGAAGATTCCCACAACTGCATCCGATCTATTTTACCGATCAATTTAAGATTTGATTCAATTTATATAAATCTTCCAATTTCAAATGTTTTAGGGTCAATATTAGACAAATTGCGTTTTGTGTCTCGAGTGATTGTAAATATTTTTTTTAAAGTCCCTTGCACAATTTGTCTTACGAAATAATGTTATTATCTCAATTTAATCTTAAAATATTTAATTTAAATAAAGTTACCAGATGTTTTGTTTATATCTTACTAGAAAAGAGGTTTTGAAGTTTTTAAAAGTTGCATCGGTAACGTGTCATTACTTTACTGATTCATATTTTGGCATTTAAGCGTTATATATATTTTATAAAGTATTATTCTTTAGAATGAAAACAACTTTATTCAATTTCATTTGTCAACATTAGGCATACATTTTTATAAAAAAAAAGGTTACCCCGAAATACGCAGTAAGACGCAAACCATGCGTGTCACAAATAAACGTGTCGAAATGGTAACATCACCTTATAACGAGTGCCGCCTCGGTGGCTGAATGGTTAGTGTACTAGCCTTTGGAGCTGCTGAGGTCGGGTTCGAATCCCGGTCAGGCATGGATGTTTGTGATATTCAATAAATGTTGTTATTTGTCTATGTGTTATTCATTTCTTTGTGACTGTAAAAAAAATTCTTTCTGTGTCTGTCCCACTTGACGAAAGCTTATAAGCGGTTCTCTGAACAAGCACACAAGCTGGAATATATATGTACCATACCATACCATACCATACCATACCATACCATACCATACCATACCATACCATAACGAGTTTCGGACCGTCATTGAATCGTACACAAATATTGTTCACAAAGTTCCAAACTGCAACTTCAAAAATTTCATATGAAAAAACCAACTACGAGGGCTGTGTGGAGCCCTGTGGTCAGTGTCTCGGTCTCCGGATCGAAAAGTCCCGCGATCGAGTCCTGGTCGCTGAAGACACACCGAGTATATGCGGAGTACGTGCTCGTTAAATCTGTTGGGTCCGAAAGTCCTGTGGGCGGTCATTACGCAATTTCCCACGGGTACAGGCCCCTGGAAACTATTTCCCTCCCTTCCAGGAACATGTCTAAATTGTGGAGGTGGCGCGTGATAGATGGCAGCATCTGACACGTAAGTGTGTGTGTGTGTGTTGTGACTGTCTTACTTGATGAAGGTTTATAAGCGTGTCTCTGACCAAGCACACAAGCCTGAAAATATATGCATACCTATACAAACATACAACCAACTACGAATATTAATTTGTAATTTGTTTTTAAATACGCGCACTTTTAAATAGCTCAGATCGGTTACACACCCTATAAATATATAATGTATGATATTTTTTAGACCAAATGATAGTTTTCATGGACGTGAAGAAGACAAATTGGTTTCCAGTTTGACATTAAAAGAAAGAAATTAAAAATCTTATTAATTTATCAGATAGGAAAACGTTTAGAGAGATTTCTATTTGTTACCAAAATACTTTTTCGTACTAATAATTCGTAAACATGTGCTTAATATGGTACAGCATAAATTTTAGATATATTTTGAAGTTTTAATCGATGATTGATTTTTAATTTCTTCGTCATATCTATAATGCCGCACCATATCTGTACATTCTTAAAACAAAAGAGTGAAATCCACTCCAGTAGAAGAAGTGCATTTTCGACGCTGGAAAGGAGTGAATATTAACTCAGACTGAATTAAAATCACTCGTTTGGAGTGATCCTGTCGGAGGTTTAACACACAAAGGATCCACTGCTTTCGGGGAAGTGCATTTTCAAGACTGGCGGTGTGAAAATTAACTCCGACTGAGTTAAAATCGCTCGTTTGTTTTAAGAGTTTAAATGGGTACTTTTCATCTCGTTGATATTTTCTAATAATTCGTAAACATGTGCTTAATATGGTACAGCATAAATTTTAGATATATTTTGAAGTTTTAATCGATGATTGATTTTTAATTTCTTCCTCATATCTATAATGCCGCAGCATATCTGTGCACTCTTAAAACAAAAGAGTGAAATCCACTCCAGTAGAAGAAGTGCATTTTCGACGCTGGAAAGGAGTGAATATTAACTCAGACTGAATTAAAATCACTCGTTTGGAGTGATCCTGTCGGAGGTTTAACACACAAAGGATCCACTCCTTTCGGGGAAGTGCATTTTCAAGACTGGAGGTGTGAAAATTAACCCCGACTGTGTTAAAATCGCTCTTTTTTTTAAGAGTTTAAATGGGTACTTTTCATCTCGTTGACATTTTCAATTCGAAAAGTCATATTTGTCCGATGCGCCACTCTTCAGCGCAAAATTGTACAACCAGTAAGATAATACCTAACAAAATCATGCCCGTCGGAAAACCAAGGCGATTAAGGTTTCCTAATTTGTTTCAACCAGCTCTTATCCTGTTACATCGCGTTGAATATCTCGTTTCTATCGTCGAAATAATGAAAACAAAATCTTATTTCATATAGAAACTGATTAGTTTTACAGAAGGAGGGGAATACATAAGAGGGACTGTTAAATCCCTTCTGGTAATGAGATTCGCGTTGGCAAATGCAATCGTGGTCTGTTTACAAGGATTAACGGAATTTGTTGACTGATGTGGTGTACATACAATTGCATGTGATTTTATTTACTGAAAGTGTTATTGAATATTTTAGCTTCTAAGCTGTTTTCATGTCCATAAATATAATTATTAATAGGATTTAGTGATTTTAAATGCTGCTGTTAAGGTGAAATGTTGAAAGTGAAACAAATTTATATAATATTTGTTTTAAGAAAAAAAAAGTATTATCATGTCCAATGTTAAATAAAGACTTGTATTTAAAATTTTATAAGAAGTTTAAGTTGTTGTGACATTTGTTTTTTTTTTATACATGATGGCTTTATTTCCACGTTAAATGTAGTTATATACTCTTAAAGAAGTTTAATTAAACGTTAGCCAATATAGTCAATACTTAACAGAGTTTTTAGAGTGCAACACACATTTATGAAATAAAAGACTACATTTATAACGAAATTCATTTAGTAGATATTAAACCTACTGACTGTAAATGTCAGTGTGGAGAAATTATGTTTGAATTCCAATTAATTATAAATAAATTGTAATATAAAAAAAAGCACATATGTTTTGAGTTGTGTTCTGTTAATTACTTAAAATCAATATATTAAATAAAATTGAAATAAATTTGTCATTTGAAACATAAATTATCATTGAATAAATTTGTCATTTTAATGAATTAGCCATTGATTAATCATGAATTAGTCATTGATTAATCAAGCACAATCTGATTTTCACGAATAAAATTTCAATGAGAGCTCTAATATTTGGACAGCTTTATTTCAAAATAAAAAATAATATCGAATAAAATGTATAAGAATTTGTATTATTTTGTAAAAGCATTCATATTTGTTATTCGATATAGTAATAAAAGTTAAATAAATATTTAAATGCATAAGAAGAAAAGAGTTTCGTAAAACTATATATTAAAATCCGCCCGATGCTGCCAGTATATGTAGACGATAATGAATACATATAATATGAAATAAATGAATATAACTGATAATGAGTGCTAAAAATAGACCATTGGTTGTAAACAATTCCAAAATTTAAATCATACTCATCCGTATTAAAATACTTGGCAATTCTTACAATGCAATAAAATATACAATGTAATAAAAGTAATTTCTCCTATTGTGACATAACAATTCTTATTAACACAGCTCAAGACAAAATTCAGGTGAGCTTCATTATAAAACTCTTTTGTTTTATTTGAAAAGGGCCAGTGTCCCATGCTTTAAGGTATGAACATTGGTCCAAATACTTCTAACATACAAAACTTACGTAGGATTAAGTGGCGTCAAATTGAAAGTTTCCACTAGGAAATATTCAACTTCTCTACCAACCTCGGGCTGTGAACAACAGGATTACATTCAGATTAAGTTACCCGAACTCTCCGACACTAATTTTGACGTTTGTTAAGAGAAATTCTATCGGATTTCTTTTCATCATTGTTGTTATTAACGTTTCATGAGCCATCTCTCTGAAAGTACTATAAATTGTAGCAGTGGTGTGTTAGAGATGTTACTGACTATTCTCACCATTTATTTTCGCCATTGTTGTAAGTGAGGTCACATGAACCTTATCTCTACGAAAGTACTATACATATTAGCAGTAGCAGTGTAACTGACCGAGTAAACTGACCGAGTAACTGACCGAGGAAACTGGGTAAACAACGCAGCTGGCGCCGAAATTTCGCCTACTCTGATTGGCTGCTCCTTTGACCCTGATATTCGTGCGCCCTGTTACGTCAAAATTGAAGGAAAATAATTAAAATTACACTCTAACTGAAGCTAAACTAATAAATATAATAAATTTATGTCTTGAAATAACAAATAAAATTGTTTATTGAATGTGAAACACCTTTTTTTATTCGATTCTCGCACTCCAAAATGAGAACTATTTACCCTTTTCCTCGTAGAACATTTGTATACTGCAAACTTAAGGTCGGTTTTACTTTAATTCCCGACATTGTTTGTAATTCCGTCACATGATCGATATATCTATAAAAGTACTCTAAATATCATTGCTGTGTTAAAGATGTAACTGACTATTCGCCATTTGGCAAGACTATGTATTTTTTTTTTTTTAAAGTCGAATGGTTCTTTCTTCCTAAAACTACATACCGAGATGCGTTTAGCAAAAATAATGTTGTGGTTGAAACTGTTAGTGAAGGTGACTTTCTTTTAGTTATAGCTATCTCTCAGGACACTCTTAGCAGGTGTAAAGCAATGTGCGAACATAGTCATGCAGAGTTTTAGTTCAGAATTGTTAATTTTGATGAAAGAGTTCTATTTTCGAAATGATATTAATGAGTTTTAAAATAAATCCCGCATTTAAGAAAAAAAAGTGCCATATATTGTCTAGTTTTCATGTTTTCGAACGTTATACAGATCAATCTTAAATGATTTTTCAAATGAGTCAATTTAACAATAATTTATCAAGGAAATAAGTTCTAAACATAAGTGTACAAACAACAAAGAACAAAGCAAGTTTCTTCTTCTTCGCAACAGCCGATATTCCTAACAAGATGGATAACGTGACGTCGCGTCATGAAGAACTTCTCTAGCCTTATTAGTTTAGTAGACAATGTTTAAGCAATGATGCAAAATCCTGATTTAAGTCCAATATGGATTTTCTCAATATTTTTTTGTCATTTACATTTGATCCAGAATTCCATCCTAATGCTGGAGAATTTCGTCATCTTATTTTTCTTTAAAAGAAATTATTTACGTTTTATAGTTGGAATATACACTGCTCACAACAATTAGGGGAGCGCCTCATGGTTTTTAACTCTTTCAACCCCAATGTTTCCATTTGGAATCACGAGTTAGCGATTTTTTTCCCACTAAGTTGAGCGTGCACAAATTTATCATTAGATGTAAGAATCATGTCTTTTGAGGATGTAAATAATGTTTGTTTTAATCAAATGAAAATATGAAAACATGGTAAAATAAAATTCACTTTCCAAAAATTTTATGAAATAAATGGACCCTAAATTCTTCACTCTCACATTCTCAGATGCTTAAAAATTGATTTTACCTATTTTTTACAAATAAAATTTGAAAAAAATTAGTGTTATAATTTATTCTTAATTTTTAATTCCAATTTTCCCTCCATAAATTTTAGAGAAAAAAATTAATATTTTCCGTCTGTTTTTTACCATTTTATTCTGGATGCATAATGAATCTATTTCACAAATTTTAGATTTTTAGGATGAAAAACAGAACGCTGAAACTGAAAGGGTCAACAAAAGTACGCAAAGTGCTCCCCTAATTGTTTTGAGCAGTGTATAACTCAAAGGGCCTAGCTAAAAGTTTCATCTATCAAAAAATAATTGTAACATTTGTGTCAAACCAACAAACAGTGATACATTTTCGAGTATATCGTTGAGTAAACTGTTCAGGCTCGCTTAGGCGAAGGAAACATTTATCCCTTTGCTAGGTGTTGAGAGTGAGAGTAAGATTTATTTGTTGTACGTGCTTTGCTATATATTTCTCTTTAATGTAGTCAGCATTTTTGTATTATTCGTAGTTAACTTTAATACATTTGTTGTTAAGTTGGTAAAGTTTACTCAGTTTGTATTGTTTATAGTTCAGCTGTTTGCATTTCTTGTTGAGTTCTTGTATTTCTTATTGAGTTCTTGTATTTCTTGTTGAGTTCTTGTATTCTGTATATAGTTTTTCTTACAATGTAACATTTTTTCTGAGTTTTTATTTATTGTAGTGTTTGTTTGTAATTTTTACTTCTGGTTTTGATTATTTCATAATTAATTTTGTATATTTCACATTTAGTTGTGTATATTTCACAATTAGTTTTGTATATTTCACATTTAGTTTTGTAAATTTTACATTTAGTTTTGTATATTTATCATTTAATTTTGTATGTACGATACTAATTTCAAGTGCGGATTGGTACTAAGTTTATTGGATTTTGTGTTTAGTTGGATTTTTTTTGTAATTTTCTGCAGTTTAAGTTATATTTCTTAAGGGAAAAGTTTTAAATTTTAGAAATTTAAATATTTATAGATAGTTCATGGAAATATGGTAAGGTTGATTTCTGGTAATTTTGGAATTTCCTGGGTTCATGGTATTTAGAAAAATTGATGTAACTGCAGTAAATTACTCATTGGGGACATTAATCCTTGTATTTTTTTTATTGCAAAATCATTCTAAGTTTGGTGATCGGGTTTACTGACTCAGACATTTGCGTAATATTTAAGGTACATATACTCTTAACGCTGTATTGTAAGTACACTACACAAAAGATCTACCTATATTTACTATCACAGTATGATGGCAAAAGTGTTCCCGTAACCCTTTGCTGTGAATTCACACATGAGGTATAATTTATTGTGTTTTACGGTTAAGAAGTTTCCCTCACTGGCCCTGATTCGATGATTCGCCCTGATTCGCTGATTCGATGTATACATATTAACGTTAAAATGCTATTATGCTATTGGACGCATCTTAACGCAATTGGAGTAAATTTTCTTTGTGACTCTGTGCTCTGTGAAAACATAAATTTGCTGTAACATAAAAAATTAAAACACTTTGATGAAAAAAATAATCGTAAAATGTGCTATAATATTGCATTCATTTTTTTACAGCTAGCAATCTGGTTGCACGGTAGTGCAACCGCCAAGTTCAGGGCACTACCCAACCTGGACCAACTTTTCTGGAAGGGTTTCGGCGTGTTTTCGGACCCTCCGTTCTTTGGTTCTATGCATCACAGAAATGAGTTTAGAACTTTTTATTGGTCAATAGGGGCTCGATGAAGAGTATAAAAAAAATCAGCGTTCTATCTCTTTTTATTTCCGAGAAAATTGAATTGGAAAATGGCCACTTTTGGGGCTCACTCACTCACCGATCATCAAAATGTTCTATGACACCCACTTGTTCTAGAATCCCGAAAATTGGAACACTGGTAGATTTTGTCATACATTCAACATAAAAAATCCGAAAATCGAATATTTAGTACGGGTTTGGTCTTAAATTGCTTGGCGCCTTTTTTCAAACGCAGCAAGCAAT
The DNA here is from genome assembly GCA_023701765.1 of Hylyphantes graminicola. Taxonomy (NCBI): domain Eukaryota; kingdom Metazoa; phylum Arthropoda; class Arachnida; order Araneae; family Linyphiidae; genus Hylyphantes; species Hylyphantes graminicola. The sequence goes on along the minus strand of CM043113.1, from coordinate 43,792,015 downwards.
CCTCTCACATACGCCGATATGCCAGCGGCGATTAATTGAATCGCCAATAATTCAAATAGCTATTTACCTTCAGATGATACGATAAAGGTTTTTCAAGTGTGGAATTTAGCACACTATATTACTAATGGAAAGTTTCAATCATCATTTTGATTAAGTTTAATGGTTTTCAAGTGCAACACCTGAGCTGGCAACCAGCTCTATGTTTTATAATGAGTTATGGTTGTTTATTTGTAGGAGGAGTTACATTGCTAAAGGTCTATATATACGCATGAGCAATGGCTGGAACCAATGATTTACAATAGGCAAATGTTTTTTTTTTTGTTTTTTTTTAGTTGGAATAACATCCCACTAGAGCGACACAAGGGTTAATCAATTCTTCCCGATTGTTTAAAATTTAAAAAAAAATAGATACCAGAGTCCAAACACACAAATCATGAAGTTATATTGATAATAATTGGGGTACTTATATTACGCTTTGACAATTTTTATAAAAGCAACTATTCGGGTTTCAAACTGTAATTGGGGTCAACAACAATTGTTGTTTTCGCCAAGGGTCATATTAGTCATTTTGATCGCAAAATTTACCGTTAGGCCGTATACGGCGCGTCTCAAAAGTTTATGGACAACTGTTTTTTTTTTACTTTAGGAGCCAACTAAACGAGTAAAAATACGATATAAATTATGCATGTATCTAGTGTAGTAATGCAAATACTAAAACACTCAAACAAGTTAGAGCTGCTATAGATTTATTACAATAAAATGAAAAAGAAAAATAGCTGTCCCGAAAGTATTGGAAAAAAAAAAGGTTTTAAAAGCTGTTCATTATTGACGAAGTACCCATGATTTTAAGTAGCGATAATTTATCTATCTATAATAATAGAAGAAAGAGTCTGTCTGTCGGTATGTCTGTGTGTATGTCTGTGGATCGCAAAAGACCTACATAGACTGCTCGAAAAAATTGGAAATTTTTAATATAGATTCCTTTTAATACCTACGTGTGCCCCTGAGGCTTAGTTTTTTCATATTTGAATGCGATTTTTAATTAATATAATTAGTTTAAAAAACAAGAAGTTCTTAAAGAACTAAAATAGCCTACTTTCCTGTTACTTAAATACTTACTAAAATTCTTATCTTGAAAAAACTAGGTTCGTAACAGTAAGTGACATCAACAACCGTTTATCCACATTAAATTTAAAATAAATTTGCTTAAACGCAGCATCTAACTAAACACAGCATCTTTCACAAAACACAGCTTTATTTTCAGTTATAAATAAATATTTAATTTTTCGTAGAACAAAAACCAAAAAACTGCTCCTCAATAAACATTTACTTTCTAAATTCGGCTAGTTTCATTAATTTTATTTCGAAAATTAAATAATTATTACTTAAATCGTTTGCAAAAATTTGTATTTCAAAGAATAAATATGTAAAATTCCTAGCTTTTAAATAGAATGAAAACAATTCGTAGTGAAATATATATTTGACGTCATCTTAAATTGACCGATGTCTCAAAAATAAATTTATTTCAATTTATTGTCGAAAAGAATTAAAGTTTCTCAAGCAATTGTTGCAAAGGCAATGGTGATTTATTTCTAATAACAAGAAGTTCTTAAAGAACTAAAATAGCCTACTTTCCTGTTACTTAAATACTTACCAAAATTCTTATCTTGAAAAAACTAGGCTCGTATCAGTAAGTGACATCAACAACCGTTTTTCCACATTAAATTTAAAATAAATTTCACTAAACGCAGCATCTAACTAAACACAGCACTAAACACAGCTTTATTTGCAGTTATAAATAATATTTAATTTTTCGTAGAACAAAAACCAAAAAACTACTCCTCAATAAACATTTACTTGCTAAATACGGCTAGTTTCATTTATTTTATTTCGAAAATTAAATAATTATAACGTAAATCGTTTTCAAAAATTTATATTTCAAAGAATAAATATGATGTAATATTCCTCGCTTTTAAATATAATGAAAACAATTCGTAGTGAAATATATATTTGACGTCATCTTAAATTGACCGATGTCTCAAAAATAAATTTATTTTAATTTATTGTCGAAAAGAATTAAAGTTTCTCAAGCAATTGTTGCGATGGCAATGGTGATTTAATTCTAATGAAAATGGCTTCCTAATGTTTTTTAAATGAGCATTTAATTTTGATGTTTTTTAAATAATTGAAGTACTTCGAATTCGAATTCTTTTCTGAAATTTTCAATGTATACTAATTTCGATGCGCTGAATTTTTTGACGTATCTCACTTGTCCGTAGCATTTGTAGTTAAATTCAGCGATTCAAATGACTCGAAATTGAATTTCAATGCTAATTCAATGGGAAATTCGTCGTCAAATAGTAGATTTATGTCCGTAATATCGTACAGACAGACGGACAAAAGGTATGAAAGTTGGGTGTCTGAGGTTATACCTTTCTAATAAAAAAAGAATTTTTAAGATCGGATTGCTAGAACTGATTTTGGAAGGGGGGTACGGACGGACAGACAGACGGACGGACATCGACCGCATGTCAATACCTACTTTTTCATTTTTTTTTTTAAATTCTTCGAATTAAAAAAAAAAGAAAAGTAGGCTAAAAACGTCATCCACGTGGGATTGTGGGACCATAACAGGGCTTGAAAATACATGAACCGGACCGAAACGGGGGCTTGACGCCATCCTCTATAACTTTGATTGATTGAGTTTGGTTGAGATATGCGCTCGCCCTAAGGCTGCTTCATCCTCTATTAGTGTTTGCTTTTTTAAATATGGATGCGCCAACACGTTAGGTTAGGTTTGAATATCGTCGCACTAGAGTTACACGAGGGCTATTGGCGACGGGCGTCGTATTTTGGAACCACAGTCAGGTGACGAGCCAACACCTGAATAGGCACCCAACGCAACCGTTAAGGGCGACATCGTACGCTGCTCCAACACAAATTTAATTTTCTTTTGATTTTGAGTGTATTTTCACAAGTAAGCATGCCTCTAAAAGGAAGCAATGCGAAGTTAACGGGTTCCCAGTAAGGCAGGACCATACTGCTAGTAATAATAAAAGAGTCTGTGTTTATGTCTGTGGATCGCAAAAGACCTACTTAGACTGCTCCAAAAACTTCGAAATTTTTAATATAGATTCCTTTTAATACCTACGTGCTCATCTGAGGCTTAGTTTTTTCATAGTTGATTGTGATTTTTAATTAATATAATTAGTTTCAAAAAACGTCATCCACGTGGGAGTGCGGGCCTATAACAGGACTTGAAAATATACACGGACCGGGCCGAAACGGGGGCTTGACGCCATCCTCTATTAGTGTTTAAGTGCGCATGCACCAACACGAATTTAATTTTGTTTTGGTTTTGAGTGTATTTTAATAAGTAGGTAGACCGTAACAGGGGCTTCAAAACACAACGACCGGGCCATACCAGGGGCTTGACGCCATTCTCTGTTAGAATTTGCTTTTTTCTTGCGCATGCGCCAACACGAATTGAATTTAGTTTAGATATTGAGTGTTTGGGGAACATTAATATGATGTCACGCGGTTGAATCTCAGGTGGATATGGCCGTGAATGTCCCCCATTTTCACAAGTAAGTATGCCTCTAAAAGGAAGCAATGCGAAGCTAACGGGTTCCCAGTAAGGCGGAACCTTACTGCTAGTTTAAAATAGATACAAAATGTACTTAATGTCAACAAGCAGTACAGAACGAGCAGTAAAATGAACCAGTACAATTTTTTTTTAAATGTATGGACATTCGTCAAATATAGTTTTTATTTTATATATCATGTCTACTTAAACACGTGGATTGCCCTCTAAAAAAGTTAGTATTTATAAAACAATTGAAAGTGTCCATATTTAAAATAATTTTTTTTTATTTAAGAAATTATTTAATTTATTTTATTTAGTATACCTACAAAAATAAGTGAAATCCAAACAAAAACCTCTCGGTAAAAGAAGGCCAAGTTCTTTAAAAAAAATATGGCCTGGCCTTAAAAAGAAGTGAAATCCTGAAAAAGGTACCAAGTTCATTAAAAGTTACTGATGTGGTATTGACCACCAAAACATTTTAGTCTTTGATCATTCTTATGTTTACCACATTCAAGCAAACTCGCACTTGTGTTTGTGTAACTTGGCCATTACGCATTTTTGAATAAAATAAACAAGCCCTTAAAGGTATTATGATACACGATTATTCATTACTGTACAACTCGATTCCAACGGTCCCACGATATTGCGACCGCCACTAAAAGTAGTAACTATTTTATCACAAGTTCAATGTAATGGTAGTTTAGAAATTCGTTTACGACATTTATAAAAAAAACCGTATAAAATACTGATACTGAAAAGAAGTTATATCAATGTTAAAATATTCATTGACAATTTTTTCGAAGAAAAAAAGAGAAGGCCAAGATCACACTCTGTTTGACCACTAGGCAGAAAACAAAGCTTATAAAAACAAAAAAAAATAATAATTCTGTTGGGCCTCTTTTTTGTGTGGCTTGAAACACTTAAAACACTTTACCTACAGGAATACTTTCATCTCAATGTTCAATAATTTATTGGTTACACCCATCCCTAGTGTAAAAGGTTCAACATCCCATAGTGCAAAAGGTTCAACAAAATTTTCACAATGCGTAATGGCCAAGTTACACAAACACAAGTGCGAGTTTGCTTGAATGTGGTAAACATAAGAATGATCAAAGACTAAAATGTTTTGGTGGTCAATACCACATCAGTAACTTTTAATGAACTTGGTACCTTTTTCAGGATTTCACTTCTTTTTAAGGCCAGGCCATATTTTTTTTAAAGAACTTGGCCTTCTTTTACCGAGAGGTTTTTGTTTGGATATATATATGTAAAGGAATTTAATGAAAAGTATCTAGAATTACTTCATTGAGAATTTTTTTGTCACTTTTTAATTATATTTTCCATAAATTTGCTTAAAAATGTAACTATTATTATGAAAATAATAATTGCATAGAAAACGCTCTTTTATTAAGAAAATAATAGCCATATTAAGAATTCCTTAAAGTAAAATATAATTTATTTCACACAAATAACCTAAAGTTTTAAGATGATTACTGTATTAGAAACTACTCGATTCTCTAATAAACTAATCTAAAATATCTTTCAAATGAATGTAATAAAAGTTTTTTCAAAGTCTGAACATTTTTGAGAATAAAAGACATTCTGGGAAAATTGAATGTTATCTTTTTTTAAAGGGAATATTTATAACTATAAGAAGAGCTAAAATGTTTTCTTATCTATATTATTATTTTATTTTAAGCTTTAATGGGACTAATAAAAATAAGATAAACTTACGCAAAACTTTTTTTATGAACTATTTCAACAATTTGTACTCAATAAATTGAGCAAAACGTTACCCGTTCTTCACATGTGCTGATAAGATCTATTTGTATTCGAGTAATTGTTTACCATTTAATGTTGTCGAAGGCAACGATTCTGTTATTTCCCCACTTAACCCAAGTCAGGATAATTGAACCATAATTGTATAATAATGTTATTTCAAGTTAAAATCTCAATTAGAATTCAAGATACATTTCACTCAGTTGGCTTAAGTTTTTGGCGACTTTGGTGTGCCTGACAATATATTTGGTGAGAACGCGTGAAGATTGCTGCAAAAACCCATTACAGTTAATTACAAAAGATTGTCACTAATGCTTATTGTGATGTTCCTCCAAATGACAAACCAGCTAAATAAAAGGTTAAAATTTTTCGCTTCGACCCATAGTATCTCAATATCGTTCAACACAACTCAAGAAACCAAATTCATAAAAAAAAAGTCTTTAACAAACCACTTAAACCCTATATTATTTATTCTCCAAGCAAGCTAACCACAAATATCAAAATTTCATATTAAAATCTTTCGATAATTTTTTGAAAAACTTTAAATACATTTTTAACTAACTATTACTATATCAATATATTTATCTAACCATGTACTACTCAATACAGGAAATATTTATTGTATCAACACTTTATTTATTAAAAGCATGTTTTAAAATTAAATTAATTTCCAGATGATTCATTTACAAAACAATACTATCAGAAATTTTGCAATAATTGCATTTCTTTATCATGATCATTCCATACATCGATTTACTTACTTGTCCTCTTCGCACGTATCTGGCACATAAGGCTTCAAGTCTTTTCCTCCAAGCATCCCAGTTGTGGCACAACCCTCTTGTGTCTTCCCACCCCAGTTGTGGTCAACCCTCTTGGTATGGTATGATACATATATATTCAAGCTTGTGTGCTTGTTCAGAGAACCGCTTATAAGCTTTCGTCAAGTGGGACAGACACAGAAAAAAATTTTACAGTTACAAAGAAATGAATAACACATAGACAAATAACAACATTTATTGCCTGTCACAAACATCCATGCCTGGCCGGGATTCGACCCCGACCCCAGCAGCTCCAAAGGCTAGTACACTAACCATTCAGCCACCGGGGCGGCCAACCCTCTTGTGTTTTTCCATCCTTCTAATTTGGCCTTGGTAAAATCTTGGTGCATACTACGTTGTCATGTGAGCTTAAGCCTCCTCTTTTTTCGTTTGCCATCTGGTGCCCAAGAGAGTACGGTGTTTATTGGACAATCCATTGAAAAACGAATATCCGTTTATTTGGTAGTCCTTTATTGCTATGACTGAAGAAATATAATTTAGAATTTAAAGGTATTTTTCATTTTAGCAAAACTAATAATAAACCAACACGCACTTGTTAACCTATAAGAAGCGAGGACTACGAATAAAATATAAATGTTGCTGACAAAAGTGTTTTTAGATGATCAAAGACAATCCTTCTAATTAGTCAATTGTACACATAATTTTGAATTTTTGGTTTGGATACCGAAAGAAGGGCCATCGTGGTCGAAACCCAGTAAAAACTACTATGTTATTTAAACAATCATTAAATAATCTGTAATGCATTGTATAACACAATTAAAATTAATTTCAGATGGTGAAGATGATGATTACAGTGGTAACTGTCTTCAGCCTCTGTTGGCTTCCTCTCAACATCCTCATAGTGGCTGGCGATCAAGATGAACGGATCTGGCAGTATGAAAACATCGTCTACATATGGTTTGTATGCCACTGGTTAGCCATGAGCCATGCATCTTACAACCCTATCATCTACTGCTGGATGAATTCTAAGTTCAGAGAAGGATTTTATCAGATTGGGCGCAACTTGGCGTGCGCCAAGATCAGAAGCAGGTACAAGGATGATAACATGCTTCATCGATGTAACACGTACACGACGTATACTAGCGTGAGGAATCTAAGTGTTTTCAATTCTTCGCCAAGGTCGATTCACAGTAATGGAAAGATAAAAACACAGTGTGATCCAAGTCCTACACCTTCTACTAGGTTGACTGTGCAGCACTTTTGCCGGTATGACAATTGCCTGACAGATGAGGATATTATCAGCGATTCTCAAGTGTAAAAATCGTCCTACATTGATATGGTTTTATTATCGAACATTGAGTTTTTCGAAATAAATATTGTCTGTCAAATGAGTATATAATCAGTATACGCTAAAGCTAGACATTCACGGAAGAACAGGACTAGAAACAATAAATATGAGCCTTCGCCAATCGCCACCATTCTTCCTAACGCAGGCGTTACCGAAAGCATTTTCACTCATCAATGATAGGTTTGGCGTGTAAAGTAACCATACAAACCAATCACTAACGAGGGAAAATGCTTTTGGTAATGTCTTGTACGAAGAGAGGCATGTGTTGGGCGAAATTACACACATCTTGTCCCTGGCTCTGTCCAATATGCCTACAGCTTAATTGTAAAAATCGTAACAGTCATGTTACATTTCTTTATAAGAGACAGAGGTACATTAAACAAAATTTAATATATTATAAACATATACAGTGAAGATCATTCAGAGACGATACGTGTAGCAAAAGGTATAACCATGTCCGCAATTATCGGTCAGATGAGTTGTTTAGTAATTTTTCTGTCGACATTGAATCAGTATTAAATATTAAAAAACAATCATCTAATATAACAATTACTATTTTACTACAGTGAGACTTCTATATATTGAGAATAGTACTTTTCACCCTAAAAATAAGACATTTTAAGTTTGATCAAGGCTTTTTAAGCAGAATAGTGCCCCGTTAAAAATTACGGAATATACGTAAAATTTTTATTTGATGTTGTCGATGATCAGAACCATGATACAGTTGTGTAAGGCAAGTTTGTTTCTTTAACTAATGACCATGGTAATTTCACACATCTTTAAGATGTTTAAAATATCAACAAATATTACATTATCGTCCAAGGTGAATGATAAGCAACTTTTATGGAATTATAAATGTCTTCTAAAGCTTCATTACAAAGACACCTACAGCTTATGCGAAGGCTTATTAATTAATTTGTATATTAGCTCAAAAACCATCATTTTAATCATAGGCGGACTATATGTTCACGAGAACTGGGGAACAGATTCTATAAAGGTTAATAGCCAGGTGTAAATGCATTTTAGATGTGGCTGCGTCTTGATTCCATGTTGCAAAGTGAAAGGTTAGATCACTTGTATCACAAAAGAACACGAGTATTCAACAAGACGATTCGATCCATTTGCAGGTTCGATACTGATTAATTCCCAATTATCAATTCGTGTCGTCAAGAAGAGGTGCTTAATTTTTGCCACAGAAATGCACCACTGGCAAGCCCAATATAATGGGAAAGAAAGAATATTCTGGATTTTGATATTGAAAAGTACCCAAGTGGTAAGGCATGGCAAATGTGTATCATAATACGTCATAACGCTGATATAGTATTACCCGAATTAATACTAATAACTATTTATATTTAAGGCATGAACAAGTAAGTAACCATGCAGTGCTAACGTAAAAGCTCAACTGGTAAAAATGCCTCAAATAACTTGTCTTGTGGTCCAAATATCACCATCAGAAGATATTTTTTCTAAAATAGTAGCACTGGTGAGAAGTTATCTGCACAATATATCAGTATAACTTTTAACAAAGAGTAATTGCCAGGATTTAATTCTGACATAATAGTTGTTGGGCTTGTTACAATTCAGTGGACCATTATCAAAGATAAAAGGCTAAAGAAACTTTGACAAAATATATAAAAGCCAAACATTGCATTTTACAATGATATAATTTGCATAATAAAGAATTGTGTAACTAAACGTTGTATATGTGTTAACATAGCATTAATTATGCCAAAAGCAGTAGAACAAGTATGTTTGAGTCAAATTTCATTCAACATTTAAAATAATGTTGAATAAGTTTTTGTTGCATTAAATAATATGAATTAAAGCTATATTTTCTTAAAAGATCAAATATGTACGTCTATATCAATAAAATGTTATATTTTGTAATTATAGCTGTATATCTGCATTTTAAATATTGAGAGAAATACGCGAAAGTTGTATTTCCATGTTACTATTCGTATATTATTTTGAACATTATATTTAATTTCGAAATTTCATTGACATCAAAATTACGGGCATTGAAACACTAAAATAATATCTTTGATTCATAAAATGTTAGAGGATGGTTACAATTTTATTTATTTAATTTTAGCTTTATTGCGCTTGTAAACTTGAGTAAAACACTTTTATTCCTTTATATTGTTGGATTAGCTCGAAAAAATATGTCAAGTATATTGATGCTAGAAAATATTCCGTGATATGCTTATCCCTCCTAATCGCCTCCTGGTCTACACTTGCAAAATATTTTTCTTACCCTTTCTTTGCGGGTTTTTTTTTGTTTAAAAGCATTAAGCTGTTTTTTAAGACACGCGCACGTATTTTTTAAGTACATGTTAGTATTTTATAGGTAAGGGAGGGCTTAAAATACAAATGTATTCTAAAAATACATCAAAGTTGTCCCATTGTGCTCCTCTCTCCCATAACTTTGGGTGAGTAGTATTATCGTTGTACAAGAGACACACGAGGGCTCTCGGCGAAGGACGTAATTTACCACAGTAATAATGAACTACGATTAAGGTAATTTTGAACTGTAGTTAAGTGACGAGCTGACACTTGTGTGGACAACCAACGCTGTTTTCAATATCGAATAGTACGAATATCGGTATTTTGCAGCATATTTAACACCCACGCACTCTGCACGTGGTATTATTCGGTTGACATTTTAGCTGTATAGAATAGGTATAGGTCGACATACCCTAGTTGTTGATAAACAAGTTTTAAACCGAAGATTATTTATATTATATAAACGTATTAAATTACAAAGCATTGTGACAGAATGTGTTAGCCAAATAGCTACCAACGAGTAAATAGTGGGCATGGATCTTTCAGAAGCTTTTAACTCAATCAATACCTCTCCGTAACTTTCAACTGCGATTGCTTGCTTTACAAGTTAGAACCAGTGAAGAAATACAAAGTTCGCAAAGTCAAGTTTCTAAAGTAAAAAGTAACCGAACTTTTTCCCCCGATATTTATTAAAACGCATTTAATACACATGGCATTTTTTCTAGCTAAGCCAACTATATATACTCTGTAAATGTAGTTTTCCTTTCAAATAATTTTTTAATAAGATGTATGTCCTAAATGATATTTTTACCTTTAAAATATCATTCAATCAAATGTTTTTGCAGTAAGATGTTGTACAATTTTTAAAGTTTTAACTGTATAATCATCAAAGCTTTACAATCATATTTTAATGTTTTTATTCATTATTTTCAGCACTCTTATGATTCATTATCTATCTATTTAAAGCATCATTATTTTTAAATATATATGAGCATATTTTGAATTAACCTATTCTGAGTTTGTATTGTTTATAAGAAAATGATGTATAAGAAACTAACTGTGCCAAATACACTGTGCTATTATTTTATTTAATTTTGTCATACATGTGATAGATCGCACAAATCTCTTTAAAGTTATAATATTAATAACAAAAATAACAGTTCCTTCTACATAAATCTCAGTTCCATGAAGTAGAGATGTAATTCTATTTCATACATATTACTTTAATCCGCACAAATCTTCCACGTAATAAGGTCTAATAATAACGTCTAAGTTTACTTGGCAATATTAATGGAAGTGACATCATGGTAAATGAAATAACTTCAGAATTACTAAAATGAAAACAAAATGACTAAATATTTCCATATTTATCTCAATAAGAATGTATGATGGGGCGTGGACACCGTATAATCAACCAAGCATAGTAAGTAAAACGTGGTTAAAATTATAAAAGCTAAACAGCATATTTTTACAGAAAAAACGTTGGAAGAAAATAACAGTTTTACTGCATAGTTTTGTGTCTGTAAAATTATCATATTTTGTTACAGTGTAGAGCGGTAGTGTGCGGGAACGAAATTAATATTACATTTCTAGTCGTTTTGAATTCGCGGTGTTCTGCACCTACCCTTAAAAATACTTTATTGTATTATAGGATGTAAACGCCGTCTTTTCCAGACCAGCTAATATATGAAAAGAAACGAACTCTTTCTATTTTCACTTTAAATAGATATATTTAATGTATTATATCGACTTATTTAACAAGGTAAAATGCGAACATCCTTTTTACTGTTTTTCATTGTGTTTTTCCTTCGATTTTAAAGTTGAAAATATATGTGTATAATAAAGTGAAATGCTATTATAAATTTTATATGTAAATAGTTGGAAACGTCTGTATTACTTTATTCTGAATAAATGTTTTCATGTGCATGTAACTATTCATTTGTGATTGAACACTTTATCTTCTTTAACATAATATTCGTATTTTTGTTAGCTTTAAGAATCATTTTGCACAAGGAAATTTTAAAGGAAATATTAGACGTTGGAAGTTAAAAGATTATTTTTGGGCTATGGGGAATTAGAACAATTCCCATCATCTGAAAAGTAACATATAATATAATAACAATATCAATATAACAAAGCATTAATATGTATTGTAATAGGTATTGATTTATTGATTATTCTAAACAGAATGAAAATGAAATATTCCCTAAAAATTCATTTAGCAATACAAAAAGGACAAAAATCTAATTACTCCTCTTATAAAATTCCTTTTACTTATTAATACCAAAATGGGTATGAGAAAGTAAAATATGAATAAGTTAGATACATTTCAATTCTACTTCAAGTGGTGTGGTAATTTCCAAGCGCATCCCAAAGTCGACGTGTTACTTTGCAAAACCTGTAACAAAATGTTTTCTTTAAATTGTGACGTATAGGGCGAATTTGCTAACTTAAAGAGCTTCAAAATAGGAACCACTGGTCAGACGACATGAAAAAATGCAAAAAATTGTTTGTCTTGACAAAATTTGGTTTGAAAAAAAAAATCAATGATTTAAGGAAAAATTAGCGATTAAAAAACGTAGATAACTATTTTTTCGTTAGATCTTGAGACACTGTTTAAGATGCATTAGTACGACCATAGCTTTTGGACTTGATTAGAGTCGCACCATATATCATAGACCAGAGGTTCCCAACCTTTCTGCACCTGCGTACCACTTGACTTTTTGAGAAATTTTGACGTACCACCAGACCTAAAGATTTTGATGAATATAAAATATTTGCTCCTCACGGGGTTTTTTGAGTAAAATTCATGAGAAAACTTCTCATTTAATTGCTAGATTTGTTTATTTATAGCATGCTTACAATAAAGGAGAAATAAAAAGATTAAAATGATATTAGTTTACAGTTTTGTTTATAACCAGTTGGTCAAAAACATACAAATAAAAAATAGTACAAACTCGGCAAAATCTGATCCAGAAATTAATTAAAGATTTTCTCTTTAATATAATGTTAATGTTTAAAATAATGAGTAATATATTTGCGTGCTCACTGCATATGCGTACAGAAGCTATTTGTAGCTTCATGTTGCTCACATCACTCACGCGTACCACCTGAAATGCTCCCTCGTACCACCAGTGGTACGCGTACCACCGGTTGGGAACCCCTGTCATAGACTAACTTCGATTTTTGTCTATAATTGAATTGAACTACTTCACTTGCATAAAACAAAAGGTTGTCTTTTGAGAACTCAACTTTTATGCCGTCTAACATATTAAAACAAGCAATAATTAAGTTGGTCTCTAATTTTAGAGTATTTAGTTAAATTTTAGTTAATTGAAGAAACCAAATAGCAGCCTAATATAGCCTTTAACTTTTAAATCCTTGCACTTAAATATATCCTAACCACTCTTCCATCTACTGTTATTCTCACATTGCATATATGTATCTTCTGCTGTTATAATTATATTATTATTAATGGTAATTATTATTATATTACGTTTAGTTTTGTTTTTTAGTTACTTTCAAAACGTAGGTTTGTACACAAAAAAGGGTGTGTATACCACTTAGGTATTGTATCAAACTAAAAAAAAATTGGGGCGATTTCATCTTGGGTATTTGCGAGTTGGATTGAAGGCTTAATTCTAGGCTGGTGGTAAGCGCTTTTTCAACGACTTATTGGTTTAATCAATCAATATGTTGTTGTGAGAGAGGATCCAAGGTCGTGGAATTGACTTCACGATTTTCTAGGCATTATTGTAATTCTATTATTCCAATCCTATTTGCTAAGTATGTATTTAAATGCTTTGAAATATGCAACTTAATAGGCTGTTATGAAACCTAGATGAAATAAAAAAATTGCGAAACGAAAATATTTGAAGATGTTACATAAATCCTTAACAATTTTCCTTCGAAAATAAATAAGGTATATATTTTCTTAAATTTAAATAAACGCTTTGGTTTTGAAATGATATGTACATACACAGATTAAATTGAGATAGATTTTTCATGGGGGGGGGGGGGGGCTTTAGGTTTAACCATAAATTCGCAGCAGCACTAGTTGATGACAGTGAAATCTTAAAAATTATTATTATTGCACCTGCAAAACGTTGTTTTTTCAATAATGAGAACAGACGTCTTAAAAAGCTTTACAAATTTGACCGTTTTCCAATGTTTGTTTTCACAATATGTAAGTGTTAAACAGTTCTTAATATTTTGTAAAAAAAGTTTCTGTATCAGCAAACACGATTTTCAAGTTTATTGCTAGGTTAAGTAAAAACGGTTTTGTTTACATTTAGCCAATTGTTGTAACTAGCAATCTTCTAAAATTCCTAAACAAAGTTAAATTCTTATAGTTTGTACGATTGGATTTTATTTTAAGTACATAAACTGAAACTTGCCTACTTACCATAGATTGATACTTAATATTCGAAAGTTTGAAAGATTAAAACACAGTTTTTTTGTATTAATTCTGTGCCAAATATTTTTCCAGAAACTGTTATTGTGGTTCTTTAGTTAAAAAATCATTGTTAATGCATAACACTAATTTTGTTTATATTGTTAAAAAGTCATTAACTTACTGTATACAATTAATTTTACGTATTTCAACAATAATGTCTAACTTGTTCTTGATATGTTACTATTGAGAACAATTAAGAAGAGCTAGATATTATCCAGTTGACTATTATTCTGACAATTAAAAATATTTATATATATTATAACTATTATACCTGACTTTATGACAAATGACAGTGATTGCGCCCTCTAGAAGGGAAAAGTGTAGGCTTTTTAGTCCATTACCCCGCCCGCCAGAAGAGACAGTCTCAAAAGTCACACAAAGAAGGACGCCACAAACACATAGACAAATAACAACACTTATTGACAAACACAAACATACATGCCATTACTGGGATTCGAGCCCGAGCCCAGCAGCTCCAAAGGCTAGCACTCTAACCATTGCACCGGAGGGGCCGGCATACCTGAATTACAGAATAGTTCGATATAATAACTATTATACCAGACTTTAGGATAGATCGATATAATAACAATTATACCTGAAATTTAGAATAGTTAGATATTAACTATTATAATAAATAATGTGTTCATAATTATCCTCAATTATATGTATTTCACTATACTCATAAATTTCACAAAAGAATAATGTCCAGCATCTCATTTCCTTTTCGATGCAATCAATAGTCAGAAACTCATCTGTATTCTTATTTCTCTTGACAGTTAGTGTATTGTTAGCAGACGGTTAGGAATGAAGAAGATACATACAAAAGAATATAGATGATGCATAGAAAGCTTTGTGTTATGCAATGGATTAGTCATAAACATGAAGAACCTGTACAATGCCACGTTTACGGTTCATTATCTACCAAAAGAATTGCTGATATGATTTTTCGTGATTATGTTTTCTTTTTTCACGCTTTCTATCTAGCCTGAGTCGCTACTATGAGATAACTCTGCTGTAACATAGACCACTTCTTGTCCATTTTCATCATTTTTAATACAGCTTTTTTTAGAAAAACTTGTTAGCAGTTTTTTTTAATTCGAACGAATTAAAAAAAAATATTGGTAATTGGTTTTGAAATCGTTGAGATTTACGAGTTTTTTTCTGTTCGTACCCTCGTACAAATTAGGAAAAAAATTTGAAATGTTGTTATTATATAAATTGCTTATATTTTTTCCTTATTTGTCTTCTATCTTTCTATCCTTATTAAAGAATTTTCAGAGAAAAGAACTTCTATAAAACTAACAGGAAAATATTTCGTTCTAGTTCTATTCAGAACTTTTTTTTTCTTTTTATAGACTGAGTGTTAATCAACAAATATTAAGTTTTTCGTATTATTAGAAGTATACAAGTTTTTTTAAAAAAGTATAAATCAAAATCATCAAAATCACTCAAAATTTTGTTGAAAACTTTGAAAATAGTTCTTTATATTAAACTATTAGAGACTTGTTTTATTATTTTCATGTTTTTTTTTATAGCTCTATAAAAATGTGTTTGAATATATGCTGTGCAGAGTATAAAACTATTCTAGATGAATATATATTGTTGTAATGGAAAACATAAAAACAGAAAAAAATGCGAAAACAGAATACGTTAATGTTAAAATATGCAGAAAACTTCTTTATTGTTTGAGAAATAAATTGTATGTACACTTCTCAAAATTTAATGCATACATTTTTTATTTTGTGAGATATAATATATTTCTCTGTAATTTCTACAAACTTAAGAATTTCTTTGAGCACTAATACTGAAATAAAAATATGTAATCTTCCAGGAACATAAAATATTTTTGTTTTCTACACACTATTAATTTAATTTGGTCATTAAAAAACTATTTACGAATTATCCTTATTTCGTTGAAAATACTATTTTTTTTATAGAACTCAAATAGATTTTTATTGAATTTCCCACCAAAGTTTTTTACCTACAAGGCTTCTTGACTTTCAAAAAATTTTGTCAGACCATCAAATCATTTCCTTTTTTGAGAATTAAATTTGTAAAATAAAATATATACATTCGTAAAAAAAGGTGAACACCAAATTAATGTATTTTATAAAAATGATTTAATAATGCGCCAGACTTCAATAAATGATGTGAGAAAGTTTCGATAAAAATTTCAAAATTGATGTGTAATTTGTCAGCTAAAAAGAATAATAAATCTTAAAATACTTTCAGATACCAACCAAAAAAGTTTTCTGATCGACAGGATGCCACTCAGAAGAGAAACTAATAAAAACTTTTTAACACTTTGATACCGGTTGAACAAATCCAAATACTAAAAGTTAGAGAGACCAAAGAATAGATCCTACCATTAGACATCTAGGTTTTTTTAGTTCTTGTCAAGAATACACTCTAAAAAGTCCGTTACTTTCACATAAAATTCCCTTAAATTTAAACTTTATAAGATAAAATTCAATAGTGTATACTTGTATCACGGAATTTACAGTCTTAAACAACACAGCGCTTCTAGTTTTTATCTCTGAACTAATGCTTATTGTAAATATTTTTTGAATTTTTATATCACAACTTTCTTTATTCAAATTTTGAACGAATAAAATTTCGAACATCACAATTACCTTGACAATTACCCATTGTACAACTCCGATTCAAAAAATTAGAATAATGTAAAAAAAATTGTTTGAATGTTGCTAAGAAGTCAATTTGTATATTGTGTTCAGAAAAAATATATTAAAAGTATCTTATTATCTTCAGAGCATTCATAAGTATTACATTAATATTTGTTTTTTTATCTGCTACATTGGTAATTGACTATTTAAAAAATATTAGAGTAATTTAAAGAATTAGAATATCTGAACAACATGGCTCGAAAAATAAGAATAATGAAATTTTTCCTATTTGTTGAGAAAACAGCTGTAGAATTCACATCCGTGGGACCATAAAATATGTTCCTTAGAAATTGAAAAGTCGTTTGGAATTTGATATTAGTGTAATATTTGCTTAAAAGGGGATTATTACTTATCTTATTACTTATCTGAGCCTATGGAATTTCGTAATGTGTACTTGAACAAAGAAGGAAAAACACCACTTTTTATAACAAAAGAAGTGAAATGTTCTCAAGCAAGTGAGAGTAGAGCTTTGAGAGAAAATTCGAATAATATGTGTTTTTAAAAGAAACACAAACTAACGTAGTATTCTATTATTTTGAATTTTTTGTTGTTTGCTGATTTTAATGGATTTTTTATTTCATCAGTAAATGTTTACATTTTTCTAAGTCTCTAAAATATACAGATGTCGCAAATTATCCAGATTTATATCAAAAATAATCTAAATTTGATATCGTAGATTATTTATTTGATAAATTAGATTTTCAATTCCCTTTATCATATATTCTTTCATTATTCTACTTTTTTGAATCGGAGTTGTGCCTACATACTTACGGTTTAAATTGGACGCCAAGCTGCCAGTTATAAGAAGTAAAATTAAATGGATTTCTTTAGAGAATAGAAAATGACCATTCATTTAAATAAGCAGTGAAGAAATAAACTGTTTCGAATAAGAATAATACTAATATTTGATTGATAAGGTATTTTTTAATTGATAAGTTTCTTTAATTGATAAGTTCTTTTTCTGTCGATTTCGTTTTTAAAAAGTATTTTATCATTATTTATCAATAAGGAGTCATCTAATTATTTTTAAATAGTTAAGTAATGATTGACGATTATATAATAGAAAAAGGATTCAAAACCACGTAGAATATTAAAAAAAATTCCTTTGTTAAAAGAACTAGAAACAGAATTATTAAGTTCAAGTTAAATTGAAAACAATATTTTTTTAGGGAAAATGTGTTTTATAACAACTTATCTCAAGTTTTCTCAATACCGAGTGATTTTAATGAGCGGATCTCTCTCAAAATACGATTTACTTCAATTTCCAACAAAACTTTTGGTTCAAGGTCCCAGTGGAAGGATTGGATCCTCTTGGGACTTTAGAATCCTTGAATTCTATTAGTTTGGGATTTTTTAAAGGGAGATAAGTACATTGTATAGTCTTTGGTATACCAATTTATATAGTTTCGATATATTTCAAAGCTATTAACGAACCTAAAGAAATAAAATGGAAACGTCAAGGTTGCAATATGGAAACCAAGATTAAACATAGTGTATTGAAATTACTATTACAGATATTGCTGTTTGATTATATTTATAGATATAGTTTAGAAAATGGCCTAAATAAAGAAATTTCCAACATTAACCTTTTTAAAGTATGAAAATCTAGTTTTTTACATTAATATTTTTCCTAATGTTTACTAATTATTTATTTTTGATCAAACACATTGCATTTCGGTAACTTGACAAATCTTTTGCGGTTTTTAAAGAAACGTGCATTCCCATGTGCATTTGTCATAAACGAAAATGATATCAATTCTAATAAGTATTTTGGCAGCAGAGTTGTTAGTAAAATTTGCGTTAACTTCAGAAATAATTTTTAAGAGTGTTATATAGGAATCTTAAGTTAATGATAATACCTGGTACTAGATAAACAATAAAATACCTATAATCCTTTCCATAACTAATTCTTACAATACCCATACCGATAATTCTAAGAAATTACACCGATTACAAAGCTTAGATAAACTTAATTTGGGGAATTCTTGCTCGTTAATGTCATCTTGTTCATCTTGATTCGCTCAACCAAAACTTAACAAATAACATCACTTTTAAATGAAACGAGATAAAGCGAGAATAAATGTATCTATCCGAATGATTCTATCATTTAATCCATTCATTTTGAGAGCCCATTTGAAAATAACGAAATATAAGCCGCTCATGGAACTAATTGTTTTCAAATTATTAATGCTTCCCTGTGTATTTCCTCAACAATGTCGTGTTTTCAATGTTTTAAAATACGTAAAACGTTACTTATTTGTCAAAGTTGTGCGTTTACATTCCTACAGAATACAATCGTCAGTTTCTGGTTGTTGTTACACTTTATAGTAATACTTTATTTTTATGAGGTATTTTGGATGTTTCAGTTTACAACAAATAGCTTTTCAGTGAACCGTATTCCAAGATGCAGTCAGCTGTTACAAGGATTGCTAGACATAGCAAAACACGTACTTTTACAACAAAGCCTTGAACAAAATTGGCCATTTTAATTACAAGTAAACTAAGCCCACTCAAGCCATTTTACTCGCTAAAATCTACACTAACGATAAAATTACATGTATTTCAAGATTTTACAATTATAAATGTTTAGAATGCCAAAACAATGCAATATTTTATGGTATATAACTTAGAATAACAACAAAATTATTTGTAGGGTAAAAAAAATAAGTATAGGATATAACACTAGACTTATAATTTTGATAAATTTATTAAAAAATATTTCTTAGATACAAATGGACAATACAAAGGTGCGTTTAATACAAAACACATGTGCCCAATTTTAGTTTTTATTGTGAACAAAGAAAGTTTTCAACTCGAAATTTATTCTTAAATTTTTATCGGCATCTCTTTGTCACATGTATTTAAATATTTATTCTTTGAATAAGTCTTCTTTACAGGAGTACCTTACCTTTGACAAAAATATTGTTTTTGTTACAATACAGAAGGAAAAAAATCTTTTGGGAAACAACAAAACCAAATCGGATGAAGAATGCAAAAAACGAATGTATTAGAACAACTTGTTCATAAGTCTAAGTCTGGCTTAGACCAATTTTGTTCTGAGACTCCAACATTTCATACCATTTAATCGTTGAAAGTGTCAAGAGTAAAATGACCTAAGTCAAAATGGACTAGAGTCAATGCTTCTGCTTCGCACTAGAATAGGATTCTCCTGTGTTTACCTAATGGTACTAGTGAATACTTTTTTCCTGAGTTAATGGGTACATGCCTTGTGTTGTGGATTAGGAATTAGGATTAGTATCTAAAATACGCTATTTTCGAGCTCTGGCGAGGTTCTGGTAAGTAAAGGCGTTTTCTTTGACTATCTTATCAAAACAAGGTTAGGGTATGTATTAGAGTAGATAGCTAAATTATCTATGAATAGTTGGATAAACAATCAATGGATGGTATTTAATCTATAGATAAAATTAGGTAAAGTTAAGAATTTGGTTTTATTCATAAATTGTTTAATTAAAAGGAGGCAAATCCGCAAAAAGATTTTCTTACCAACTTTTTCTTTCACCAATTTACAGGGTGTCCGTAAAAGAATGTCCGAGTTTCAAATTGTAATAGTATCAGCTGTAATCGTTCGACAGTTGTGGTTGAAGGTGATGAATAAAGAATAACTCCAATGGTTCCAGAAAAACGCATGTGCTTGTACCGCTACATCGCTTTCACAGTTGCACAGGCTGTTGCTTCTATTACTCTGAACTTGCTGCAGACAGTATGGGAATAATTGCATTTTCGTTTGGATGTGTGACTGATCACTAAAGGCGCACACATGGAGCACTTACAGGAAAAACTATCTTAGTTTTCCTTAAATTTTATGTATGATTTGTTATATTTAGTATAAAATAAACTCCAGTAATATACCATTAAAGCTCTCTTTTACGAACACTCCGTATTGTAAGGGAAGGAGAGAAGCGGGAATTCTCCAGTCTACTCAACCCTTTTTAGCTTTTTAGTGATTAAATAGGGAACGTTTTAATAAAAACTTGATTTTACCACTTACGATGAAATGGAATAAAGACTAACATTTTATTTTCAAATATTTATTTAATCACATTAAAATATTCGTTAACTTTAAAAGTACTTGAAGTTTCCAAGTTCACTCAAACTGAACGAAAATTCAAATGTCAACAGAAATTTAATAAAGAATAGCCGAATTTTTTTTAAAAATACAGCAAAATTCTAAATTAAAATTATTGGAGAGGAAGTGCTCGGTTATGTAGCCGAATTGAAATATATATAATGCAAATAAACGAATCCAGATGGCATTTGGGCTCTTCTAATGAGTGTTTTCATTAAGGCTTTAAAGTAATTTGCTTTTGTTAGAAATTTCTTTGAAAAGTTATTGCTAAATTACAATAGGTGGTTAAGGTTTTTTTTTAACTTAACAGTTTTGAAGTCGTTTCATACATGGTTGGTTAAATAAACTTAATTACAGAACTACTCAAAGTTTTAACCGTTGAATATAAATAATAAAAAAAATGCGAAATAAATTGTATGTTTAACGAGTTTTTATATTCCAGTTTATTCTATTATTTCAGCAACGCCTTGTTACACGATGGTTGAACCACTCATTTGATCAAACCCTGTACATAAAATATGTTAATTTTACAGAAAAATATGTATATTTACAGAAAAGAGAGAGAAAGAGCGTTGGCAAAGGCGATATAAAGGTCCTTGGTGGGAACTCGGGTGGGGCATGATTCCTCGGTAGTAATTTGGTCAGCCATGTCAGTAGGATGAATGGGAGAGTGCCAAGAAAGTCACATTCCCCACTTGACATCTTGACCTCTTACTTTGCGTGACAGGGCAACGCGAGTCACCATGTCTGGGAATCATAAGTGGGAGGTCAGGGGTCAGAGTATTGCTACTGGCTATTCCTTAAGGGCAGCGTTCAGGACCGTCCCTCAACGAATAAGGGAACTCAGGATATTTTGATTAACACGAGGGCAAGACGAGTCGCCTTGATGACTTTGAAAGTGACCATTAACTGTCTAGCTTCGACGGCCTGCTAAATCTCCTACCGTCTCTCTATTCATCCTTCTTCCTAGTGTCCGAGTTCGGCTGCGGGTTCTATCCCGTCCTCTCCCCAAGCTGCGGAGAACCTGGTCTCTGACAGCGGTCTTCCTGTGTCCTGCTTCCGTTACCGAGGAGAGATTCTTGCCTAAAGCCTCGGTTTCCTCGGAGTCCGTCAACAGATTTTAGCGGACGCACAACTGCGGTGAATGACGTCATACAAACTACTGACATGGATTACGCTAGAGTGGTTTCCTCGGGAGCGTTGCCGGACAACTCAACACGAACGCCAGATTGAGTTGCTGTTGAGTGCGTTGGGGAAATCCTGGTGAAAACGTTTTTTGCTGTTGTCTGTTGCGTGGTGTGCTTGCCAAAAACTACAAAAATTAGGAAATGATGGAAGGCGAGAGTTGTTTTGCGCTTGCCGAGGAAGAAATGCTAATTGATTTTGTGAGAAATCACGAAGAATCTAAATTTTCCTTTTTTGACATGCAAAGACGAAAACCAAACCAACAACAGAGTTAGTTGAGTGAGCTCGCTAGGTTTCCAGTTTCGTGTCAACATAACGTTCCGATGAAGCGGTGGCCGGTAAGGTGACGTCATCCACGTATAATAGCGGTCGCATTTTTCTGGCGGCAGACTCCGAGGAAGCCAAGGCTTAAGATGTCCGGACCGCAGCGCTCCTTACTTGGAAGCGAATCCGAGCCAGCTTCGAGAGTCCCACTCCAAGGATGTCCACAGCTCTCGACCAGCATATCGCAAACTTTGACTCTCTTGACCTCAGGTATCCCCTAAAGGGGATCACTGCGTAGCGTCCCTGTCACTGCTTAGCGTCCATTTACCTATATGCGTCTCCCCTCCTAGATGCGTAATTCATGTTTAATTCATAAATAAATCATTGATCTTGATTTACTTACTGGAGCTTGTTTATTATTCTAAAAACGGACAAGTACTAACCACTTCAAACGGTCAGATCTTTGGCAATTAAACCAACGTTGGCAGGGAGGTAGAATTTTGTAATTTAGTTCCAATTTGTTTGTTAAAAACAGCTTTATCACAAATTTTTTTTTAAATAAAAAGAATTTATCTGTAAATTAAACAACATTTTGCTGGCACACCAGATAACAGTTTTTTTATGTAAAAAGTACATACTTATTTTTTTACAGTGCAGGTCCTCTCTCCTGCAATAGGTGGGTGACACATTGAATCGGCTCTGGAAGGTGATCTGCATAAACATTATATTTATTTATGTAAGAGAAAATAAGCCAATTTCTAGCTCAATTCTATTTGCCTAAAGAGTTGTGGCAGTGAAAGTTATTTCAGCATACATATCGTAATCGTTAAAAACACAGAAAGAACAATTTTTCTCTTAGCTTACAGTGAGATACTACACATTTTAAAAGTTATTCTTCTTGTTTTGAAGAAAATAGTATGGTAACTAATGAATAAAATGGTATTCTTTTTTCTTGAAATTTATCCCACTCTCCACAATATAGCTAAGTCCCGTGAGACTTAGCTATCATATAACGATTTGTTCAAGATGTAATAAATAAAAAAACCCCTCTTAATCACTGGGGTCCCTGAGTGCACTTAGTCGAGGGAGCTCATTAAAAAGCGTATATTTTACGTTTATTTGTTATCCCAGTAAAAAAAAATATGTACTATTTAAAAGCCTCGAAGAAAGTTGAATGTAAAAATAAAAAATAAATATTTTCCCGCTATTGTTTTATTATTTTTAAATCTGTAGCTTTTTTTCTACAGCTTCAGACTACATTGAAATACTTTATCCTCAAAATACCATGCCTTGAAATAATGATAAATATGTGCTTAACTTTAGGGATAATAAATAAGAGTCTATTGAAATAGTTGGGCATGAACATTTTGATATTTGACAATGCTCGTGGGTCTTTGAGATACCTCACCTGAATTTCAATTTATATTGACATACGTTTCAATGTTCGCCGAAAAAGGAGTCTATATGTTAACTTAATAAAGGAAGAGTTGCTTTTAAAGGTACAGTTTTTTATATGCTAAGGGATTTTTTTTTTGAACTTTACGAACTGCATCACCTTAACCTCTTAAGACCTTAGCAAAATCCTATCCTAGCTATGTAGTCATGTCATATATCACCCACAAAAATCGTTGTTCATTTTTGTTATGACATTATCGTTGGGGAAGTTTCAGCTATTTTTTACAGCGTTAAGTAATTTTTCATTCGTATAATTAAACCTCTCTCCAACTGATTTAAAACAAAAATGTCGTTAGTAATTTTACCGCATAGCTTTATTATTAACATTTCAATGCAATTAAAAAAATATTACTTTTAATTGGTGCTAGAAACACACTTATTGCTAAAAGAAAATATTTTGTATCTATGTTTCTGCATTTACTTTTATCACTAATGTTTTCGTCATTTTGAAGATGCTTGGATGTTAAATGACGAAACCGTCTGCCTGCATGTATGTGACTAAATTATTGGTTAATAGAATTGCTCAACAATTTTATTTCTATTCATTCAATATTCAAATTTATCGATAATGTTTCAGATATTTAACAAAAACAGAAAGTTATCTGATGTAAAGATACAATATCATCTTCTTATGTCACTACATTTTCATATTTCTTCATGCATCACCCAGGAATATACTTATGCATTTAAACACAATCTATAATTCTCAATTTTATTTTGGACCCAAACACAATATTTATTGGCTTGTAATTGTTTCAGGTTTTACAAATGCTAATTGAATTCTGTTGAACATACATTGTTAAATACTAAAAAATATACCTAACTGACCAAATAGATCATTCAAACTTTAAATTAAATATTAAATTTTCAAGTCTTATTCTTTTTGGTCTTTTCCATTTACCACACATGTACTTTAAATGATTTTTTAAAAGTATTAATCTTTAAAATGATTTACATTTCAACCAGAAAAACGCTTGTGACTTTTGGTCAAACCTGTGCATACACATAGAGTCTATAAAAAGCTAAAAATGTATTTTGTTTTAAGATTTACCACAATCAAATTTCTTTCAAAATTTGTATTATTGTTTGAACTAAGCACTTCAACCCGCTCAACGATTTGCGTCACGTATTTTTACCACAGTAGAAAAGTCAGCACAGGAAGCTTTCTCTAAGCACTTGTCTTCACACAATGAGAAGTGGCACACGAATAAGTGCTTAGGAAAATCTGCTGGAAGCTACATGCTAGAGCCAAAATGAGAGGCCTCATGTGTATAGTTAAATATATGTAATGACCTAGGTGCGTTATATTGACAATTTTGGGATTCCATAAAACTTTTACAACTACTAATTACTGATTTTACCTCATGCTAACTTAGGCCTTTAGATGTGTCCTGGCACGCGACCTGCCATTAGCCCTATAACATAGGTAAACTTTTATTCGTCAGAAAGCTCCACAGCACAGTCAATTCCAAATTACGACCTGTGGAATGTCCCTTAATACACCACAAAAAAATTCTTTGCGAAGCCTCAATAAGGTAAAAACCTCTACAAATATACATGAAATTTAAAGGCTACTTTTGGTTCACCCATTAAGGTTACTCAGTTAAATAAAAATTGAATTTGACTTTAATATAAATATAAACTGATTAGGTTAGTGAATTATACGTGATACGGGAATTGAATTTGATAGAGTTTAAAGCTAATTTAATTTAAAAGGCGTCCATTTAATACGTAAGGCAGTTTCATAAACTTTTTGCAAATTAGTAATGCATCACTTTTCATTTATATACATGTAAGTGGAGCTGAAGGGAATCATAATTCAGACAGTCAATCATTGGGCTTTCACTTAAATATTACTTTTTCATATACAGTTATTCGTCATTTATAGTTGTGCACAATGATGGCACTATGATATTGTCGACAATCATAATTATTGAAATATGGTAAGAATTTTGAACATTTTGAAAGTTTATTTCACTTAATATACTTTATTGAAAAACAACATTTTTACAGATTTTAATTTTTTATAGATCAAACAAATATCAAGTTAATTTTGCAACAATATACTAATAACAACTTTGCTCTTTATGAGTAATTTGCATGCCACAAATCTCACTTTGTGAAGAAAAGTGGTGTAATGACAAAAGTATAAGTTTTAAGGAGAACCACTGTAATTTAAAAAATAGATACACTGTGAAAAAATCAAAACATTCTCTGAATAATGAATATTAGCTGCTACGGTGCATGTAACCTTCAGAAACATTTCAGAGTATTTTGGAAACTTCTTTCGTTAAAATTAAAAAAAAAAACATTTGTGAGCATTTAAATTTTTCCTATATTCCAGAATAAGTACCATATATAGGAATAGAATGACAGGAGGAGTAGGTGACATTTGATTTCTTGCAATTCTGAGAAGTTTTATTTTTGAGGTAAACGATTTAACCACTAATTCACGGAAGGACCATAATGATATGTTTTTTAACCCACTGTCTCGTCGTATTTACAGAAATGGGAGTGAAATATTTGAAGAAAATTCTGACTCATTCAGCTATTTAATTAAATAGCGGAAACGTTTCCCAACTGATTGGAAACATGTCATTATTCGTAGGTCTTTTATATTTTCAGAAAATTTTTTAGTTCAGGCAAAAATGGTTTATGAAATCTTTTCTATGTAAGAAGTTAAGCTTTTTCTATTGAATTTCAATTTAGAAAAGTAAAGGGTCGGGTCAAACTTTTTTCCAAACATTGTACCGATAAATTTAATATTTGATTTAGCTGCTACATTTTCAAATTTTGAATATTTTATTATTTTAAACTCAAAAAGTCATATTTGTCTGGCACTCCAGTTTATTTAATATTGAATTATAATGTTATAATGTATTTTCGTATTACATTTTCTTACAGTTTGTTAAATCACATAATATAATCGTGAGTCCTGGTTCAATACAGTGCACTGACGTAGGCAGATAAACTACAGTATTTAGAAAAATGACTTGGACTATTATTGCAAGCTTTCAACTACTCTTACAAAAAAGAAAATAAACAGAAAGACTGATTATTTCATAGAAAAAATGGCCAAACTCTTTTCCGTGGTTACAGCAGTTTACCTGCCTATTCCAGTGAAATGAACAATTGTATTTTTGTTCTTTGTATGCGTTATCACGGCTTCATGATCTTGTCCACCCAAGACCTGTATGCAGCGACTCGCATATAAACACCAGGGAGGTTTGGGTCAGCGCATCGTATACCATGGGACACAGTGCCTGCCAGAACCCACTGGCCGTTGTCGCGTTCCACCATTAGAGGTCCTCCGGAGTCACCCTGAAAAGAAAAAAAAAGTTTTTTAGTTCAGGAGGAACAAAAAATAAATATTATCTAATATCTGCACAGTCGGGAAGGCTTTTGCCTTGACAATGATAAATGACAGTGATTGCACCGTTTAGAAGGGAAAGGCGTAGGCTATATACCCCAGTCGCCAGAAGAGACAGTCACAAGGGACACACAAAGAAGGACGCCACAAACACATAGACAAATAACAACATTTATTGACAAACATAAACATCCATGCCTTCACCGGGATTCGAACCCGAACCCAGCAGCTCCAAAGGCTAGTACACTAACCATTGCGCCAGTGGACCGGCAGGCTTTTACCTTACTTGCGAAATGTCTCAGTTTCGATTGCAAGCATTGTTAATGTAACTGACGACCAATAATATCATCGGTATCGAGTCCTGGTCGCTGAAAACCCACCGAGTAGATGCGGAGTACATGCTCTTTAAATCTGTTGTGTCCGAAAGTCCTGTGGACGGTCGTTGCGCAGTTTCCCACGGGTGCAGGTTCCAGGAGACTATTTCCCTCTCCCTCAGGGACGCGCGATAGATGGCAGCATCTGTCACGTATGTGTGTGTGTTGTTGCGTCTGTCTTACTTGGCGAAGGTTTATAAGCGGGTTTTAGACTTAGCACACAAGTCTGAAAATATATGTATACCAACCAACCACTGAATCTAAAAACCGTTATTGATGTTTTTGGTTTTTCCATCCCTGTGTTTTTGCACATTCGGTTATTTTAATAACGGTATGTAAGTGGTATATGAAGCCAGAAAGTCTGACGAATATTACTTCGTGTAGAGTGAGCGTTAAATCTCCTATTAAGTTTTTATTGCTTTTATTTTCGCATGAAACAGGGTAATTTATCTTCGTAAATATGAAGGAAACCTTTTCAAACGGATAGGAATAATTCAGTTACTAGAAAGTCTCATATTTTTAGAAACATTTAGTTAAGGCACTATTGACTCGATTTATGCCCCGAAAAATGCTTGCTATTACAGAATTAAGCCTAAACCAAGATTTTAAAGAATTTCGTCTCTTAAGTCCATATTATAGATACTTTAAATACGTATTTTAACTTGCCTAAAATATTCACACACAAAAACTTTTACAAAAAAAAATATATATTTATTTTTAAAGATAATTTATAGTTATTTTCCATGGTGTGCAGGATAAATAAAATTCAATTCACTTTCATATATATTAAATTTACAGAATAAATTAAGCATTTATTAGAGATTAAAAAAACAGTTTATGGAAATATAAATTACAATTACAAGTTGACATAAATTTGGATCTTTTAGGACAAACTACAAAAAGAGTATAAAATTATTTCATTACGTATTTTAAGATTCAAATTACTATTCTATTATATTCTTGAATAAAATTAGAATAATTTGATAAGAATAAAGATTTGAAGAAAGCCAAACTTGACTCCTTTACAAGTGAAATCCAATTTTTGTTTTCTTGACATTCATTGGAATTACGCGAAACAAATTGAAGTGTTGAAACTTTGTTATTTTGCATTATTAAGTTTCAATAAATGTGTTATGAACCTATAAACTTATTCTAAGATAATTTAAGTCAAAACGGGAATAGTTAATTTTAAGACACATACTAATTAATTGTATAGCTTAGTGGAAGAATGTGTTGTGTGACAGAAACGCAAAAACGAGCTTTAAAATTTTAGTTCGCATTTAGCTTCGTTCAAAAATTGACTTTCAAGTGGAAAAAATTTACTTAACGTAAATGAGAAGGAATCTTTAAAGTGGAGAATAACATTTTCATTGACATGAAAATCCTAATTTTTTTTTAATGTCACATAACCGTTCGTCCACTGAGCTCTTCAATATAGTTTAAATGTTTCGCACCTCACATGAGTCCTTCCCACCAGCTTTGTATCCGGCGCAGAGAAATGAGTTTTTTATGAGCTTGTTGTGTCCAGCCTCCTTGAACATATTGATGCATTGGGGATTGCTCATGATTGGAACTTGGACCTCTTGCAGCAGATTCGGAATGGCCCCGCCTGAAAATTCCAATAGTATTGAGAAAATGGAGTTAGTTAACTAGCAGCTTTGATTTGAAAAATAATTAACTTATTTATTTGAAAAATTAAGTACAGTGAATTTCAGACTAATGATTGAAAATAGATTTAACCCTTTCAGTCTCGGTGATGCCATTTGGCATCCTCATGTTTCTGATCTTATTTTTAAAAAATAACATGGCTGACATCTATTGGGATTAATAAAACATATTTTCCAATAGAAAAAAAGTTCGAAGAATGGAATGATGTGCTTTTTGATGTAATAAATGTCTATATAGACGATCAGAATTTTTTTTTTCTAAAATGATGATTCCAAATAGTAATTGGGACTGAAAGGGTTAAGTGTTGAAAAAATATTTAAAAAAATGTTGAAGGTTGATTCTTGTGATTCGCATGACTAAGTGCTCAGTATTCATTAAAATTTAACATACTGGTATGTCCATAAGAGTGTATATATTTCAAAATTACCACAAAACTAATTCAAAAATGTTGTAACTTTTACTTTTTATTACAAATAAGCTATTCAACTCATATATTAATTTACAAAAAAGTTGTTGTAAATGTATTATGTTAAATGTATAAATACTATAAGCCAACTCATTTTGTTTTAATGGCATAGAAGCTTAGAAAAAGCATTCAAACTGTAAGTTATAAAGACCGCTTCATATAAAACACTTTTAAAACAATATATTATAATCGTTATCTGTGCGTGTGAATTTTTACGACGTGAAATTGAACACATAGCGGTGCCTTTGTGATCAAGTTCAAAACACACATAAAAGTGAATTTCAAAATTTAAATAAAAAAATCCACATTTTGTTTCGTAATCATTTCCTATCCTAATCCTACGTTTGTAATCCAAATTCCGTTACATACAAATATCGTAGGGTCGTCTTTTATTTCATTTACTACTCAGCAGATGGCAGCACCATACCATGTGTAGTCTTCCCCCATCCAGTAACATAAGCCATCTTCCCCGTAAAATCCTCATCGGGCTCCGGCAGACAAATGGGCGATATATGGGGACGGAATATGACGGGTGGGTCCAATTCCAGCACAGCTATGTCGTTGTCAAAATTCTGTGGGTTGTAGTTGCGATGGACGATCATCCTTTTGACTCGGCGCATTTCTGGTTTGAGACGTTCACGATCTGTAAGGATATCGTGTTCGCCGAGAATAACAACCAGGGAAGACAGGAAACGGCTGTTGAAGATGCATAGTCAATACATATATTTATTGTATGATGAAATGCATAGATATTCATATACATAGTTATTCATAATTAGTGCATGTAATGCGTTACTATTATGTAACTATGTTTCTATTTATGTACAAAATATTATGTAAAAATATAAATTTATTGTAATATTCTTAAATTATGGTGAATTGGATTCTAAGAATTTATTTTCAATTGAAAATTAGTGCATTTAATTAATTATGATCAAAAAAGATAATTTTTTTATTGAAGAAAAATATGGCAATCAAAAAATATTATAATTTAGTCGTTAATTAGTAATGCCAAAAATATAAGTTTTAATATATCCTACTGCATTATGAATATTGCTACCATTATTATGCATAATATTCCTTATACATCAGAATATTCAAATTACCTTTCAGTAACTAGTTGACAATGATAAATAACAGTGATTGCGCCCTCTAGAAGGGAGAGTGTAGTCTTTATAGCCCATTACCCAGCTCGCCAGAAGAGACAGTCACAAGAGACAAACAAAGAAGGACGACACAAACACATAGAAATATAACAACATTTATTGACAAGCACAAACACCCATGCCTTTACCGGGATTCGAACCCGAGCCCAGCAGCTCTAAAGGGTATAACACTAACCACTGCGCCGGCGGGCCGGCTTCAGAAACTAGTTACTTTAAATAAAATGTGATTATTTTTTAATACATAATATTTGAAAATGAACAGTAAAAAATGTTTTTATGTAAACTTACCCAGGTTGGCAATGACCAGCCGTTATCGCGTGTTTGGCCGACACTAAAACACCACCACATTTATTTTTCTGATACAAGCCTAACCATGCTGCTTCCTTTACTAAAACCTGTAAAAAATATTTTTTTTTTTAAATTATCAATTGAAAATTGATTATTTCAAAGTTTGGAGAATCGTTCGTGGCTATTTTTTTTGTGCGAAAACTATTAGCTATATTTTGTAACAAACAATTAGTTTTTAGCCATAAGGCACTAGTTTTAAAATAATGTAACTTACCTTAATAGAAAGATGCCCAATAAACAGTGATAATTATAAATGAATATATTCAAGTTATCCCACCCAATTAAAACTTTTAGGGCATCGGTCCGATTGCAACTTATGTACAGAAATTTATAAAAGAATTTACCTGCCACGGCCATCTTCCAAAATAAGCACTTTGTCCCCCAACAATTCTTCCTTTAGGTCCTAGAGCACGAACTCCGCAATCTGATAAAGACGAAGGAAATATGGTTATGCATTGCAGCAC
This sequence comes from Hylyphantes graminicola, assembly GCA_023701765.1. Classification (NCBI taxonomy): domain Eukaryota; kingdom Metazoa; phylum Arthropoda; class Arachnida; order Araneae; family Linyphiidae; genus Hylyphantes; species Hylyphantes graminicola. The sequence continues at coordinate 43,760,250 of CM043113.1, read as the reverse complement.
CGAAATATTAATAAAAGTTATTTAATATTACCTTCTTCGAAAACAGTCTTTTAAAAGAAAAAAACTATTTAGTTATGTTTTAATGGTTTGAAATTTTGCATTTATATATTCGTTTCGCTTATTTCAGGTATTTTTTTAATAAGTTTATTAATTAAAAATTATACATCTGTTGATTTCGAATGAAAATATCTCGAAAGTATATTTTTAGAATATCACAAAGTAAAATAATTTTCACTGTCCAGGAATGGTTTGAAATAATGCTTTCAATACTTTCATTTCTGGGGAAATTAGTTACTATCATTAATTTATCATCATACGGAAGATACATATTTCATTCATTGGATAAACAATATAAATTTTTTAACTATCAATTAACTATAAATTTTTTATAAACTACATTCTATACTGAAGTTTTTGTTTACTTTATACATCAAAACTTTCTTAAAAAATACATTGTTAAATTAATACCTTTTCTGTAATCAAGGTTGGGTCTCTTAGTTGTTTTTGAAGCTGCTTCTATAGTTGTAGAAGATGCATCCTTCGAAGAAGAAAACAGAATTGGCCTTATAGTCGTCTGAAAGAGACTAACAGTCGGTGGGGGCTTTGGAGACGAAGATCTGATTGTACCAGCTGTTGACCATTGAGGAATAGGCACAGAAATAGTCGTAAGTTCGACGGTCTCCAAAGTGGTACTTCCCTGAACCGATGCATTATCACCACCACCAAATATTGTGAAAGTCCCATTAGTTGCAGTAGTCTGATTGCTAGTCTGTGACACTGAGATTGTCTGAGTTGAAGTCGGTGGTCGCGGTCGGAATGTCTGAAGTGGTCTGTTCAACTGGAAGGGGTCCACGGGAAAGGCGATTCCAACCGGCCATCCGCCTTGTGAAGGCTGCGCAAAGCTGATTCCCGGCCTAAACGGAAACGGCGAGAGTATGATGGGCCTCGGTGGGGGCATAGGCTGGGGTCTTCTTGTTGGACCAACGCTCGACCAAGTCACCAACTGCCCCTGAGTCGATGAGCTTGCAACAGTCGTCGTAGGCCTCGCAGTAGTTGAACTTGTGGACGTTGGACTCGCTGCTGGTGGTGTGGTTGGTCGAGCGAAAACAGACACTGGTCTATTCGGTCTCGTGAAAACAGATACTGGGCGATTGAAGACTACCGGTCGCAGAGTTGTTGGCCTGCTCGTGGACGTAGAAGCAGAAGTTGTAGTTGTTGTTGCATACCTTGTGCTGGCATAGTGGTGAATATTGTTGCTCTCGATGATTTTGTTGTCGTCGTCGAAGAGGGAGAAGTCTCTGATGGGTTCCTCGTGGAGTAGTGGGTCGTAGTCGTATTGGCAGCAGGTGCCGAAGATGAAGCCGTCCATGCAAGTGCCCATGAGTGTGCCATTGTGGTTGATGCAGTCCCACTTGAATGTGCAGACGCCTTGACGTCCACTGGGATCGGAGCATGGGCTTTTGGATATCTTAAGCGCCTTACCTAAAGTTGGTATGTATTGTAAAAATGGAGAGTTAAAAGAGGTTTTTATAGGAGTATTCATTTTTAATATTCCTACACTCATGAATGTAAAATGTAATATTGCTTCATATAAAGAAAAAAATTTAACGTAAGTTGATTTTATTAATCATAAAGATAAGCGAGTTTCTCAGAGATACATTATAAATGAGTTTGGTCGCTTAAAAATCAGGAGATTTTAAGAGTTCGGGACTTCTATATTCTCTTACGTTTGGTTCCGAGGGTTCTGAGGGCTTTTAGTGGTGAAATTTTAAATTAAATTTGTAAAATTGCTAATTGTAGTAGTTCACAAATCTGCGCAGTTTAATATTTATAACCACTCTAAACTTAAATTTTTCATCGCCAAAATACTCACTTAATAACTATAATAAGTTCGGTTCTTGGCCAAAAAAAGATACCATTGCTCCATGATGCTTGTTATATTTCCCTTATGTACATCTCTGATATATATTATATTTCTAATATTAATAATATTTTAAAATATAGCTTGAATGAAATTATAATATAGAGAGTATTTGCACTCGAACAAGAGCTTACCTCGTCTGTCCGACTGCTTGATGGTCGAGTTTCTCAGCTCTGCATGAACAATGAGACACATGACAAGGTACAGATAGCATTGCCATAGACCCATCTGATACTAAAAAACACACACAAAGTTAGGTACATTCAGATAGCGATCGAAAGAAAGGCACACTTTTTGGCAAGTGTGTCACAAATTTCGCGTGCGGTTGAAAGCAGTAGTAAACCTATTTAAAAATAGATTTATAAAAGCACGCCATAAATCGGGAACTACATAGCATTTACTTTTTTTAAAACTTAAATGCGAAAATATTTAGTTTGTAATTGCATTACAACCATTGTAGCTCCTGTAACTCGTTATAGAGTTTATGAAAAGTACAAATACATCGAAAACACCTTTCAATTGAAATGGCCTACCCTTTCAAATAAGGTTATTATTTTTTTTGAAAACTCACCAATCATCTTCTAATTACGTAATAACTGCATTTACGATTTCTAGTATTTGTAGTGCTCAGATCCCGATTGCATGCCAATAAACAGTATGTTCTATTTAAAACTAGGTTGCTCTACGAATTTATAAAAACATAAAGAATCACCTCTTTTTTTATTAGAGGTTCTAAAGTTTACAATGCACGGCCTACATTTTTTGTTTACTTTAAACGTAATCAACAACACATAACCCTTCGAGCAACAGCCGGAATGACAAGAATGGCTTCTAAATTCTATGTTTATTTTTAATGTTTTCTTGTTCTAATTCATTTTCTGGTTTACTTTTTAGTTAAAAATTTAGGATTAGTTAATAAAACATAATTTTCCGAAGAAATGCGACTAATTAAAGCTTAAATGCATAATCAAACACTTTAAAACCATTTTTGTGAGGAATCTTTTTATAAGAGAAGCATATTGGATTTGTTAAGTACACATTTAATTAGGATATATTTAATTTTTGTAAAGGGTTCGTGTGTTTCATTGGAGATTAGCCTCATTTAAGGCATTGCGTTGGTGACATTTTCAACCATGCCAAATGCCGTCTAAAACGTATACTAGGTTTTTACATAAGAAATTTTACAGAATGATTCTTGAACTGCAACTAAATTTCACAAAAAATAAGATATATCGAATTAATCTGCGAGATTTAAAAATAAATGATAATAGCTGATTTCAGCTTTTAAAAGTAAAATTTCAGCTAAATGTCTAAATTGGGCTATTATTTAATTGGCACATAATAGGTTCCAGGTGACTAGTACTGTTTTATAGAAGATTTTTTAATAAGAATTTCAGTGCGTATTTAAATAAGAAGAAAGTAGGTTATTTTAGTGCTTTTAGACATCTCATTTATAATGCAGCTCCGAACTTCGTGCTGATCAGTGAACAATTGTTTTGTGATTACTTCTCAAGGAACAGAAAATACTTTTGTCTCTTTTTAAAAAAACCTCTCTCAAAAAAACCAAAATTAAAGAATATTTAAATGAAAGTTTTTATTTGTGGCAATAACTTTTTTTAGTTATCACGTTATGATTTTTAACCAGTCCTCACGATGCTCTGAATTTAAAACTTTTGCAAAAGTTTTTTTCATCAGTTACAACTTAAAAATATATTCGTATATGGTTCAAAATTAAATTCTTGAATTTACATCAGCATAAACCTAAATTTGTTCTATTTTCTGTTTAAATTAATTTTAACGTATTTAAAAATGAAGCCTAAACAAAACGCGTCAAAGAAGTCTCTAGATATCAATTCGGCATTGGCAAAGCGATTGCTTAAGTGGATCAAAACAACAGCTTCGTCTACTGGAGGAGTTACCTATACGCAAGTAAAACAATTCATGGATTCAACAGAAGGACGGTTTGCTTCTTCTTACGATATCAAAGATGTTCTGAATAACTTTTTGGATCAAGGCTGCTTGCAACAAGTTGGATACAAATTTGTGCTACCGCAATCACCGAGAAAGAAACAAGTCAGTAAGAAGCCATCTGCCAAGAAATGCCCAGAAAATCCCTTGAAACAAAATCAAAATATAACAAAATATCCGGTGATTCAAGTCAAACGCTGTCCTGGTGTTCTTGATATTCGGGATACAGGGGTGAGGAAGTTTCTGAACAAATTTGGTGATCACGGCCACTTGCATGTAGTCGGAAACAAATATGCGCCACCGCAATCATTGAACAAGACACAAATTAAAAAGTCAACTGCCAAGAAAAACCCAGTTCATATTTTTAAACAAAATAAAACTGTTCCAAAATTTCCAGTGGTTGAAGTTAACCGTTTTCCTTTCATTTTTGATGATCATGACTCAGTGATGGCTGAAATATGCTCCTTGGAAGAAAATACTTCAAATGTGGCCACATATTCTCAATCTATTGATACTGAAATACAAACCGCAAACGTTTATGCTGAGACACCTAAACCTTCTCAAACTCCTATTGATTCGGAAGAACTTGCCCAAAGCTCAGATGGTGTTCAGTTCAATGGATGAAAATTTACCCTTATGTATCATAGAAACCACCAAATTATGTATAGTAGACAGTTTATATTTCGAGTTATATTAAATAGCGAATACGTATTAGAAGCATGAACTGATATCAATTGAGTTTATTGTAAATTTAAAATAAAAACAAGCTTTCTTATCTGAAGTTTATACTGCATAGTATTTTTTTTTATTTTAAAAATTAAAACATGCCATGATTGTCAATAAACAAAAAAAAATAATGACATAGTAGCTTCAAAATATATTTCATCTATTTCTATAAAGGAATTAGTATATATATATATATATATATCTTTGAAATGTTAATTTTTTCCACAGATGGCAGTTCTGGCGAATCTGCAGACCTGTGTGTGGCGGGAATAGTTTGGCGTATAGTTTTACATGTTGTACAAGTCACCATGTTGTAAAAATCATGTTGTATAGTCAAGGACACACCCTTGCAACTTCAGATATATGAAGCAAGTTACAGATAAATTTAAAATAAGTGAATTTGTAACAGTAACTGTCACTTAGATTCACTTTCATACAAGATTTATGTGCCAATAAAAAATACTCGTGAAAGGTAACATTTAGTTCAACATCAAACTTTTTTGATGATAAAATTGGCTATTTATATATATGGGTTTTCTTATACAAAATTCTTACATTGATTTTATATGTTCCATAACTTATTTACTTATTGAAAATAAATGGGTAAAATGGCTAACATTCTAAACGTTAAATCTAAACATAAAAGCTTAGAGAAAATAATCATAGAAAAAATGAGCGTTGGAGTTAATAATGTATAATATGACGTTATATAATAGACGCTCCCGTCGCCAATAGCTCTCGTGTAGCTCTAGTGCGACGATAATTCAAGCCTAACCTAATATAATAGACACTAAAATTTAAATTTAAAATATCAACTATTTTTTAAAATAGATAACCTTCAGAATCGTCACTGTTTAATCATTTTTTAAAAATAATTTAATTTAATTCGATCAAATATTTTAAATGCATGGCATGCATATTGGCTTCTTTACTGTTATAAGTTTTTGCTAGACATCATTTTAAAATTGCTTAGTGGGAATTTAAAAAAATTAGGAGGCTTAATGGGTCGTGTTGGTCTGATATTTATGCATAAATTATCAGTAAAACAATGTCGTTAAATAGTTACATTGTTTGTTAAATAGTTACATTTTATGTGAACTAATAGTAACAAAAATATAACGAAATTTGAAATTTTTACCTTGCTGGCTTTCCGGTTTATCCATAAGTTATGATATCGCCCATCAGCCAACTAACGAGATAGTTTTGTTCCCAGACTTTAAATTCCTAAAATTTAGACTTTTTAGAATTTTTTTTAACAAAATAAACTCTTCTTGTTGAAAATATCACATCATACTCCATGAGAGACAGCCACAAACTATTTCAGAATGGTGGTCCATTCCTCTAACTGCATATATCCTCTGTAAGCTAAATACTTAAAAAGAATCTTTGTAGGCGACAATATTTCAATTTGACCCAAGTATTCTCTGAGTTGGAACCATCTTCAGAAAACTCGCCAAGGGCGTGCCACGGATGTTTGGCGACGGTCCGGTGGACAAAAGACCCTTCGTGACATCATCTTTGGCGTCCTTTTGTGGGTCTGCCATGGACAACTGACTCCCATGGCACATGGCTGGCTTTGTTGCAGAAGTTGACCATTGTTGGCAGGGCATCCGTTAAGTTGATGTATAAATTTTAGTTTGAGGGACTGAAAGAGTAAACTTGACGGATGTGGGACCGGAATTGAATGGCTCGACTTATAGGTCAATCGGAAAGTGTTTTTGGAAGTGTTATATTGACAATTTGAGGCGTTACTCTCGTGACTTGGTGAAGGAGTAAAGATGTCGATGTCTTATCGACAAATAAAAGAAATCGTTTTATAAAAGTAGACTTTTGTCCATAAAGCATTGGCTTTAAGCTCCGTATTCTGATCTAACTTGACTTTTGGGAAAAATTCTTGTAGAGCAAATGATGACCAACAAGTCATACAGTGCAAATGTCGGTGATAATAATAAAAAACTGCATCTAAATCAAGTTTTTGCTTATTTAGCGTCGATTGGTTCCTTTTTTGACGGTATTGAATGCATTTCAAGAGATTAGAGATTTTGTTGAAAAAACTTTATTAATATTAAAAAAAAAACCTTTAAAATATTCGTTGACTTTTCTAAGGATGACTTTTCTGAGCATTCCTTGCAACACCAAAACAAAACTTCTGAAATCAATTTTACAAATAAAATGCTCATTTTAATTAAATATTACATTCAATTTTTAGAGGAAAGTTGGGCAAAACCTAAGAGATGAAAGCTTCTAACTGTCTTACCACACATTAACAACATTTAGCAAAAAGAAACTCCACTTACCTGTTATTTCAACTGTAGCGTAAAAAAACCTTTAAATATTTTTTAATACTGTCTTAGGTAACTCTTATGTAAAGCAAGAAAGTTTGGCAGATAAAATGACTTAATTGAATTGTAAGACTTTACCTAAATGTTCTAAACCTGATGTTCAAAGCTAGAAGATTTGTCACATTTCCGTAGAAAGTAAGTATGAACAAGTTTTATTTTTACATTAGTCTACAGTTTTTTCTTTTCATAGTATTTAATAGTCGAAAAACGAAGGATATGTTTATGGAAATAATTTATTAAACATTTAAAAACTTTTTTTCTCTCAATTGAAATATCTCAAAATTTTGAATTAGTCAGCTCAAATACTTCAAACGGAGCTTCAACAGGCATTTTGGACAGTTCTTACCTGCAAATTAACCAATTATTTAAAGTCTTTCCTTTCTATTTTAACGTATACTTAATTATGGGAATAAAGCTAGTTATTTCTTAAGTTGAAAAGATAAGCAATAATTTACTTTTATAATAAACATTTAGATGTAGTAGTTATGAAATTACCTATACTCTTCAACATGCTCTGATAATCAACCTATTCTTTAATGCTTTCTTTCTAAAAATCCTGAAGCGTAAAGTAATTCTCCATAGAAAACACCATTATTAAACGTTACGCTTTAAGTGAATTGAGATAACATTAAAACATTTTCAAAGTTGGTCTTTTATTTTCTTTTTAGAGTTGTTTTCATTTAAAGGTTTAGAAAGCATGGAAAGTGGCTGAAAAAAATATCTGCCAAAGTTTGGAGAATAACTAATTATGAATTTGTGTTTGTTTAAGTATCTTTAAACATAGTAACTAAAATAAATAATTTAAATTACTTTTATAATTATATTAAGTTATTTCTTTACATAAGGTTATCTATTTTTTATTTGAATTACTGAAAAAAACCAATTTTTTTAAAATTTGTGGTATTAAAGAAGATTAATTTAAATAAATGATTCAAAATTATGATTTTTTTCTAAAAATTCCAAATTTTTTTCTCCATAAAAATTACCACTTTTCCTAAAAGAGCATGGTTTACAAAATTTGGTGACTATAAACAACTATAAATGACTGATAAATATAACAGGAATTTATTATATCTCACACAAAAAGATGAATATATATACGTAATATAAATATATAAAACGGCAATAACTATGTTTTTATTTGCATTGTTTGTGTATGTTCGATTAATATCCTTATAGAACGAAACTGTTACAAAATATTTAAATTAATTGTATATGTTAAAATTTTATTAACAAAATATATAAATTTAATTGAAAGACGAAAAATGTTTTGTACAAAATATTTTATAATTAAAAAAATATATCGCATGAATATATATTTATAAAAAAACTCTTTGTGTTTTTTTATGTAAATATAGTTTGTTGTGTTTCTTAAATTTTATATTATAAGAAATCATTTATTACTTTACTTTAAAAATGCGAAGAACATACTTTAGAAAATTTAGGGAAGAAGAAAGAGAAGAAGAAGAAGTTTTAGAAACATACTTTAAGGAAATTTAGGGAATATCGTTTTGAAAGTAAATGTTTTAACAATAGTTCGAGGTGCCGCCATCTCTTCCCAATTATTCCAACTTGAACATAGGCTTTTCTTTATATTATAAAGTGCGATAACTTTTAATATACAGTAGTTGAAGTTTTATGTATGTGTGAGAGGTTAGAAGAAGGCTCATTTGTTGAATTTAACATCTGTTTCGTTTATCTAAATATAGTTTAGGTAGCCATAGAGTAAAGGAGCATAAGAGGCAAAAGCATAGAGGTCTATAGAGTAAACTTGTAAAAAAAAAATATCGGATCAATTTTTTATTAAATAAAATCACAATAAAGTAAAATATAGAGTCGCTTAGATGGTGCCACAAAAAATTGGCTATCAGTTCTGAGGAATATGCAGAGTTTGCAAAGGCATAACCTCCAATATTGCCGCCCCATTAGAAAAAAATTCTACCGTATTAATGATATTTTTCGGCAACAATGCTGCTTTAAATTTTCTATAATTTAACTGGTTTTTCAGGGATCTTTTATGTTTGACAGTGATTGAGCCCTCTATAAGGGAGAGTGTAGGCTTTATAGCCCATTACCCAGTTCGCCAGAAGAAACAGTCACAAGAGACACACAAAGAAGGACGACACAAACACATAGACAAATAACATTTATTGACAAGCACAAACATCCATGCCTTTACCGGGATTCGAACCCGAGCCCAGCAACTCCAAAGGCTAGTACACTAACCACTGTGCAGGCGGGCCGGCTGATTTTTTATGTTTAGTATGTAATAGAAATAAATTAAAACAAGTGTAAGTATTTATAATGTTTTTATTTTCTGTAAACTGAATCACAATTTCACTCGATGTACATAAATAAGATGCAATAATGACACTCTGAAAAATAAATAACACACGGATGTCCAGCATCCCATTTGTTTGTTCTTCTCCCATTACTCTTATCCTTCCTGCTGACTACTTATATCTGTTTTCAGGATGATATTGTAAGAAATCTCGAGTACCAGAAAGTTTGTACCTTGGATTTTCTTCGACATATGTTTCGATCAAACTGTTTTGCTGTGTAGAATTGCAGAAGTAACAAAATCATTTCTCTCGTGTAAGAATAGTTATTTCTATTGAAATTCCAGGCAGTCAATGGAAACAGTTTATACTTCCGAAAAACACAATATATTTCACTGTGCATATTCTTGATGTGATGCTACTATAGATTAAAATGTTTTGAAAAGTATGCACCCTTTTAAAATGGGTATGCAATGATTATTGTATTGGGTATGCAATGATTCCTTTACCGATGTAATAAAATATTCTTCTTCAAATTAAAATGCTTCAGTTACCCAGATATCTAGTTATGCACACACCTTGAAAAACGTAGTTACTAATGCCTCCCCGACATTTCTCCACCAATTTAGTGTTCTTAATGCAGCAATTTGTCCATAAATAAGGCATGTTCAACTTGACTCGCACAAAAACACACATTTCCTGGCATATATATTATGTTTCAAATGTAAATGACCAATGATTTGTTTAAGCAAAATAATTCAGAAAATGATGATCTGGTTGATCCATTCGGAAAATTTGGTGATTCGGGTGTAGACTCCCGGTTGATTTGGTAAAGCACAGCCGATTCCCCACGATATGACACCAGCAAGAACCCAGCGTCCGTCGTCTTCTTGGAGAACCATTGGGCCACCAGAGTCACCCTGAAATGAAATATTGATAGAGTTTAGCAGTCGTCTTAATAAAATTAATTATAGAAACCATTATAATTAAAAAAAAAATAAGAACTCATTGTTGGTTTTGTTCAAAATGAATAGTTAGACAAGCTGAACATCTCAAGTGCTGTTTAATTTTTTATTATTTATTTTTCAAAGTTAGTTTACACACGGAGTTTTCTATTTTTAAAAGGTCTCAATTGTCTTATAATATGATTCCAATCACAATTGGTCTGCAAACTTGTGCCAAAGGCAGTCACCAGTGGTTACCGTAGTTCTTTATCCATGGTTTAACATAAAAAACTAATTTGTTTTTTTATCGACCATTTAAGATTCATACATGAATGACATTAAATAAAATTTCTAACAAAATTTTGAGTTTAAGAAACGCTTTAAATTTGACCGAATTAGTTTTCATAAACTGTTCAGAGAGTCTTAGTTTGTCTCATATTTTGCTTGTTTTGATGAACAAATACACAAAAACTTCGTTTCGTATGACAAAGTTTCTTGCCAATGCTTGCCTTTAATGAGCTAAATCAGTTTAAAGTCTTTTAACTTTTTAATTAAAGAATATTATTCTGATGCACATTACCTCACAGGATTCTTTCCCTCCATTAGCATACCCCGAGTAATAGTTTAAAGTCGATAAAGTTTTTAATTAAAAAAATTTATTATTTTAATGCACATTACATTTTTAATTATTACATAAATGTATTATTTAATGCACCTCACATGATTCTTTCATTCCATTAGCATATCTCGAGCAACAGTTTAAAGTCGATAATGTTTTTAATTTTTAAAATTTAGTATTTTGAAGCACATTACCTCACAGGAGTCTTTCCCTCCATTAGCATATCCCGAGCATATAAAGATGTCTGGAATGTCCTCCACGAATCCTGCCTGTCTGTACATGTTTTCACACAACTTGTTAGTGATAATGGGCAGAGATACTTCTTGAATAACATCGGGCAAGGGTCCGTCTGAAAACAAGCAACAGACAATTAGTGAAGAATCATAGATGTTTTCTTTTATGTGTGGATAGTTATGATTAATTTTATTATTATTTATTTGTAATTATGTATATTTATTGTTTATTGTTACACTTATTTAGATTGTTTACCATACACAAAATTGTTATATCCGAAACAAATAAAGTTCTTTTGCCTCAGAACATATATTGTTATTAATATACTTGATTTTCGGATTTTGGTTAATTTTTTCTTTAAGAAAGTCTAATTACAACTTAAAAAAACAATTACTCCAAAAAACTGGGAAATGCAGCAAACAGCTCTTCAAAAGTTTTAGCTAGACATTAATTCAATCCAAGCAAATTAAAAAGGACGCATTTTTAAGTCAATATGCCTATGTGTTGCCCTAATACAAGTAACCCTGTCGTTACCATAAATGTGTTTGTTTAAATGGCTACTTTTTTCTAGCGGTTTCGTAACCAATATTATTTGCGCCCGTAAGGTCACTTTAATAATCACAATTGTTGTTTTACATTGGTAAAAGGTTGCTTTTGGAAGTTAGAAATAACAAGTTGGAGCCGTTTAACTTAACCTTCTCTAAGGTTTCATGCTTAAAGGCGGGAAATCTACTTAAGCAATCGTACAAATACTAAACAAAAATTGGGTTCTACAAACAATGTATTCATGAGATTTGAAATTAAAAAAACAATTTAAAAACCTATCAATAAAATTTACATCAATATTTAAACTACAAAACCTTACTCACCCTCATACAGTCTTCCCCATCCAGTAACAGTGGCATACTTTCCGACATAAGTGTCATTCCCACTTGGAATACACACGGGAATGATGTTCCTCTGGAACGTCACCGGCTCGTAGAACCTCAGAAGTGCCAGATCGTACTCGAATGTCCTGCGATCGAACTGGGGGTGGGAGGCTACGATCTGCACCCTCCTTTCTATGAACGGGAAAGGCTCGTTTTCGTGGCTGATGTCGTATTCGCCCAGTCGGAGGAGGATGTCAGTCAAGGGTACACTGGAATTGAAGATATTATACTATTATTGTGCTGTTAAAGGGAATAATAAATGTACTCTTAACGTGATTCATTATTATTACATACTTAAAACTTTTGTTACGTAAGCACTTTATTGCAGCTTAACTTGTCATAGGAATAGCATTATCAAATCTTTACTAGTATGACCGTCAATTTCGTTAATCAAGTTAAAGGGTTAAGGAGAATCCTTATCAACATACATTAAGGGGGTTCAGTATGTTGTATATCGGTAATGTTAAATTGGCCAATTGCAATGTACCTTTTCACAAGCTTTTCTTTTTTTTTCGCCTTAGTTTTATTAAAATTCATAACCTCAGATTAATCTATACTATGTATTACATCATATAAAAAAAGTTTACGAGAAAAAATAGCATAGTTTTAGAGAAAAGGTACATCGAAGTTCAAAAAATCAAGTTCTGAGAAAAACGCGATTAAAGTTTTTATTGTTAACCCATTTCCTTACGAAGGATTTTTGCTTCCTCGTAATAAATGTCAAAAATATTTTTCCAATCGTCTTGATACTTTGTGACATTATTAATAAAGGTTAAAAAATATTTTAAGCCACTAATTTTTTTTTTTGATTTTTTCACCGATTTTGGGGTGCTGAACCCCCTTAAAAGAGAATCATTATTATAAATTTAAAGGGTTTCGTCATTATAAATTTAATTGGATTCATTACAATATATTCAACGGCAATCATTATTATAAATTTATCTGAAATCATTATTATATATTTAATACAATTGAAGGGAATCATCATTGTAAACATTATATATTTGTAGATAATCATTTGTGTACACTTAATTCAATTGAAGGGAATCATTACTGTAGCTTAAAGAGATTCACCACAACGCACTTAAAAGTTTAATTATAGCTTACTTCAAAAGAACCATCATGAAACACAAAAATGGAAACCTGCATATACCGTTTTCGGATTTACAGACAATAATTGAACATTTTTTACATTTAAGAGAATCATCATTTCAATACTTTTAACACTTAAAAAAAGTATTATTGTAAACTTTTACGCCTCAAGACAAACATTATTATGAACTCGATACAATTAAAATTAATTATATTTGTACAGTTAGAAAGAATCACTATTGTAAACGCAAAAAAATATTATGCAATTTTATGCACTTGAATGAAAATTATTTATTATTTTTCGTTGGAATATAATTATGCAATAGAAGGTATCAGTGTGTCTAAAGGTCTGTGTGTGTGTCGTTAAGGGAAAAAATATTTTTAATACACTCGAGGGAATCATTATTATGCCCGTGAAGAGAATACATATTATAAAGTTTAAGGAAAAAATATTTAAAAAACATTTGAAGGGAAAATACTTAATATGTATTTGGTTAAAATTGTTGATTTCAAGATAACTCAGCTATTTAGGGGAAAAATGACTTACAAATTTATCCAGTTTTAGAAATTTAAATGTTGACATTTTTTTTAAAAAAAATGATCTTTCGTAAAAAAATTAATCAGAAAAAATCTGTAAACCTTTAAGCAAATTTTAGTTTACTGAAAACATTTTGAAAACAAAATTCAGAAAACAACTTAACCCATATTTAAATAATAAATATTCAAATTTACCACTTGCATTTCAAACGCCTTCAACTGAAGGTCATGCCACCTACGAATCAAACCAGAATAGAATGACCTGCTTTAGAGTCTTGATTACCTATTTCTAGATATATAATATTACAATTCATATATCCTTTATTTGCAGAAGTGGGGTAGTGTTCCAAAACAGACAATTGTCTGGATAATATCGGAAACCGTTCATGGTTCGATAGCAACTTAATGAGACAAGTACAATGAGACCAAGTGTGGGACACTTGTATACCTTATTATGTATTCAAATAGCGTCTGGGGTCATTTAATGTAGATTTGATGACGAGTGTGAATGTTTGAATCTTAGATAATGTAGTGTGCTTTAAATATACCATTATTTGTCATTTGTCTTGGATTTGACATGGATGTTTTGGTTGCGTCATTTTTGGCTCAATCGAAAAAAATATTTTTTAAAAATTTCTTCATTTCTAATAATTTATTCTCTTACTAAAAAAATCATCGCTAATACTGCATAAATTTTGGGGTTTGCAATGCATAAAACTTAAAACTATTTTTTGTATGAAATATTTGTTCTGGAAAGCATTCGCGATGCATTCAATTTTAAAGATTATAATGAAGTAATTAAACTTATTGGTAAATATCTGTACTTTTCATATAATTTAAATTAAACAAATAAATAGCCAGTTATTTTGATATCCACATTTAGCAATAGACTCTAGATTAAATATTAGACACTTGATTAGGATTTGTTACACTTATAAAATATTTTATAATTGACTAATATTTAATTTTGTAGTTTTTGAGCAGAAATCAAGATAAAAAAAATTTCTTTGCTTAAAAATACATAAGAATACCAAAGTGATACACGCATTTATACGTTAGTAGATATTTTGACTATGTTTAAAATTTTTTAATCTCCATTTTAAACTTAATTACTAATTTTATTACTTTTTAAATAATTACTACATGAAGAAAAAAAATACAACCCAAGAATTTCTAAAAAAAAATAGATGTAGGTAACTGCCATGTTAATCTTTTAATTTTGTACTCACTTTTCTACGCAATGCGCAGCAGTTATTGCCCAGAATTCATTAAGAAGAGTAGCTCCACACTTATGTAGGAAAGCGTTTTTCTTCCATTGTCTAAGAGATACCTAAAATAGAAATTAAACTTTTGTAAAGAATGAATTTATTCACAAACTTATACAAGGACGATTTAGAACCGGGAATTAGTATTCAAATAATTGATTTAAAACCAAAAATTGTAAGTAAAGCATACTGTAATAATTATTAAATATTCATAATTTTCATAATTTTAATTTCAAGTACATTCTAATAGATTGTTACAATCCTAAATGGATGTTGCGTTTTCTGAATGCTTTTGATGTTTTTTTTACTTTAAAATAATTTTATTTATTTTCTTTTACTTTCAATTAAATATTATCCAGCAAAGTATAATGAAGTGAAAAATTGAATAGATTTGACGTAATATTTATGTAACAATTTAGGTCAAGAACTATTAAAACAGATAATTTATATTTTTGTGAATCTTCAAAAAAAGTAAAATTTATTTTAAAATCTTTGTATTTTTCTTACCACCCATGGCCATTCACCGAAGTAAGAGTTACCTCCACCTACTACTCTGCCAACAGGGCCGGGTCTTGGTTTGCCACACACTAAAATGCAGAAAGTACATATTATAATAGTACAACCATATAATAGAAAGTATACAGACATACATAGTACAACTCCTAACTTTTATGAAAGAAAACACATTTTTTGTTACTTAGAGCAGGGGTTCCCTACCCTTTTGCAACTGCGTACCACTTGACTTTTTGAGAAATTTTGCCGTACCACTAAACCTAAATATTTTAATAAGCGTATTATATTTACTCTTCTAAAATTGTGTTCAAAAAGAGTCATCTTCAACACTTATTCTGGTTCTATGTTTATTTTTTATGTCCAATAGTTCTGAAAATCCACTCTCACACAAGTAACTCGTAACAATGTTACTCACATCACTCACACGTTTGCTCACATCACTCAAGCGTACCATCTGAAATTTTCCTGCGTACCACCGGTGGAAAACCCTGACTTAGAGCATTTATTTGTCTGATTTTTTAAAAAAAAAAGGCTAGACAGTTCTACTTTTGTAAAATGTTTATAGCAACTACATTAAAAAAATTAATATTTTTATTTCTGTGAAAACTGCTTATACCTAAACTAGCGTTGATAGTAAGCAACTCAAATTATTTCAATACATCTGAAATATGTTCTAGTTATTTTCTAGTTACAACGTAGTTGCCCTTAAAATAAGAAGTAATATAAGTTGAATAAAAAAAATTTAAGTATATGCGTCATCAACCAGAAGGAAATGTAGCAAATATTTTTTTTTTTTAAGAAAGGGAATGTTTGAGTAGAGAAATAAAATTAATATCATTATAGATATTCGTATTAATCTAGTTAAATTGTATGTCTGCAATTTGAAGGTTTCTGAATTTGTTTGTAGAACATGCATAGCCGTATTAAGATATTCAAGATATTCGTAAGTCATAATTAAATTTCGAATTACTACTCAACAGTGCAGATTTTTCATAATATATTCATTTTGGTTAGGTTCATCGCATTTGCAGATGTTTTTATAAAGTTCTGTTAATTGTCTGTATTTGTTTCAAAGACCTTCAAACTGTACACCAGTACTAATAGTTAAATAAACTGTTTTTATATTAATACTTACCTTGTTTATAATCGGCTGTAGCTAAATCTATTTCAGTAGTTGTTGGGAATGGGGTGTTAGTAGTTAATGGCGTTGAATCTGTAATATCAATGCTAATCGTTGTTGAAATGCTTTCCTTTAAAGTAGTCTGGCTTACATTGGGATCATTCGTAACGTTAGAAGTAGGATGAGTGCTGTGTACAGTAGACGTTATTTCAGAAGTTGTCATATGTTCATCAAAATTTGAAGACGCAGAAACTCCTGCGCTTGATTCAGTCATCGTATGCGTTTTTACATCACTAAGTATTGTAGTATTTGCTAAAGTTGTTTTAATGTTACTTGGTTCTGTGACTAGAGTGCCTTGTGTAGTTTGTGTTATAATTATCGTGGGAAATGGATATTTGGCACCACCATGGTTGTTAGTAAGAGTTGTAATTTTAGTCTCTTGATCGACGGATTCGGTTTTGTCAGTAGGCTCTGTATCAGACGAAGGTGAAGTTTTAGTTACTTGAGGTATAATAATGGTAGGAAACGGATATTTGGCACCACCATGATTGTTAGGAAGAGTTGTAATTTTATTTGCTTGATCAACGTATTCTGTTTTGTCAGTCGGCTCAGTATCAGATGAAGATGATTGTAATCCGCCTTTAGTTGCTTCAGGTATAATGACAGTAGGAAATGGATATTTGGCACTAACGTGGTTATTAATAACGGTTGTAGTTCTTGTTTTATCAGTAGACTGGAAATCAATATCAATTGACGACACAGTTTCTTCACTGTCTGTAGTTGTTTGCGTTATTACAGTTGGAAACGGGTATTTTACACCATGGTTATTAACTAAGGTTGTAAATTTAGTTTCTGAAAATGTACTATCGGCTATTTCATTGATGCTGGTTTTATCTGTTGAAACTAAAGTAAACTCAGACGTAGGTTTCGCTTCAAAGGTTGATAGCTTAGTTTGAAAAGTTGAATCTTCAATAGTACTATCATGCTGATGAGCAACTTCTGAGGGACTAGTTGATATAGGGTCGTAACTGGGTATCGAAATATTCGGCTCATCAAGGGGAGATGTTGGAGGTCTGTGGTTGTCGACTGTTACAATATTTGCTGTGCCTTTATTCCTCTCATCTGTACTACTTGTCAAAGAGTGAAATGTGGTTAGCTCAGGTTCTTCCACAATTGGCTGTTGCGATGTTTTAGTATAGATTTCGGTTGTTTCAGCTGAAGGGCGTGGTGTAGGCCTTTTCAGAGAATGCTGAGGAATTTTACCGATTTGGGAACTTTCGTATACAATGCTAGGAAGAAAAGGTTTTTGTAATGGTTTCATACCGGATACAGAGGTTGGTTTTGTCTTTGAATTCTCCTGTTGTGTTGGAATTGTAGGCCTTAACTTATTTTTTAGTGAGCCAGTTTGAGAATGCGTGTTATGAAGTGGTTGATAAAAGGGTTTTATAGTTGGTGGAGGTGAGCCTAGTTTTTGCGTTGTAGCAGCTATTGTTACTGGAGAAGAAAATGTAATTTTATGGTTGTTTACAGTTTCTTGAAACTTCTGTGTATTCTTTACTGTCGAACTTTCTTCGATTGAAGGATAGTTTTCACCATATAGATCCTCTTCATAGTAATCATAATTATCATATAAATAATCTTCTAAAAGATGTTCTCCATGAATTGTCGTTTCCGTTGGTGTTTTTAGGTGAACTTCGGAAAGATCTTCAGGAATTTTAGTACTGATGACCGGTTGGCCTGAGTCTTGTGTAGATATTTGTGTTTGGCTGGTGTAAAAAGGAAATGTTTGAAATTCCGATGTTGATGGTGAATTTATTTCTGTAATTTTTGTAGTAGTTGTTGGTGATTTTGTAAATAAGTTGATTGGTGTTTTTTCTTTGGTTTGAGGATGTTTAGTGGTTTGAAAAGTGTCTTCATTAGTCAAAGTAAAATCTTTTGCTGACTCAGCATCTTCAGTTGCATTTGAAGCCTGTTTGAATTCTATAGTATATTTTACCAATGGGGATGTCGTAGTTGGTAATTTTCCCTTATGCTTATTTTTAAGTGATGGTTCGTCCGTTCTACTACTATCTGGCGATGAATAAGGACCCTCTGATTTGTTTTCTTCAGATGGATTTGCCATATCTACTAATGCAGATGAACTCATATCCTCTAATGCAGTTGCTTCAGTGTCCTTAGACTGAGTATTCGTTTGGCCTTCACCTCCAGCTGTTGTCTGGTGGTTTCCTGTCGTCTCCGGAATAACTGACACGGTGGAAGTTCCACCAGCCAGAGGCTTCGAAGCAGCTGTGACTTCAACCTCTTCCTGTTTCAGTATTTCATGTCCGTTCTCATCATACAGCACCTGTACAGGTCTGTTTGGCGTGATAGGGTTTCTGCCCAACATGTCATGCACCGTGCTTGGAGTCATAGTAAACCATTGTGCAGTCGTGCCCTCGTCATGTTCAGTTGTTAGTTCTATGTCAGGGTTAAGAGTTGAAGAGACTAGGTCTTCAGTTGTTGATAGAATGTCGCCAGAGGCTGAAGTTTGGGGAACAGTGTTGTCTGTTAAAGCAAAGATAAAACATGTTGTCATTTGACATTTTTCAATCATGCCATTCGAGCCATCCGACTTGGTAAAAACTGAAATGTCTCTGTGTTGGCAAGCTTTTACATACTCTTCGAAGAGTATTTTCAAGCAAAAATGCAGGCATTTATTTAGTGATTAAATTAATATAAATTGTCAAAAATATAGTATTTATTTGAATTACTTAAATTCGTAGATTCTTATTTTAGGTTTAAAAATTATAAAATATGTAATAGTCAAATGCAAAAACTACTTCAAGTCAAATATTAATGTAAAGTATTAGTAAGCTATGATTAAAGCAAAGCCAACTACACAGACGTACAGTTGTTTACTTTCAGTGAGGGCTCGAATGCAAGCATTAATGCAATTTATAAGGCAATATTAGGCAAAAGCAAGCAAATAATAAATAATAATATTTATTTATTGTATGTTGAAATTGAATTCTTTCATAAATTTATGAACAGAAAATATCTGTATAATGAAAAAGCTATAAAGAACAGGGAGGACATGACTGACAAAAGAGGTTTACTATAACTCTAAGTTAAGTATTTTCATGTTAAATTTATAAACTTTAGTATTACATTATTAACTTTAAGTATATTTCATGTTTTATTTGGGTTAGTAAAATGTATTTGACACAATTGATATAGTAATAGTATATATAGTCCGGTAATTAATATAAATGAAAAAATTATTAAAAAACACAAATAAGTAATTTAAGCAAAAGAATAATGTGCTAAAAGTAACGAGAACACTTTTTGAACAAGGATGAGGATCACTGTAAGAAATAAGGTAAGTCTTTCCATAACATAAAAAATCAACTAATGTAATAATTTCAAAACCAATTAGTAAAGGGACACTCTAAGTAAAATTGACGTATAAATGTAAAAGTAACACTATTATATCACACACACATAGCTGAAAATATTTTGTCATAAAAACAATCAAAATTTTAGTTAAATTGGTTTAAAAAAAGATTTGTCCTTGTCCATTATATAAGGAGCAAAAATATGTCTTTTGAATGGTATTCTTTCCCATAATATGGAGTACCAGACTATTAGGTTTTGCTCTAATAAGAATTAAATAAAAAAAATTACTCAGTTACATACTTTTTAATCAAAACATTAAAGTTTGTTATTAAATTTGGTGATTTTCAATTAAATTTGTTCCTCAATGAACTTACAATAATATAATAATACCACATTTTTATTGCTCTCCTTTTATATAAAAAATGATTGCCAACAAGTAATAATTACTTAAAGTTTGGTAAACAGTTTCAATTATTCACAATTTTGAAAACAAATTATTAATAATATGCGCATATTTATCTAAGAATATCTTACCTTTTGTGTAGTCTTGTCCAGGCGTTATTTTCTCCGTCGTTGTAGGAGTTTCAGTCGTCGGTTTTGTCGTAGACGCAACTGTTGTCCTAGCAGTTGAGCTTGGAAGAGGAACAGTCACGGTAGTTGTCTTCGGCCTAATAGTGGTCGTTCTACGAGTAGTTGCAGCTGTTGTAGTTGATGGTGGTCTGTCTGTAGTCTCTTTTGTAGCTCCAGGGAACGGTGGAAATGTTACTATTTCGATCTCGACAATCGTGCTTGGCGCCTCTGGTGAACTCATAACAATCGGTGCCTTCGTAGTTGTAGGCCTTCTTGTAGTTGTAGGCCTTCTTGTGGTTGTAGGCCATCTTGTAGTTGGCGTTGTGGTCGTTGGTGTTAATGGTATTCTACGAGTAGGCATCGTTCGTCTCCTTGTAGTTGAAGTCACAACAGTTGTTCTTGGTGAACCATCGGTAACTGGTCTTTGTGTAGTTCTGGTGACAGCAGCAACAGGTCTCTGAGTAGTTCTGGAAACTGCAGTGGCTGGTCTTGGTGTCGTTCTAGAAACTGTAGAAACAGGCCTATGTGTAGTTCTGGACACTGTAGGGATAGGTCTTTGAGTAGTGACACTCGTAGTTGCAGCAGGTCGCTGGGTAGTACTGGGTTTTGATCTGTTAGTAGTGCTCTTAGTTGGTGCAACAGTTGTTTTCGAAGTCACTCGTGCTGGGGCGGTAGGAGGCGTTCTTCTTGTAAATGGTAAAGGTCTCGTTGTTCGTTCCAGAATATCAGACCACGTTCCTATGTTAGAGGCAGTCGTACCTTGTTCGGTTACCGAAGTCGGGTAAGTTGTCGTTGGCTTAGTATAAGCAGTGGTGGGTCTAGTTTTTTTATGTGCATTTTGAGATGATGTAGAATTCCTAGTAGAATGCGGCCTGGTAGGCCTTGTCCTTCGTTTGGGGTTTGTGCTTCCATAAGGTCTGGTAGGTCTAGTTCTCCTTCTTGAAACTGTTGATATGGTAGTAGGGGAGTATTGTTGAGGAGTAGCTGGTTTGGATTTTATGGTTGAATGAACATTCTGCGGAACGCTTGGTTTCACCGTTGTAGGATTCCTATCACTTTCAGTAGATGATCTTTTCATTGTAGGCTTATACGTTGTTTCTGTAGTTGAAATGTGAGTCCTCTTTGTAGTTTTATATTCAGTTGAAGAGCTTGCATACAAAGGCTTAGTTGAAAACAATTTTGTTGGCTTCTTTTTATTGGGAATGTAGGCAGTGGAAGATTCAGGTCTCCAGGTTACAAGTCCGGGAGCAAACTCTGTAACTTTGGCCGGCTTGGGTCTTGGGGTCCCTCGAGTCGAAGAGGGGATCCTTTTTTCTTCGAGACCTTCGGAAGACCAATAGTCTGACGTCGCATCTGTGGTAGTACGTGTCGTACTTGGACGATGTTTCACTTTTGGATGTTCAGTGACTTCGTTGGATGAAATGGACGGCGGAGTTGCTATATACACTCCGGGTGGTAGTTTGCAACAACTTCCGAAATAAAACCTGTCCATGCAATAAGTTAGATGCGTTCCATTAGAACGTTGGCAGTTCCAAGAAAACATGCACACGCCTTCTTCTTTCGTTGTAGGATCATGACAGGAATAAGGCTGTATGGCTCTGCTACCGTCTTCTGCAACAACAAAAATTAGTTTATTGCTAACAATAAATTTTGTTTTACAAAAAAGGGTCTTAATTGCAAATTCATTAGTTATGCAAAGCATGTAACTTAACATATTTTTAAATTTCAATTATCGATTTCAATCCAAAATCATCAAATCAATCCAAATTCATCAAATTTCAATCCAAAATCAAACTATTTAATACTTTAAAAATATTGTGAAATTAATTAAGATTGCGTTGTCTTTTTTTATTTTTAAGAACTGGAAAGCGAAGACCAAAGACAGACGACTTTGGAGTCGTATTGTAAGAGAGGCCATGGTCCAGCATGGACTGTAGTGCCGGGAAGCTAGTTAGTTTTGTCTTTTTTTATTACACAAAAATACAACATAACCCTTTGCTATTGACATGTTTAAATGCTAA
Organism: Hylyphantes graminicola; assembly: GCA_023701765.1. Lineage (NCBI taxonomy): Eukaryota > Metazoa > Arthropoda > Arachnida > Araneae > Linyphiidae > Hylyphantes > Hylyphantes graminicola. The sequence goes on along the minus strand of CM043113.1, from coordinate 43,737,795 downwards.
ATTAATAAATTTTGAACAAAAAAAATTAATTGAATATAGAAATTAAACATAAAAGCAAATTTTTGATGCAGATAAATTATACCCTCAATTTAAGGCACTGTTATGTAAGTAAAAATATAATTTGTTTACCTAGCCAATATTAACTCGTGCATAAAAAAATTCTTCTCATAAAATATTCTACTTAATTGAAATTTTTTTGTATAAAGTACTTAATGCCTGCCCCCTGCTTAAATCCTCACAGAAAAAGTACAAATTAACACATCACACATACAAAAAGTTTTTTTTTTGGACTACAACTCTCCCATCTCATTTATAGGAAAAACGTCGATTTCCCTTCTAAAGGATAATCACTCCTGACCACGCGATTTGCTTATTGTGTTGCCACGCGTTCGTCACAAATAAAGAAGGTCGGGTCCGTTGCGCAATGTTCGAAAATCGTGTCTGAGGTAGACGGTGTAAAAAAACATGGGGGAGAGGGGAAGGGAGGTATGCGGAAACAGTGAAGCTACATTTATTTATTTTTTTATTCCTTCTTGCAGTCAGGCACGCCTGACCTCCAAAAAACGGTTGTCCCTGGTAGAAAAGGTCATTCACCCGATAACACAGGTAAAGTGGTTTTTTGAGTGGCAGGATTGGCGAAGTTATTGCTTTTTACGATATAGCCAATAAGCCAAAAACCATTATGGCATGAGTGGATGTCTAGTATTTTTATAATTTTTATATGCATATTTAAATATATATTTTGAAAAAACATTTTTTAGTTAAAGTTTATATGTCCAATTAGTGAGAGATACAGATGTATGGACAAAGTTTCTTTTAGAGACTGTTAGTTCTTCTGAAACGCACATAACTTTTACAGAAAAGAAACCGAACAAAAATATTTATTCAATTTTTAAAATCGAAGGTTTTATAACCTTTTCATACTCTTCACTTTTAATTTTACATTTTTAAAGAAATGAGTTGAAAATTTAAATTTCATGATGTTAAACCAAGTTTACTAGCTTTCCTTTTTTTATTCGTTAAAGATTCAGAAATTTTTATTATAAGTTATTTCGTTATCTTGAACTTCTTGACTAAATACAGTCGTCGAACTTTTATTACGTTTCATAAACTAAAGTTTGGTAGATTAGTTATGACGTCTTTTACTATGTCTATAAAGTCCTTTCGAAGGAGATAAATCATCTGTCAACAAATCTACATCGTATTTTGTCGTTTACGACGACTTTCGAATTTAGAAGCGTTGTACCAGGGAATAACAAATAAAATTAGTGTGCCATGTGATAGTTGTTTCTATATCATTTATTTTATTGTAAAAAACATGTGAATGTAAATAGTTTCAAAAGTACTTTTGTTAGTTTGAACATAAGTATTTAATTGAAAACTATCTACATTCACATATGTCACATCTGGAACTCTTAAAATTAAATTATTAATACTTAATAAGAGAAGTTGAATTATAAAATTTAACAAATAACAGATGCAAGTATTTCTTTATAAAATTATTGTAATCTGCATTAAAAAGCAATCTTGAAAAATTAATTAAAAATCAAATTTATTCTACTTAAATTATTATTATTAATAATTCTGTTTCATCTTGAGTTGTGAAGATTTCACCTACATTGTTATAAAGCAATATGTTAAATGTGATGACATTGGCAAAATCAAAATAAATACTTCATAAAATATATCGTAGAAAACAATATAGGACACTTTTGTTGTTCATTTTTCCTCTTTACGCATCACAGCATTATAATTAATATAATTTTAAAGCAATAATAGCTATAAAACCGAAACAATAAACGAAACTACAACGAACAAAGGAAAATAAACCGCACTTGTATATGTTTATTATTTTAACGGAAAATATTTTGAGAACTTAAATAGCTAACACTTAACAATCTTCTGATTATACTCTATCAAAATTCCACCTTCGAAGACTTCCTATTCACCGAATCAAACTTACAAAATTTTTATGTTTCTCAGAAGAATAAAGACAGATTTCCAACATATTAACGTTGGACATAGTCTGTATTTCCACAAAGGTTCATTTGTATACGTGAAGCATTCTTCCTTTATTAACCTCAATTACCATTAGGAAAAATCGACAAAAACGAACAGTTTATTTGCGCATACCTCGGCAAACAAATTCATCCTTAATAAGCATCCATTGTTGAAGAAGTGTTATTACATAACGGTAAATAAACCGTTATATTTCAACTTGGCAGTAGAATTCCTTATGTTATTTTGACGCAGTTGTATTCAGAAATTAAGTACTACTAAAGGATTTTAGCGAAATGAATAAAAAGTGCTATTTTGTGATGAAAATGTTTTTTTTTAAATGTGTTCTACATAAGTTAGATTTTTCAGATGCAAATAATGGAGCTGCGCATTTCTTACTTTGAAGAAGAAGAAAAATCCTCGATAGAGAAGTAGTAAAATAAATACTTTATATCTGCAAAAAGCAATCAAATATGTACTTGCTACTATTTACTAAACAAAATATTTCAAAATTATCATTTGATATAAAATGCACGGAAAATATACTTTAAGCTACCAAGAAATGATCTTTATTATTCAACAAAAAAACTGCCAATTTTCACAGTTACATTATTTAAAAAATTAAATCTCTCCGGAAGGACTTTGCGCAGATGTTCAATTTGCTTTTATGGTTGTTCTGATCACTCTCACATACTTTCCTAAAAATTACAATCTTAAAGCTGCTTCCTAAAGCTGCTTAATTAATTTTCTGACAGATAAGCAAATTACCAAAAGTGTCAGCTGGTTTCAACATCATATATCCTAAATTCGTTAACACCTTACATTTTATGTATATTTTACAATTACGTTTCTGTTTCAAGTTTTTTTTAAAAATCAATGCTTTAAATTCCTTCTGTATCTTTCTTCTAGATGGTAAGAAAAAAATGTTTTTATAATGTCAGATCAAAACGATTTTAATCAATAATGTTGATTACAGTTACGTCAAACCTCATTACGCAACTGGCGAACTTGCAACCCTACAGAGCGAGAGGCTCACGCGAAGGTGTTAGTTTTGTGCTTCGTAGCACAGTTTTCTCGATGTCAAATTCTTCTTCTGTGTCGCCCATTTACCCCCCTCGTGACAATGAATGGCTTTATTAGGGGTTTCGGAGGAGTGGCAACTGTCTCCTTCCTGATAAAGTTCACGTTTTGTTTGAAATGTTACTAGTTCACTGGATTTCCTACGGGAATGTCTGCTTTACGGTGCGACAGTTTCTATGTTTGGGGTTCATAAAAGGCTCTCTTTTTAGACTTATTTAATACATTTTATTTTTTTGTAAAAGAGTTAATTGCAATACAATTTTTAAGTTCGTTAAAATCATTATTTTTAGTTATATTTTTAATATTTAAACCTAGATTAAGTGGTTGTGTTCGCCATATCTTGTTTAGTTTTCATCTTTATTTAAAAACACGTATCGCATCGTGCTCGGAAAAGAAGTATTGGCAAAATAATAGTTTTTCAGCAAAATCTCCTGCCATTTTCCATCACATTTAACTTTAAGAATGAAACGACCTGCCAATTCGGATTTCACATATTTTACCTATTATTTTTAGAAGTTCATCAATCGCCAAATCTTGAAACTTCAAATAGTATAGACGTTGTAACTCGAAAAGTAATGCTTGCTGGACACGTCTTTTTTCCGCACACGGTGCAATAAAAGATAATAAGCAACTTAAGCTTAAAAACTTCATATTAATTTTAGATTTAAGTTATTTTTGATTTTAATGTGAAATATGGTTAGCTTAGTTATCAATTAAGTCACAATTAATTATTTTGAGCTATCACTTGGCATGTTTCTATGCAAATTTACACTAACTCAAAATAATGTTGGAAAACTTAACTATAATTTTTTTCACAAACTTCAAAGTTTTATCCATTTTTCACTGAAAAAGAGTGCGGTTAGGTCTCGCTCAATTTATTGTATGATTAATCGTATCATAAGAAGCCTATGTCCCGCTTCACTGGAACGCAAGACACGCCATACTTCTTATATGACAAAGCGTTGACAATCATGATATTTTTATCTTTATGAGACAACTCTTTTATCAATCGGTAATGAATATAATATCTATCATGACACAGAATTAAATTTACTAAATGTTTTGGGTCATTAAAATGAAAACTCTCCATTATTTAACATTGTAGAATATTGTGTTTAACATTGCAGATTTAATTCGTAATAATTCAAATCTTCTTAATTGAACATGAAAAATAATCGTATTTAAATTTTGTTACAAAACTCATATTAGAAAAGTAAAAAACAATTATCGATAAATGAGAAATGAATAGAGCAATTAAGTCAGTGTTATTTTAGGTAAATATTATTTTGTTGACCTAAACCTAAAAATAAAATTGAGGATTAGCAAACACTAATTTTATGTTTTTGAAATTTTCAATATTTTAGTATATAATAAAGTTGCTCCATTTAAAGAGAAGTTTTAAAAATTATATTTCGAAAAGATGTAAAAGTTAAAGAGAAAAGAAATTTTAGCCGCCAATTACTGCTGAAAATTAGTGTATGCACAATTTCTAGATTTTCAAGAAAAAATCAAACTTGAATAACCAAGTTAGTAAGGGAACAGGTTAGAAGAAACCTAAAAGTTTGCTTTGATTAACCTTTATATAGAGAAGTTAGAAAAACTGTATTTTGATTTTATATTTTACTCTGTAAATATCGAATAAAAAGTTATAGTTCAGAAAATTAACCAATGTAGAAAATCTCGTATTAATCTCATCATCAATTAAATCCTCCTAATCCACAAAAAACGATGTAGTTTGTCAAGATAGTTTTTATTGAACATTACATACAAAAGCTAATAAAAAAAAGCTTAACACTACGAGGGATAGAAGCACAAAAAAACGTCACCTGATTGTCGGGTTTTCCAGCAACACAGATAAAACTTTAAAATATAAATTTCACAAAATTATGAAATTTGTAGTATGGAGGAGTCTTTTATAATCATTCGTTGCAGAAATATAACTTTAAAAAAATGTAAAAAATAAAATTGTTAGTTAAACATTCAAATTTTAAAATCCTGCAGTAAAAAAAAGTTTACGCTTCGTTAAAATAGCTTATACGGCAGAGGATTAACCTTTTGCGGACCTGGCGTCCCCATTTGGGGACATTTTTTAAAACCTCCCCACAAACAATTAACAAGTTAATCAGTTCGGAAATTGACAAGGTCCGATAGTAGGAGATTCAAATATCAGTTTTCATCCTTTGTACAGGTATCAGTTATTTATTTCTATAAAAAATGGAGTTGAACGAGGGTCATTACTATATTAGAGTTCTCAAAAAAATTATAATTTTTTTTCAAACTTTTCAAAAAATTCTGTTGGTGGTTAATTTTAAAGGTATTTTGTGTTAAAAACAATGTTGAAATAATATGTTAACTACAAATAAGTGATACGGCCTTTTTTGTTGCATTTATAGCACAAAAAATGTGTACATTTAGAGTTTAAGTCGTGTTCCTAAGTAACTATCAATTTTTTTTCAAAGCGTACATTTTAGCTTAGATTTGTATGGAAAGTATGTTTAAATTAAGAATATACGTGTAGGAATTTATTCGGGTCTTAAGAGGTTATAACAAGAGATATTTACAAAAAACTAAGACAAGGAGAGAGCTTCAAAGACATGGAGAGAGCTACTTAGAATTTCACTTAAGAAGAAAGAGTATCACCGGGAAAGCTCCATGAGTGAAATCTTAGAGAAAAACTACTCTTTCCGTTCGACCTGTCTCTTATAGCTTCGGGATATTACCATCATCGCCTTAATAAGTCACCTGAACTCTGCATTAACCTTCCCAGTTTGAGGTTCAGTGGGCGTCGCTCGCTCGACAAATCCTCTGCCCTACAGCAGTTGACGTGTTTACTTTTTTGAAGCATGTGGGTCACAACCATGTTGCATGTTTTAGACGTAACTAATTACTTTACATGCGTGAGTGTTAGGTAGTATTTTGTGGTTGGGAATTGTTTGGGAAGACTTCGGTTTGGTAACCTGAATCATTGAAGTGGCTGAATCATTGTTTTTAGAATAGTATTTTTTCTAATTGCGTGAAACATGGTAATATTAAAAGTGTAACATTGGGGCACACTATTTGTTAGGTTATTAAGTGTCTTACCACTTCCTTAAAGTTATATTTAGAACTGATTATTGTATAATGATTTGATATTTGTAAAATTAACCAACACTGCTTCCAGTTCCGCATAGCATACATTATCTATGTCAAGAAGTGGAAAAGCTATTAAAGCCCAAACCTATAACATATTATTTAACCACATAATATAATTTATTTTGTGAAAGGTTGTGAGGTGATACTTAAGTATTGAAGTAAATATACTAATATTTCGGTAACAAATACTTTTACTTTTAAAAAGTATCACAGAACAACATAACAGAATAAAACATAAAAAACAAGGTACAACCTTTGGGCTAAACTCCGAATTGGATAACTTAGAACACATATTTAATGCTAACCATCCAAATATCTCTTAATCTCTAAAGTTAGGTTTTCTAAACGCAAATGAACTGCACGCTTGGCGGGATACCACCATAACAGGATAGTTAAGGCCCTGATGTGGAATGTCCATGTTACAATTTCAATAAAAATATAAATATAAACTAAAAAAGCCGGCCCGCTGGCGCAATGGTTAACGTGTTAGCCCTTGGAGCTGGTGGGCTCGGGTTCGAGTCCCGGTCATGGCATGGATGTTTGTGTCCATCAATAAATGTTGTTATTTGTCTAAGTGTTTGTGTCGTCTCTTTCTTTCTGTGTCTCTTGTGATTGTGTCATTTCTGGGGTTGAATACAATAGACCTAAGGTCGCAGTGTTCGGCGAACTTGCCCCCCACCAAGAAAGTCATAAGTCATAACTAAAAATTGGATATAAAATCAAAACAAAATATGATAAATATTTAAACACTCCCACAAAGAGCAGTACCTTTAAAAAAATATTTTAAGAAAATATTGAATCTTTTTTTACATTTCATGTAAAGAATAGAAATGGAAATCTAGCTCATATACGTAAATTTATTGTTTCTTTAATATTTTTTACACGTAACTAAATTTTCAATTTCAGTATTTCATAATTTAATTTACTTTATTGATCCAAAAAAACGTTTTTCTTAAAATTAAATAAAAATTATTGAATGGAGTTCACTAGTTTTTTGGATTATATATATGCTTGACGAATTCTTATAAAGGAGAATTTGAAATTAGAAATATATATATATTTGCTGTACCTCTTGGTGAGACTTTTTTTATTCAACACTATTTTTTATTTAATATAAGTATAGTTAAAATTGATCTAAACAGAAAAAGGTTGAGAATAATTAATTTTATAAAATATTTAAATTTAATGTGTTGAAATTTGAAATATTTTGATATCCATTCAGATGAGTATTTATCTTTTAAACATCAACCAAATATTAAGCTTTTAATATAATGAATTCTCTTAATTAATACAAAATAGTTATTTGGAAGAATTGAAACTAATTATAAGGAAAAGGTTTACTTATATTTTTTTATTTATTTCCTCATTCAATTTTAATAATTTTTAATTTATTTATTAAGATGTTTTTATATAGTTAGCCCAAGGATGTTGAAAAACGTTTGATACGAATCAAGTTAAAAGCAATTTTGATAAATAAATAGTGAGTAATTTAAAAAGTTGCTCAAAATATGCCGATATACAAGTTAAATTTTTATATTTTGAAATTTGCTTAAAAATAACAAGATTATTGATAATTGTGTAAATTGTTAGACCAGCTACTGTATATTTCTTATATTTGATACAAATCTGTCCCTTATATATAATATAAAACACTATAAATCGGTATCGTAACAAGGTAGTCATGTCAGCGAACTAGCAAATTTATTTATAAATTTAAATTTTAATGCGAGTTTCAGGTGTATGATCTGGTTAGATGTTACATTTTCAGTGTAGCATACGTGTAATTAAAACCCAAAGTTTCAAATATTGCCTTCAATATTTTTTAAATGTTTGGCATTATATGTACTTTTCCTGAAGATGAGCAAAAACACATTATTAGGAAAAAAAATCTTCTACAAGCTCCTATCAGAAATATTCTAGACTAAGCTTTTTAAGTTGTTAAGCCGCCCCGGTGGCGCAATCTTTAGAACTCTAGCCTTTGGAGCTATTGGGGTCAGGTTCGAATCCCGGTCAGGCATGGATGTTTGTGACCGTCAATATATGTTGCTATTTGTCTATGTGTTATTCATTTCTTTGTGACTGTAAAAATTCTTTCTGTGCCTGTCCCACTTAGCGAAAGCTTATAAGCGGTTCTCTGAACAAGTACACAAGCTGGAATATATATGTACCATACCATTATCCAACCCGCACCCTTTAAAGCGAGTAGACTGCTAGCGTAACGGCCCAAACCACTCGGCAATCCGGGACCCGTTGTTAATGGTTTTATAAATATTCTGAATCGTGACAAATCATCCCATCCCAGCAACTAAGTAATACATTCGGCAATCTGATACGAACAGATTATAACTTTTTATTATATTTAAGTTTTCCGCCGTATGACCTACGTGAATCACGTGCGTCCGAGTGATCCCCGCTTACGAACTATTGACCGATTCCTCGAAATGCGAGGTCATCAGAAACATTGACTAAATTGCTACTAGTCGGAATACAGACATCATCAAAAGGTTTAGAATAAAAAAATAGTCTAATTTATTTCCGTATTTTTATTGTTAATTGTTAAATTAAAATAATAGGCCTCTTTGCGAGAACGATGTTTAGTGTTTTTAAATAAAAATGGAAACTAAACAAAATATGGCGAAGTTCTTTTTTTCAAATTAATTAATATAATAATTTTGATGATAATCGAGTATTACAAAAGTATGACGGTTTATATTTATTTGTTTCGAATTAGTTCGTTTTGTCGAATTAAAGTATTACAAAAGTGTGACTATTTGAGGGGTACAGAATCAAAAGTCACTAAATCCAAAAAGTAAAAATATAGAAAATTGCAAAAACAAAAAAACTGTTTTAAATTCCTTACTATTGTCTAGAGCAATATTAAAATGTGTACATGTAAATTAGTACAAAGATTCTACAAACTCATTAAGATAGAAATAATTAACAATACTTGCATAGTTTGTTTGTAAGTACCAAAACTAATTTGGAGTTAGAGAGTTTTGAATCTATACCCCTCATTTATATTTATTGCGCGTTCCCTTTAATGGGTGTCAGAAGTACAACATGTGTTTTAAAAAATATTAAATTTGGTTGTATTTTTATTTGTTTTTGGAATATGCCATAATTATCATTTACTGACATGCAATTTTAATGAATTACTTTTTATTATTTCATTACGCATTATAAAATGTTAATTTTTAATAGGATGTCTTCATCAAGATTTTTTTTTATAAACTACCCATTTTGTTAAAAACTAATTTTCTTTCAATTACCGAAATATTTGCATGGTTAAATTTTACAGAAGGATTAAAAAATGACGATATTTATCTAAATGTATGTGTATTTATTTCTATGTAGTATTGAACGGTGGTCATTACTTTTGGATAGCCTTAAATAATCTTTCAGTCAAATTAAATACTAACACGATTCTATCATTTTTTAGTATTTGCATGCAATTTAACAATGCTAATGTTAGTGAAATAGCCAGATATGTTAACAGTTATTTATAAAAGAAGTTTATTTAGTTTTCTAAATAGAGTTTTGTGCAAATGTTATGTACAAAATACGAAGACCGAATATTTTAAACTTTATAGATTTGTATTTGTACTTGTTACAAAGGTGCCGACCCGGCAGCACATCGGTTAGGGAGCTAGCCTTTGGAGCTTCTAGGTTCGGGCTCGAATCCCGGTAATTCATGGATGTTTGTGTTTGTCAATAAATGTTGCTATTTGTCTATGTGTTTGTGTCGTCCTTTCAATGTGTGTCTCTTGTGTCTGTGTCACTTCTGGCGAATGATGTAACGGGCAATAAAGCCTATGCTCCTCCCTTCTAGAGGGCGCATTCCAAGTTAAGTTATTGCAAAGGTAGCTAGATTATATTATTAGGTTTACAAATGAAGTAATTTTCATGTATTATGCGTTTAAAAGTTAACAGAAAATAAATTTAGACTAAAAAAGTTCAATTTGTTGTTTCAAATATTTTAAACAAAATTTATGTTGCGTCACTAAAATATGATTGTGAATTCAGAACAAAAATTAACTGAAGTAATTATTAAAAAAAATTATTGACAATAACATTTAAATTCTATAGAAAATCATATTGAATATAATTTACTTACTTGGTCGAACATGATAGATATCTGGATGACTTTGGCTAAGATGTATAGTTTCTAGTATGATGACGACAAACACAAAAACTGCCTCAAATTTATACGTGGACCACTTCTCCATGTTTGATTTTTGGGGCTAGGCAATGTCCCAAAAAGTTCCTATGATGTCAATTTAGCTGTCACTGAAAACTATAATTTAGTTTTCACTTGGACCAATGTGTTGTAGTGTAAACTTTTCTACATCGTAGAATTTTCTTGTTGTTTTCTCTTAGGCCATGAAGAGGAACATCCCTGAAAAAATCACAGTGTTATTAGGCTCATGGTCAAATCTTTTTGATAAAATATTATATTTTTAATTCCTAATAATTTGATTAAACACTTTAAATTGATTTTGCTGTTGAATACTTCAGACCTGTTGAAACTGTTATGTTGTAAAATTGTGTATTACTTTGCAAGGTGTTATATAAATATTTAAAAAAAAATACCATTGGAAAAAATTATTTAAGATACTGGGATGACTTTTAACAATATGTCTGTGTTTATAGAATTGATATTTTGTTAAGTAATAAAGTTATATGTTTCTTCAAATAATGATGGAATGTTAAATGTCATTATTCTTTCAGTTTTAGTTACAGCTCTGACAGGATCACTCCAAACGAGTAATTTTAACTCAGTCTGAGTTAATTTTCACTTCTTTCCAGTGTCGAAAATGCACTTCTCTCATATGAGTGGATTTCACTCTTTTGTTTTAAGAGTGAACCTATACATTTGAAGTGTCTAATTAAAAAAAACTCGAACTTATAATTAAGATATAGGGCCCCGCCCATTCATTAGCAATTTCATATAATTGAATTCCCGTTATCAAAACTGTTCATTGAACAGAACCTTGAACCTTAGACGTTGGATAATTTAGTATTGTATACATACCCTTTAAGTATTGTAAGTATTTCGCAATAAATGCATAGCAATATATTGTAAATTTTAGTTATAAACCAAATCAAAATGCTATTTTTGTTTATTGTGATTAAGAAAGGGCACTTGGCATTTTTTTTTGCAATACTATAGGGTTTTTATTACTTAGGAATGTTTATAAGAGGAACACATATGTTATTAAAATAATCGAATAAAAATAATGATAATCTCTTGCAGTCTACAAAATCCTAAAATTCACAAGTTTTATTGTAATATACAATACATTAATACGTAGATTAACATTGCAAACAGTTTTATCATTATTAACATTACATACACTCTTAAAACAAACGAGTTAATTTAACCCAGTCTGAGTTAATTTTCACTCTTTTCAGTGCCGAAAATGCACTTATCCTTTTGGAGTAGATTTCACTCTTTTGTTTAGTTAAAACACGAACAGGATCACTCCAAACGAGTATTTTAACTCAGTCCGAGTTAATTTTCACTCCTTTCCAGTTTCGAAAATGCACTTCTCCTATATGTGTGGATTTCACTCTTTTGTTTTACGAGTGTACATTGTTACAGTTTACCCCAGCATAATCATGATCCATAATAAAATCATTTAATCCAAGAGATTGGAACAACACGTTCACCTATCACTTTAAATAAATAATAATTAAGCTAGCGGTAAAAAATCGTGTAAGAAAAGCCTCTTAATATCCCTTGGTCCTTTTTCATATCGATACGATAATACAAAATAGCAATGAGATCGTTGAACTTGAACTTAATGAATATGTGTATTTAAATAGACGAATTAGTATAAAATATATAAAAAAATTAATGAAACAATTTGCTATAACTACTGTAAATAACTAGAGTATTAAGATATTTTAAAGATATTATTTCAGTTTGTCTGCGAAATTTTTATAGATATCATTAACTAGTAAATTAAATTAACGCGTTACACAATAGTTAAAAATCAGTTTTATATTTCCAGCGTTGTACGCGGTGACAGCATAAAATCGGTGACTTGTTTGTTATCTAAACTTAATTTTTTACTAATTGATCCACTTCCCTACTGGTCAGAACTCATGAGGATACTATAATCACCCCTCCCCATGTTATTTTCAGCATTCCATTATTATTATTATTTCTTTGGATCCCCTACTGGATACCGGCCGATACCGGCCCCTTGAGGAGTTTGATAGCTTCTCCGTAGATCTGTGCAGAATGGGTACAGCTAAAATACTTATTTCTATCCATATCATGAGATATTGCAGCAAATCTCTCCCAATTCTCTACAACACATATCATAATTACTTACTGGTTGAGCTTCAAAATTAAATCGAGTTGAGTAAATCTGACAGAGCATTAAATTGCAAATAAGATTTTAGATAAAATAATAATGGTTAAACTGCAATATTATAAATTCAACCTATGTGCTTATACAAAATTACATTCCTTTTTTTTCTTTAAATCAAAAATATATTTATATAAAATATTCGAGAATAAAATTAATTTTCTAAGTTTCCATGGAAACCAAAAGCACCGTGTCCCATGCTTAGTGCAACTTTTAAGATCGACTTAAAAAACTAAGAATTAAAATGTTGAACACAAAAAAACGAAGAAAACTTGAAAGTAGTGGAATAATTTTTCCGTTTTACTTTGCATATCTTAACACCTTCCCTTTGGTTTTGGGGTTCAGGTGGAGATAAGTTTCAAATAGACTAACATACGGGTACACATTCACACATTAATAGCATCGATAAATAACTCAACGGTCTTTAACATTAAATTTTAATGTTTGTATTAAATTTCTTAAAATTATAAAATATGATGAATAATTATAACAAAATAACTCAGAGAACCTCTTAAACCTAAAACCAGGAGAACTATAAGAATTTAAAAGGTTTATAATAAGAACTGCGCCCAAGGTTTCTTGTGTTTAAAGTATTTATTCGAGTGTTGCAAAAATATAATACAAGACAGAAAAACGAAATTTTAACTAGGTTTATAATAAGAACTGCGTGCATCGTTTCTTATGTTTAAAATATTTAATCGCAACGTTTAAAAAATATAATACAGAACAAAAGATGAAATTCTAACTTTATAGTTTTATTAACAATTAATAAAGGAAAAATAAATTATATACTCAAATCAAAATCATCAAAAACTCAATTACATTGAAAGTTTATTTTTTAAAATTTTTTAAAATACGATAGTTTACGATAGTTGCAATTTACAACAACTAACCATAAAAACAACCCTCCAACGAGTCATACATAAAAATCTACCCGAAGCCCCGTCTCGGTACACTGAAGAAAGAAGAGCAAGCTGAAAGATCCTACCTTGAAAACTAGATCCCGAAGGAAGAGAACCCTTGTTTCGAGTATCTCCAGAACCGTCTGCAAGCGAGCGATCTAAGAACCGAGATCTTCAGATCAGTCGAAGACTTTCCGCATGGTTAGACTTGCTACTAGTTCTCTGGATGAGTGTCTCCCATCTTTTCCTGACCCGCAAGCCAGTTCCGATTTTTCTTCGGTGTTAGTCTCTTTTGTTTCTTTTTTTTATGGCTGGTGCTGGTTGATTGAAGGTCACCGGTGTACAGTGGATTAAGTCGAGAGCAGGTAAAGATGTCAATCGACCAAAATGCCTACATTCGTTCGGGAGGCACGCACGCTGTCGCCTTACTGTCTTTGATAGATGGTTTGAAGCGTTTAGTGGAAGAACGTGCTAAGGGTATGGTGTGGTAGGTACATGAAATAGAATAACATCTACTTCATAGAGTATTTAGTTAACTTCAGAAATAAAGGCATATTGGACGTCCAACGATGTTTTTTTTATTATTTCATATTGAATATTTAAAGTATTAAAGAAGCCTTTACGGCTAGGAGGGCCCGGAAAGGCCACCAAAGCACACAGAACCTCACATCTCGAGGTCTCATTAAGAAGTGACGGTATTTTTAATGATTGTGAAAAGAGTGGATCAGAAGTCATAACAATTTCTGCTGCATCTGCAATTTGTCTGGGAAAGAATGTATCGACGCAAATTAAAGCGTGGGAACTGTTTTATGGATCGGAAAAACATTAGCGGAGAGTTATTAAGCTATTAAGAAATAATTGTTATTTGTGTGGTTAATATTATAATTTTTATAGAGATCTTTGAGATACATCACATACAGATATATACATATGGGCATTTCCACGCGTGACTGACACTACATCAGAACGATTTAACCAATTTCATTTGCATAGTTCATAATTATTTTATATTTATTAAAAAAAAATATTGTACGTCAGTATACCCCTTAGCATATAGTATTTTTAGCAATCAGTAAAAATTTTTTAAACGTTATTATTTAACTAAAAAATAATAAAAATGTCCTGATGTGACTGACACTACACGAAAGTTCGTAGATTTTTGGCTATCATGAAAATTCGAATTTCTTCTGATTGCTCAGTAATTCAGCATTCTACGACTGCTTATTTTAAGTATAAGGTTTCAGGCTAAATATATTAACTGCAAAAAAGTATTGAAATACCATAGGAAATTATTTATTTGCATTTTTGTGCGTGACTGACACTACATTCAATTCGTGACTGACACTACATTGTGAATTGTACCACAGCTATGGAATTTTAAGCAATAATATCACAACATATGTTAATAATTTTGAGCATGGAAAGTTAAAAATTACATAAATAATAAAATTATGGTTAGAAAAAGATACACAACGTCCCCTAAAGTAGGTTTCTGGTAATTATGTTAAACTCTAATTTCATCTTCAAAATGCAGCAAAACAACCAAACCAACATTCTACCAGTGCTTATTTTAAGTATAAGGTTTAAAACTGAATCATTTAATAGCAAAAAAGTATTGAAATATCATTGGAAATAATTTATTAACACTTTTGTGCGTGACTTACATCATATTCAACTTGTGACACACTACATCATGTGAATTGTATCACAGAAATGGAAATTTTGGCAATAATAACAAAACGTATGTAAATAGTGTTAGGCCAGTCAATTCGTCCATAAAAGGGGCTGATTTGGGAAAGTTTTGGTGTAGTTTTTTTTAAAGTTTTACTTTATGTTTTCGAGGTCGCTGATCACGAATCTGAACTTTTCCACCTCGTATCTTTTCCGGAAATTGAGTTATAAGCAAAAAACATGAAAAAAATCGGACTTTTTTCAGTTTTTTCGTTATTACGCAAAAACTGTCAATTTTAGAGAAAAAAAGTCAATTATGAATTTGAAGACAATAAAATTTCCTATAATTTTTGTGCATACAAGATAGTTCTAAGATGAATAGTTTAGCAGCTAGAGCGCGTCGAAAACAGGTAAAATATCGCGCGCCCCTAGCTATCTGGACTTGACACCAAACATTATCCTTCCCATTATTCCTTTTTCACTTTAATGCCGCTTTATACTTATAATATCTATTGGTGTCAATGGTATACTTAATAACGGGCATTTGCTGTACATTTCACACTTAAATAAAGAAATTTCTGTACTTCAGTCTTTGAAAGACCAATTTCGGTCAATGTATTCGGTTTTTCGACAGTGGAAATGAGGCGCGACGGTATTAGTAACACATGTTTTTCTCCGAAGGGCACCAAAATAAATCACACGCTTTAAAAGTTAGTGTTACCCTAGTACCTGTTTCAATTGACCAGTGAGTATATAAGTAGTTTAGTTGACGCTACCCTTATCGGTTCTGAGCTGATAAGCGATAATAAGATATACTATTCCCATTTACAAACGGAAAGTGGTTAAAACTTAATGGTTTTTTTGGAAGGACCTTACTCTCTATCCCTATTCGACAATGGTTGTTTAAGAAAAGGACAAAAATCCACTTTGTACAAAACATTTAAACGCATTGAAAATATGAAGTTCAATGAAAAATTTCAATACGTCATTGATGGTGGATTTTTATTACACAGAGTAGCCTGGCTCGTAGATCAAACGTTTGATGCTATCTGCGAAAACTACATAGAATATGTCAGATCAAACTATCAATCACATGCTGTAGTTGTGTTTGATGGCTATCCAGATTTGGCAGAAGGTGGAACCAAAAGTGCTGAGCGAATAAAAAGGGCCAGAAAACTTTCTTCCGCTGACATCATATTTGAAGAAAAAATGGTACCAACAATGTCTAAAGAAAAATTCCTTTCTAATCCAAGAAACAAACTGCGTTTAATTGATTTATTGATGACAAAAATTTCTGCAGCAGGAATGATCTGCAAGCAAGCTAAAGAAGATGCAGATACACTAATTGTGAACACCGCCATATCTTTAGCTCCAAAACACGAGACTGTTGTTATGGTTTTTGAAGATGTGGATTTATTAGTGATCTTGGTAGGCCTCTGTAAGTTTGACAATGTGTTCCTTTTAAAGCCAGGAAAGGATCAATCACCATCAGTAGCCTTTTCCCCCAACAGATGCAGCAGAGAATAAAGTTGCAGAAAATATTCTCTTCCTTCATGCAATGAGTGGTTGTGATACCACGTTATCTCTTTACATGAAAGGAAAATTAAAATTCTTCAAGACTCTTACTAAGAATCCTGATCTTGCAGAGGCCATCAGCCAAATATTTTACGCCTCCAACTCTACTCAAGACATGGTTGCTAATGCTGGTGAGTGTTTTCTGGTCTTCGTATATGGATACAATGGTAAAAAAACACCTTATTTCTCTCAATCACTTGAGGTACATTTACCACATAAAAGCCGCATTTAAAACCAAGACCAACATTGCTGCTCTTCCGCCATCCGCCGCAGCAGCAAGGCAACACTCTTTACGAGTATATTATCAAGTTCAGCAGTGGCGTGGATTTGAACTAAATCCAGAGGACTGGGGATGGAGAAGGACAAAGAATGGTCTTGTTCCAGTAACAACTTTACTTCCTCCAGCACCTGAAGCTGTTCTAAAGTTGGTTTTCTGCAGATGCAAAAAAGGCTGCAGAAAAAATTGTGGGTGCAGAAAAAATTGTGGAAAATCTTAAATGTTCCAACTTGTGCTAGAACTGCGAAAGTGTCTGTGAAAATTTCAAAACTGTGTATGAATATCACATGGAATCAGAAATTGAGGAAGAACAACTGTATTCTACGTTCCTTGATAAAGCTTTTTAACAGGTAAGTACTATTACTTTTTAACTCAAATTTATTTTTTAAAGTAAGGAAAAAGCATAACTCAAACTTTTTTTATCATAGAGCGGGCGTAATTCATCGATAACTCTGGTCCTTAAGAAAAAGACGTAACAGAATTTAACCTCTTGTATATTTGTATTGCAATTGTAAAAAACTTATTTTTTAAAAAATAAATGTGTTATTTCACAGTTACTGATATTGTACTTTTTCTAATTAAATTTAATTATAATTGGTGTAAATTGCATCTTTTTGGTGAGAAAATCTGAAATAAAATAAACTTCCACGTAGAAGAAATAGCTGTGAGGAGGTTAAGATCCATTCCTAGGGTGAATGATCAAGGTCGCATCGGGGTGCGTCTTTTTGCCTGCTTTTTGACGCGTGCTAGCCATTTAACTATTACTCTAACAAAGATGTTGTATATACAAAAGTTATAGAAAATTTTATTTTCTTCAAATTCATAATTAACTTTTTTTCTCTAAAATTAATAGTTTTTGCGTTACAATGAAAAAACTGAAAAAAGTCCGATTTTTTTCATGTTTATTGCTTATAACTCAATTTCCGGAAAAGATACGAGGTGGAAAAGTTCAGATTCGTGATCAGCGACCTCGAAAACATATAATAAAACTTTTAAAAAAACTACACCAAAACTTTCCCCTATTTTTCCCCATTTGACTGGACTATGTTGAACATGGTAAGTTAAAAATTGCGTACACGGTAAAAATATAGTTACAAAAAGTTACACAAGGTCCCCTGACGTTGGTTTCTGGTAGTTTCTTACTTCTTTATTCAATAGCATTTGCTAAAAAACCTTGACCCTGAAGCCACGCAAAAAGACTTCCCGACCATTGCAGATGTTTCAGTTTTACTAAATAAGCATCATTAGTAAACATTTGCCAACAAAATTTTTAACGATAATTTAACTATAAAAGGAAATAAAGCTCTTTTTATAGCATCAAGTTCATTTTCAGTATTTTGTTGAGAGGTATATTTCTTTTTACGACATTTAAATTTGTTTTATCCGCCTTGTAGTATTTTGGGGGATTTAATGAAACATTATAAGTTGTTTTAAGTATGTATTTGTTGAATTTAAAAAAAAACGGAGCAATTTTTGAGTGTCAGGGAATCGGAAGTATTTATCTTCTTTGATGAGCATATATCATTTAATCTACTTATTTTGCCCTTTGCACAGTTGTCAGAAATGTATGATAGTGATATGTTTGGGCAGATTTCTTATTCAAAGTGAAAAAATCTTTAGCAAAATGTGAGTCAAATCTGATAGAAAGTGTGACTTCTTTTATCCCCTCCCCAATGTATCACGAAGTCCATCAATTGGTCCTTTACCATGACTGAAGGCAAAGATGATCATGACTTTTGGAAAAAAATTACCACCCAAGGTTGTCAAATGGTTGGAGGATTGCAATGGGAGGTGAAATACTTTAATTGAAGTGTTGTCCGTAAAGAGGTTTTTGCTTTCATTTTCTTTAAATTTTTGTTATTTATCCCCTCCTAAAAACTTCCACTTTGCTCTTTTTTTCCCTTTAGCTGTTGATATAGCCATCTTAAATCAAAATTATCAAAATATAAGAAATCTACAAAGATTATAGCTAATCTAAAACATCTAGATCAAAAAGAAGTTGTGACTCACACTACATCGTGACTGACACTACAAAGCTAAAATGTGTTAAAATGGAGAAAATGCTTTTTATTTTAAAATTAAAAAGAAGTGGAATTACGCAGAGGTTACTATAGTAAGAAAATATCGTAAAAAAATTGAAGTAAAGCCTTATTTCAAAAAGTTAGGGAAACTTTTCTATCTTTTCGTGACTGACACTACACTCAGAAAGGAGATTTTTATCTTCCGACTTAAATATCGTTCACTTATGACTACCAATTAATAATGTGTTTTTAAGGTAGTTCTGATAGTGTATTTTAATAATTTTACCAAAAAATCTGATAAAATGTATTTCTTATCTGAAAATTCAAGGATTCAAAATGATGCAAAAACACGAGACCCTGCTTTCAAAACAATGCAGCCACTTTGAAGCCGCTGTGTTGCCAAAGATGAAACAATAATAGTTGATGATACAAAAATAATAAAATTCAAACCTTTCTAAAGCAAATATAAAAGTAGCAAGTGTAGAAAAAAATATATTTTTTTTGCAGTCGTGGTCTCTTCTGACGTGGAATTACCCATATATATTCCAGCTTGTGTGCTTGTTCAGAGAACCGCTTACAAGCTTTCGACAAGTCTGACAGACACAGAAAGAGTTTTTACAAGCACAAGAGACACACAAAGACAACACAAACACATAGACAAATAAAAACATTTATTGACGGTCACAAACATCTATGCCTGACCGGGATTCGAACCCGACCCCAGCAGCTCCAAAAGCTAGCATCCTAATGATTGTGCCACCGGGGCGGCACGTGCTAGGGGAAAAAAATTTGAAAATAAGAAAATGATGTAAAAAAATTTCGTTTCAATACATATCTGTTAAAAACGACACCTACAAATAGTAAAAAATTTTTTTAAATTTGAAGTTTAAGTAAAATGAGAAACTGCTCTCATGAAAAAAGCTATATGCTCCATCGACACAAAAATCTCAATTTTTTCAAAAATGTTACTTAGCACGTTCTTCCTTCATTTGTTTGGTATGCCACTTAAATAGTTTGGTCTCAGCAGATTGGAATCATAGTTGATTTATAAAGCTGAATGCTTTTTGTATTGTTGGGGGGGGGGGGGGGGATATGACAGTTCACACCGGAAAATTGATAGAAACGAGCCTTAAGTGGTTTTCTTTGTGATACAACTTTTATTTTTTTAGAATGGATTTGTTATACCTGACATTGAAGTTTTAGTTGGGATAATAATATTAGTTTAAGATAAAAATGCCTTAAAAAAGATTAGACTAATTGTGTGTAATGTAGCTTCTAATAGTCTTCTTATTTACTTTTAAAGACACTTTTTCCAGCAAGAGAATTTTTACATGCATAAAAAAACAAATGCTATTAGTCCACTTAATTGTATGTAGAAATTGTATAACATAGAAGTTACGATAGTTGTTTTACCGGTATTCAGGAAAAAATGAAGTAAGGAATTTAACTGAAACAGTATTTAGGCTCAAGACACTCTCGAAAAATATTGGGAATCGAAGTTTCTAAAATAAAAAAATCTAGAAAATAAAATTAATAAATTACGCATGGAGATATTGTAATTTAACTGTGAATATTTTTTGAAATAGTTATGAATCTTATTATACAGGATTAGCCCTTTGACATTTAAGCAGTCAATTAATACAAATAGAACATATCAGTAAATTAGGTTGATGATTCGAACTCTTTAAATAACGATACATTTGTAGAAGGAAAGTTTACCGAAAACCTATCATTGACCCTCTTTGATTGTTTAGTTTACTAAACCATCAAAAAACAGATTTTGGATGTATTCTTAGTTCTCAAAACATCAAATGTAAATGTAAAAACAGGTTTGAATCCATTTTATAAATATTATGAAAATCTGTGTAGATCGATGCCAGGAAGTTTTCAGAATACCTCGACTAAAGGTCATTATTTGTTATAGAAGTGATTGTTATTTATATTTATACACACCGGGATGTTATTCATATTCGGCTTAAGATTCAGGTCAGTAACTATTTCAAAACAACGAGTTTATTTTACAAGAAAATGTACGATATTACAATTTTATAAGTAAAGATTTTTTTTATTCAATCCCAACCCAATAGGACTCTTTTTTTGACACAACGATTTATTATGAGCAGCTCTGGAATTCTTATAATTATTTTTGAAAAACAAATTTTAATTTTTTGCAATATTTGGGTACGTCATGACTTTTGTTCCAAAAAGTAAAATTAGCAATATGAAAATTTTTGAAAAAAAAAAAACGTCCTTCACATTAAAATTTTCCTTTAAATATAATTTTTTATGTTAAATTACCTCATACACAAAACTTCTTTAAGTTAAAATATGTACGATAATTAAAATTAAGAAAATTACTTAATTTTTTTTTGCATAATATGCTTGTAATCCGAATAGGTTATTTCAAATTAGTGTATTTCAAATTAGTGTATTTTAAAAAGTATGAATAGGTTATTTCAAATTAGGTTATTTCAAATTAGTGTATTTTAAAAAGTATGAATTAGAGCGTGTGGCCAAAATAGTAAATTTTAACAAATAGTAAATAGAACTAATAGTTTTTAACAAATATTAAATTAAAAAAAATTCCTATTTTAAATCTTGCCATATCAAACTATTATGATTAAATAACAACTTTGCTCAGAGCTTCAATTTTACATAGTCACATGCATGGCACAGTTTGGCACACTTAAATTAATTGATTTCTATTTAATTAATTAATATTTTTAATTCTGTAACGTTATTTTTGTTAAATTTTAAGTGCCTGATCTTCTCACAAAGTTATCTATCTCCAAAATTAGAGTAAAAGTTGTCTAAGGTAAATCGATACCTTAAAGGATATAATTCATTACTTTTATATATTTTTTTTTATATAATCGTGGTATTACGATTCATATTGGTATGGTAGTTGTTCCATGGTAGTTGTTCAATTTGAGAGATAACTTTCAATTTTACTGTTTAACGTTTTCGGCAACCTTCTTTGCGACTTTTAATTGTCACAACATTTGGCTCACTATCTCTCCATTTAGTTTTCATAAAAATATTTTTTCGCAATAAAACACTTTTAATTCATAATTGATAGATAGTTTTAGACATAAATTATATAATAAGGTTAGTATAGAATATTGTAGGTGCAGAAGAAGAATTTCTTTTTATTTTGATCATATTTTGCTCCATATAATACTATAATTTAAGAATTTCTAAAAAACTTAGTTTTTGTATATCTGAAGAAAATTAAAAGTTGTATTTGAAAGTTGACTAGTAAAGTTCATAGGCTTCCAATCAAAAAGAGTGGAAGCATAGTACTAGAAAAGTTAACAACACATAGGTGAACAAGTAAAATCTTAAAAATCCAACTGCAACAAATACGCCATGTTTTTTTTATTCAGATATAACCCAAGCTTCGGTTTCTATAATTAAATTTAACGTAACTATTTTTCTATTAGTGTTTCGTAACTTTCAAAGAAAGCTTCAATTCGTAAGAGAAAAGTCAAAAAAGCAAAAGTGTATCGCGTAATGATTTTCTTCTCAAAGAGAGAAAATGTGTTTACCGGTGAATCGACCAAACTTCATCCTTAAAGGCCAAGGTCAGAAGTTCAGCAACCAGCCTACAGACATTTTTAGCAAAAACCTCCCATATAATAGTCCTCAACTTTTCAATAAATCCTTCTAAACAATTAATACATTTGTTACTTTGTTGAAATAATTAGCAGATGAATTTAAAGTTTAATGTACAACTTTAAGAGTGCATTTTTTTATAATTTAATTAACTATATTAAAATATTTTAAAATTTTCAACATTAATATTGGTTATAATAAATACAATATCACAATTTTACTTTTTAAAAATTATGTCTGAATTTAAACTAGTAAATTTTCTTAGTAAAATATGTGTGTATCAAACAGCTAGATAGATATTAGCTATGTAGATATTTTAAATTTAGGCGATAATTTGTTACATAATTTTTTAAAAACTATATTTATAAAACTTTTGCTGCTGTAATTCTGATATATGAACTCGAAAACAAAATTTATTTTTCTGATATTTTTTAAGTATATAGAAATATAAAAGAAGTTACTCAAATGACTTTTATTATAAAATATTTAAGTTTATTAAACAAGTATAAGTTTACATATTTAAAAAAATGGTTATCAAATATATTTTATAAATTGTAAGATTGCAAACGACTCCTTCAATTGAAACTAGATTGCAGATTTGTGTGCGATTGAATGAACTTATAATTATTTAAAATGTAATCAAGCTTTCGCAATGTATAGATGAAGTCTTACATTTTCAGAACTTCTGATATCATTGTGAAAATCGATCTGCAATTAAAAGAAAAATTTTATGTATTTTTAAACTTAAAAATTGTGCAGATTGTTGACATCAAATTATTGGTTTTTAATGAAACAACATGACTTGCACAAAAAATTCTATTACAACACTCTTCAATTTAAGGAATTTATTCAAACACTAGCAATAATTTATACCCGTACTTCACACAGATTAAAAAAATATCAAATCGCACCAAGTATGTGTACCATATAACCTGCTATAGGATCATAAACTTAAGTTATTCCTCTCGCTCGTTATCAAGTATAAAATCCCGTTTCATCGCTTTAATTCCAAAATCAAAAATACACCTTAAAATGCACTCATAAATGTCATCACAATTTCCTCATACACATACATACACACACACAAAACTTCATTTTTATTATTATAGATTGCTTATCTAATATTTAAGTCAATTGCTATAAGTCCCACAGTTTTATTACTATTTACATGTGCAATATCCTTAAATAATATTTTCGAACTAAATCTTCATTTTTTCTTTAATTTTTAATTTTAAAAAGACACTATGCAAATAAATTAAGAGGAAATTTGTAAATCTAGTTGTAAGAATAACCGAAATGAGAAGTTTTGTCACCACCGTGAACATAAATTTGAAACTTCAGCAAATAATAATATTTGAAAAATATATATACAGTTTAAGTTTCGGGCTTTTTAATGAACGATATTTGACATAATTGACATAATTCTTTATTGCATATTCTTACTTCACAGACCATCACTGAAATTTTTATGTTTGTTGTTTCCAATTCTACCCATCTCCCCCTTTCTCTATTAGCTAACCCAATCCGAGTTTTGACCCACAAGTTCAGTTTTTATTTTTCCTATTAGAAATCGGATTTTACAATAAAGAGACCCTCTTCTGGGTTACGAAAACACTGGCCTGAACCGGGTTACTACCCCATGCAGGTTTTTAATAGTGATTCGACAAGTAGTTTTTTTTATTTCCTTATTGTATTAGTCAGCAGTTTTTGATTACTAAAATATAGCGTTATTAGGGTCAGTTGTACAAGTCCAGGAACACTAAAAGAAAGATATTGTTGAAATATATTTTTAAATTGAAACTTTATAGGCTGTTATACGGAAGAAAATTATTTTAGTATTACGTTCTTTATATTTTCAAAGAGTATTTTTTTATAACTGGCGACAGTAAATTATTATGTAAATAATTGGGTTATCTCCTAACAAAATAATGCAAAAAAAAAGGTTCAAGTTAACCCAGAATTTATGTTCGAGGAAGTTACTTAAACTTGTTTAATTAACACACTATATCTTCTTTTATTTAAAATATAAACAAAAAGAGCTAATTTAGTCTCAGTAGGTTTTTTTATACAAATAACCTTTGTAATCGACATATGTAAATACTGGTTCTCTTAGAGAAAAACAGTTGTAACTGCATTATATTTAAAAACTTATAAGTATTAATATTTTTATAATAAAAACATTATTTGAATTTATTTTATTGATTAATGATTGACTATATATTTATAGATGTATTCCTTGGAAGTTTGACACTTGATATTAACTATTCGACTGTAAAATCAGAAATAAAAAAAAAACATTTTATTGATTTAAGAAAAAAATTTATTTGAAACATTCTCATTTAACACGTATTCGTCGGAATACCAATTAAAAAAATCGTCTTTAAATTGCTCCTAAAATGTAACTATATTAATCATAAATATGTGAAAGGATGATAATGAAAAAATGTTAGAACGGAAAATGTCTAAAAGACAATTTAGCAAGGGAATCATATTCTAATGAAGACACTATAAGCGATCAGAAAGACAGTGTGACACATATATTTTTTTTTGCAGCCTACTAAGGTAGATATATCGGATATGAATGGATTCATATCAATAATTCTCCCTTGGCCTTAAACAATATCTCGTAGTGGAGTTTTAGATCAACTTCATCACTACGTTCATAATTTACTCCATAAACCTATTGATTGTGGTATTATTGATAACTATGAATGATATTTCTTCTAATCGGCGTTTTCATATATGCAATTACTTTATGGATACTGTTTATCATTCCATATTTAAGAAACGAGCACTGTATACGGAATAGTGACATTACACTAACCGAGTTAACACAACAGAAATTTCACATTTCCTCAATACGATATTAAGACCATCTCAAACATAGAAACAAAATAGAGGTAATATTGATAATATGAATAATAATTCTTCTTATCGGCATTTTCAAATCTGCAATTACTTTATGGACACTGTTTATCATTCCATATTTAAGAAACGAGCACTGCATATGGAATAGTGACAGTACACCAACCGAGTTAACACAGCAGAAATGTCACTTTTCCACAATACGATATTAAGACCATCTTAAACATAGAAACAAAACTGTCTTTTACTCTGGCTGTGACCCTGCAATTGGCATCTTAAACAATGGCAACATCTCCTTAGTAATCAAGAGGATCAGCCGGCAGATTGCGCTCCCACAACCGATATGTCGTCGAAAAGCATCTTGGTGACCTTCTGACTGAGACAAGGAAAAGAAGCAGGGATAAGACGCAGAGAACGATTTTGCACTCTTTGGGTTTTTCCTTCTGTTGACGGATGATTAGAAGAGTGAATCGCAGTCGTGTTTAGTAGACTTAGGTTGCATTTATTTTTTGTAAATGGGAATTTAAAGTTGGTATGGTATGGTATGGTATGGTATGGTATGGTACATATATATTCCAGCTTGTGTGCTTGTCCAGAGAACCGCTTATAAGCTTTCGTCAAGTGGGACAGACACAGAAAGAATATTAACAGTTACAAAGAAATGAATAACACATAGACAAATAACAACATTTATCGACGGTCACAAACATCCATGCCTGACCGGGATTCGAACCCGACCCCAGCAGCTCCAAAGGCTAGAGTCCTAACGATTGCGTCGCCGGGGTGGCAATTTAAAGTTGCTTTAGGTAATATTGATTTTAACAGGAGGAAGCTCTTGAAGTTGTTTAAGTGATGAAAGAAAAGATTTAGTTTTCTTTTATAGCATAGCAGACAATTTGTATGAAAATTGCAAAAATAGTTTACTTAATATACATATTTTTAATATTTTTTTTTATCGAAAGTGTGTCGAAATTTTTTATTATTGAAACCTTTCTTAAATAAAAAAAATTCAACTAGCGGAATCATAGCATACTTCACATACAAAATTAAAAGCTTCTTTATAATTTAATAAATATTTTTTTAAAATCTCAAAAGTATTCAAAATTTTATACGGTGCGAGACATGAAATCTATTTGGTTATACTTTATTATCTTGCACAGTTGAACTTTCAATCATAACAAATATCCTATAAAAATGTGTCGTTAAAACGTTATTTAACTATAAAAGTGATAATAATCAAAAAGCTCTTACCTGAAAAACTACTATTTCCCTCAACTAACCATTTCACTGCATAGATTCATCTGGATATGGTTAAGCGACCACCAAAATCCCCGAATACTCCAGAGGTGAAAAAAAAAGGTAAACGTCACCTGTAACACACTCAATTTCCGATAGCGAGGGGTGACATATGCCGTAACTCTGAACACAGCAAAACGGACGGAATATGAATAATTGATTGTTTAAAGTTCGGAAAACGCTCGGAATCATACACGGAAACTTTGGAAGAAAGTAGCCTCTAAATGATTGGAGAAGCTTGATACGGTCGAATGGATGAAGTGACATATAGGAGAGGTGACAAAATATCTAGGGGGTATAGGTTGTGTATCTTGAATTTTGTGTGAACTTTGGGATACAAGTGTTTTGTTATGTTTGATAGAACTTTTTTAAAAAATGTTTTCAACTATTTCAATTCTATCGGTGCCATTCAGAGTAATTTTTTTAAAAAATTGTAAACTAAATATTCCAAAGGAACATTTTTACGACATTGGTTGGTTGGTTGGTAGACATATATTTTCAGGCTTGTGTGCTTGGTCGCAAGGACCCGCTTATAAACCATCGTCAAGTAGGACAACACAAGACACACACAAACACATATGACAGATGTTGCCATCTGTCGCCTACTCCGCAATTTAGACATGTCCCTGAAGGGGAGGGAAATTTTCTCCAGGGACCTGTACCCGTGGGAAACTGCGCAATGACCGCCCACAGGACTTTCGGACCCAACAGATTTTACGAGCACGTACTCCGCATATACTCGACAAACACAAACATCCATGCCTGAACGGGATTCGAACCCGGGCCCAGCAGCTCCAGAGGCCAATGCCTTAACCACTACGCCGCTGGATCGGCTCGACATTGTATGATCACTACTTGCTCTTGAAATAAAAGCGAGTCATAATGTTTTATCAAACTATCATTTTTTATTTAAATTTATGATTTTCAAACAATGATTTGTAATATTTCGAAAAGCATTACTATAAAATACGTATAATATATATCTTTCTTTATCGTCTTTAAAATCGTCTCTATCGTCTTTAAAAAATCTCACAACTTTAACTGTTCCTAAAAACACTTCGAGTTATATATTTAAGGTATTCGACTATATAATTAAAAACATTTTAGTATTATTTTAACCGAAATATTTAAAATTGTGTTTTTAATATGTGGAACTGGAGTGAACTTTTCAAAAATCAGGTGAAACGCTTGTTAGCTATTTTCCAAATGAAAAAAAATAGTAGTTCAGACATCTATTGAGATTAATGTAAAATATTGTCTAATAGAACAAAGTGTGGAGAATCGAATGATGTGTGTTTGAATGTCATAACGGGACATAAACATTTTGAAAACAATATTGAATGTGATGATTCCCAATGGAATCACTGGAGGGTTAATTGTCGGAATGGGTTAATTGTGAATTCTCTTGAAAGGGTTAATTGTTTTGAATTCTCATTTTTAAGACAAGTAGACCAAAAATTACTTGGGAGAAAGTTAGGGAAGTTTAAGAGTTACTTCATACGATGACAAAATTAATTATACTTTGGATTAATTTAAGTTAAATAAACTCAATTCATATTCATTCTTTTTAAATACATTCAAATCACTAATAATATTTTTTATATGTGTATAGTTTATTCATTTGCGAAGTTTTAAACTTAACAGATTAAAATAATGATTGAAAATGATAAATTTTAAAGTTTCAGTTTGCAAATGATAAAAATATTAGCGCTAATAATCATTAAATCAAAACCATTCGCTAGAACAATTATAAATATAAGAATAAGTAAGCGTCGGATAAAGATTTGTTCCTTAATTTTTCTTGATAAAATGATCCCATCTTAAATTGTTTGATATTTTTGGAAATTCGGAATGCCTTTCATTTCATGTAAAAAATATTCTCATTTTAACTTTGTATTCTAAACGAGTTTGTATTCTTACGAGCATTTCATGACAAATATCTATTTCTTTCAACTTTTGCCTGGAACACCTAAAAAACAATTGCAAATAGCTAATGGATACTTTGTTACGTTATCTTTTATTGTTGGTAACTGGGCAACTTTTGCCGATGAATGCGGGAAACTTTGGTCCAAGATGTAAGGAGTTCCTTATGGAACTTTACACTTAAAAAAATTATGTAAAAGTGTAATCAATTTACCTATTTGAAAAAGAAGCCTTATACTCTTACGGTTACCCATTTTTGAGCTGATATTTTTCAATTGAACGATCTTAAATATTAAAAAATGAACATTAAAATTAAAAAAGATGAAGATAAAAGGCAAGAAACGTATAACAATCAAAATTGCCAATGTCGAAATGTACATATTTTCAAAGGCCCGTCCGTGGCCGAGTGGTTAAGGCATCAGCCTCAGGATTCAACCTAGGATTCAATCTTCTCAGGAAGTGCGGAGGTTCGAATCCGACCTACTGCCAGTCATCCTATAAATCGGATCTCTGTACTGGGAATGAGTAGAAAATTCCAACTCGTGTGACGGATGGGCCGGAGCACCCTGGGACAGACATGCTCGTTAACGCTCTAGTGCATATACTGTTGCCGTTTGGCAACAAGTTACATAATAGACTTTTTTTCTATTAATGTAGAGCTCCCTCTCAACAAATTTGTGTTTTTTCATCGATTACATTCCATTTTGATGTTTTAGTTAATAATAACCCTCATAAGTGACCCAGTAGTAAAAGTGTTTTCAAAATTAAAAAGTGAAGTTTCTAACTGTTGTGAATTTACGAGTTTGGCAGTATTCAAAGTAATAATATTAGTCCTAAATACAAATAAATTGCTTTGAAAAAAATATTATGGTTCAAGAGGGTTATTTTAAACTATATTTAGTAGTTTTCTAATCATTCTTATCAAAATTGGAAGTTTGTCGGTGGTTTTTGCATGTGTTGCCGTTTGGCAGCATCATGCATTAAGGTAGGCGAATACCCAAAATTCCCCAAAATTATAAAATTTTTACTATTACTTTAATCATTTCCAAATTTGGCATAGTAATTTCAAATATAATGAATTTTACTATTTAGGCATTTTTTTAATTTAAATATAATTTATTTATTTTAAAAGTTGTTTTTCTACTAAAAAAAGCGGTTTACGCTAACAAGTCTACCACATTGAATTTTCACCCTATAAACATTAATTATGTGTTAAATTCTTCGTTTTGAACTGATGCATGCAAAGACCTTCTAGAGTTACATACAAATTACAAGAAAAGAAGTTATTAAGAAAAATGTTATAAATTAACCACAAAAAAAAAGAGATTTTTTTCGATTAACTTACACTTGGACATTTAAAAAATAAAAAAAAACTTGTATATTTACACCAGATGCTAGAGGTTCATGGCATAGATATATATTGAAATAGCATCTGTAAAAAATTTCAGGTAAATTAATGAAAAACTTTTTGTGCTAGAAGCGTTAGCGTAAACCCCTTTTTTTTAGTTGAAAAACAGCGTTTAAAATAAATCAATTATATTTAAATAAAAAAATGCCCAAAAAGCATTGTTCATTATAATTGAAATCCCTATGCCAAATTTGGAAAAGATTAAAGTAATAGTAAAAATTTTAGAATTTTGGGTACTCGCCTACCTTAAGTTAAATTATCGTCAAAAAAGATCTAAATAAGGGCTATTGGTGACAAGAAATTCAGGTACGGATGATATTGGAACAATTGACAGCAAACAAACCCAGCTTTCCTCTGTATGTTAGAGAGTCAGCTGAAACGAAATAAAGCTTATTTCTACTACAATTGATTGCAGCTATGATCTCTTATTTTCTCTATGGTCACAAAAAATTCTAATTATTTATGCTTGCCTCGCATGATCAGTTCCTTCTGTTGGCATCATTTATGGTTGAAATTGTAAGAGCGCGCGATATCGCATGATTGCAGTATTTTTTAACCCTTTCAGTCCCCAAAATTTACTACACTACACTGTGAAAAAAAATCTGTAACCATTGCAAAAAAAAAAATTCTAAAAAACTTTTCCTAGAAAATTTTCAGTAAATAATTACTAAAAATAGCGCTGTAAAAACACATAATATATTTTTGTTAACATTACATGTTTATATCATGTAGATTTACATG
The DNA here is from genome assembly GCA_023701765.1 of Hylyphantes graminicola. Taxonomy (NCBI): domain Eukaryota; kingdom Metazoa; phylum Arthropoda; class Arachnida; order Araneae; family Linyphiidae; genus Hylyphantes; species Hylyphantes graminicola. The sequence goes on along the minus strand of CM043113.1, from coordinate 43,706,914 downwards.
ACTATTTTATGTATCCCACACAAGTAATGTTTCTGTATATATAACTGTACAAGAAAATTTTATGAATACCACATTTTCCGTGCAATTGCAAAGAAAAACAAAATGTCTGCTTTCCCGGCGTATTATCAAACCCCGTTCTCTCGCGTAACAGACAGGGGTACTGACCACTGCGCTACCGAGGAATAGCAGACTGCCGAAACCCGGGATCGAACCAGGAACCTTTATATGTCCAATCTAATGCTCTCCCAACTGTACTATCTCGGCACTCAGATCGTCAGGAAATGAGAAGTGAAATTAATTTGAAACAATAAACTAAGATATAAATTTAAAAGGCAATTGGTTTTGAATCAAGATTGAGGCCAAACTTTAGTGGTTTTGGTTTGGTTTGAATTATCGTCGCACTGGAGCTACACGAGGGCTATACACTTTAGTGGATATGCGCGCGAATCTTCATGTAGAAGAACATGATTGGTGGAAAAAATTGCAAATACTAGAAATTTTGTTTTAACTGCAGAAAGGAAGATTTCTGTTCAGAATTACAAACACTTTTTTTGTAAAATTGGTTATTTCTGTAACATTACTAAAAAAAATTCTGTATGTTTACAGAATTTTTTTCTCAGTGTACAGAAACATCTGATATTCACAAAATAGGCTTATTCTAGGTCAAAAATAAGATTTCCCACAAGAAAAAAATTCATTTACATTTTTTATATGGTTTTTGAAATAATGCCACAATTTTTTAACGGTGAAAAACAAGAAAATAAAAAATATATACTACCTTAAAACATTTCGAGTTATATATTTAAAGGTATCCGACCACATTATTTAACAAAAAAAATAGTAAATATTTAATCAGAAATAGTTTAAATGTGTTTCAAATAAGTGGAACTGAAGTGAACTTTTCAAAAATCAGGTGAAATGCTTGTTAGCTATTTTCTAAATAAAAAATAGTAGTTCTGACTTCTATTGAGATTAATATCAAATATTGTTTAATAGAACAAAGTGCGAAGAATCGAATGATGTGTGTTTGGATATCATAACGGGACATAAACATTTGGAAAAAAATATTGAAAGTGATGATGCCAAATAGCATCACTGGGACTGAAAGGGTTAAAAAGTAAGATGTTGAAGTCAGTTAAGACTTCAGAAGAATAAAGTTTAGTTTAAAAATAAATCGTTACGCTTGTGTTTTTGAATGATTAAATTGCGATAAGACTTTTACGATTATACTTCACATATGCTGATTTTCTTACTATAGTTGGAAATGTAAAAAATTAGGTTAAAAAATAAGCTTATTGGTAGTTGCTTCAATAGTGTTTTGTTTTGTATAATTGTGTTAGTTCCTTGATTTTTGTATTGCTGAAAAACTGAAAAACCAGTTTGAGAAATTTTTAAAAGAATGATTTAGGTTTTTTATTTCAAAAATTAAAGGATTACACTTACAAACCATAACAAATTAATGCCAAAAAATGCAAATGATAAAAAAGCGCTTTCTATTATATCTATATATTTTTTTCAGTACTTGAAGATAGGATTTTATCTAAGTATAATTTTATTGATAATGAAGCAGAAAATTCAGTAAAAAACATTTCCACACAAAGTATTGATTTCCGACAAACGAACTCGTCAATTTTTACAAAATGTAATACTTTTTGGATAACTAAAAATACCATAAAGGTTTAGGTTATTTAAGGGGTCTAAGGAGTCTTAAAAATGTGCAAAGAAGGAACTACAAAGTATAGTTTGATCTGTCATGTAATTTTTTAACTACGCAATATACAAGTACAATTTTTTTATATATAATTCTACAAGATTTATTTATTATAAAACAAATTTTAAAATTTATGAAACTTTAGCCAAAACTTAAGAAAATGATATTAAACATAAAGCTATTTTAACACATTGTGATTAGGCTTGCGCGGCAAATTTTGAGGGCAAAATTGAAAAAATGACCCAGAAAATGACTTTATATTGTACAAATATGTACAAACTAGGACTTATACCTAAATTCTCAGCTCAATTTTAATTAGAAATTATTTAAAAATGAATTCAAAATCAAAATTTAAAAAATTTTATTAATTTTTTTAGAAAAAAGTTCTTAAAATAATTTCTAATTAAAATTGAGCTGAGAATTTAGGTATAAGTCCTAGTTTGTACATATTTGTACAATATAAAGTCATTTTCTGGGTCATTTTTTCAATTTTGCCCTCAAAATTTGCCGCGCAAGCCTAATCACAATGTGTTAAAATAGCTTTATGTTTAATATCATTTTCTTAAGTTTTGGCTAAAGTTTCATAAATTTTAAAATTTGTTTTATAATAAATAAATCTTGTAGAATTACATATAAAAAAATTATACTTGTATATTGAGTAGTTAAAAAATTACATGACAGATCAAACTATACTTTGTAGTTCCTTCTTTGCACATTTTTAAGACTCCTTAGACCCCTTAAAAGAGCAACTGATTCCCCTCGCCAAATAAATCAGTGTTCGAAAAGGTCGGTAATTGGTCTCGGTATTAAAAAACCGCGCCGGTTAGGATCTTGCACTCACAGAAAAAAATGTCATCCAGAGAATGCTCTGGATGACATTTTTCTGCTTGAGTGCAAGATTCTAACCGGTGTGGTTTTATAATTATGAGATCAATCACCGAACTTTTCGAACACATCTTTGTAGAACCGATATCAAAACCAAAGAAGAACCAATGAGGAACAACCTTGACAGTAGCAAAACTCGAATCCACAGACTCACACTGCCTTTGTAATTTGTTTACTGACGTAATGTTTCTCCAGAGCTACACATGGCATATTGATAATAGACTTCGGTTATTACCAGCGTCTAATCATTAGGTATACCTGAGAGACTTCATATAGGTAGTCAGAACATTAGATGTTTGATAAAAGTACAGCAGGCTCTTCTACACGAAGTTTTTTTTTACATTACCATGCAAGTATTTGACTCCATTCTATAGAGTTTAAGAAAAAATAGTTTAAGGAACTTAAAACACTTGAAGAGTACACGGGAAAAACCGATTGATTTTGTATAGAAGTTTCCTTAGCATGACACTTTGGCGATGATAGCGAGTGATTGCCTAAACTTGTGTAAGGAAACCAGTTAATACCACAGAGATCATTGTTAAAGTAATAGAGTGGAAGAGCACGTGACCTCCAATGCTAACGTCGTTACGCGCAGGCAATAAAGCCCCAATGAAGCCAGTGTTGTAGGTCACGTGACTTCCACTCTAATACTCTAACTACTATCTCTGTGGTTCCCAGCTACCAAGATTCCGGCGTTTGACGATCCCGGCGCTTGGACCAAGCGAAGAAGAAAGAGAACCCGGTTTTCTGCCGCCAATGTCCGCCAATTAGACAATTGCGGGCGTCCGCCTAATAAATCAATCGGTTCTCCCCGTGTACTTTTCACTTATCATTACTAATGTTTAAGAATCGTTAGCTTAACCTCAATTGTTTAATAAGTGCACATTATTATCTATATTGAGGATCAGTTTGACATAAAAACGAAACAGTTAATTTAGAAAATATTTTATTTACATATAAAATACATATATTAAAATCTTTTTTGAAAAAAGTACAATGTACAAAAGTGATGATTTTCTGAACAGATCATTTCATACAAACAATCAGTAAAAAAGTACATTTTGTATATCACAATCTTAATCTGTTTGATGACATATATACAATAAAAGATAATTATCAATTCTTATAAACCTCTGGCTTGACACTACAGACTCAAACCTTTTTCTATGTGCACAAAATTATGTCTGCGAAAACACTAATACTTTGTCGGACAAAAACACTTGCAATCAATGACTAACATTCATAATATGCAATCATTATATGATGACCAAATGTTCATAGATAAAACTATTCAATAGTCATCGATGGTTTCTATAAAATGTAATCAATAAAAATGCCTTTTGACCAATCTGCTCAGCAGCTCAGGGGTACTACAAATACCCCAAGCACTTCTTTGGTTCATGAAGAATATTTCTACAGAATATTCATACAAAAACTAGCTTCTTAGTTCTATGAATGTAAAAAATATGGGTCAAACTGGCTGTATTTTGTAAAAATAGCTTCGATAATTCAGCCCTCAAATTTCCTGTTAAAAAGTCCCATGAAAGAAGGCTTCAACGGCACATAATCAACCGCAATGAGGATCCGCACCGAAAAGCTAACATTTCGCATCAAGAAATGCCCCATGTCCCTACTTGACTTGTCAAATATCCCATGAATTTTCAGCTCACATAGGACGATTCAACAAGCATTTGAACCAGAAGCAGACTTGGACTGATTTCTGGTAGTCAAACATCAAGTTGAGAAACAGTGTACCGAAAAAAGGCAGCAAGTGTTTCTTGCTTCTTTTCAGCTGATATTCTGCTGAATCCAGTTCGTGAATTTGGATATCCTCGTGCAGACCCCTGGCATGTTGGGTTCTGCGCACCCGATTCCCCACGAGATGATACCGGCCAGAAACCAGCGGCCGTCTTCTCGTTTGGCTTGTAGAGGACCGCCCGAATCACCCTGTCCAAAGTTTAAGAGAATTGTTATAGTTGTGGATTCTATATTTAGAATTTTTAATATTCAGTTTATCATATTACCGGTAGGGGTAAAATAAAGATAAAAAAACAACAGAACATTGTTGTAATTGATTGTTTTTTCAGTTTATTATATAAAAAAAATATTTTGAATTTTTCTAAAGTTTTGAAATTTTGGAGGCATGTTTAATCCACTGACAATTAAACCCACTAAAATGCACTTTAAATAAGTCAACTCTTGTTTAAATTTTTTTAAACCTTTCGCAATGATGGATTTTTGCTTCTTCGTAATATTTGATAGGAATAACATTATCGATCCCTCAGTTGTTCGGGCGTTTTGGGGCGCTTCAGTAACGAAAATATTAAACATGCCAATCTACCTTGTTTTGAATATAATACCAAATACTTTCTAACATTTACAAATATTTTTTTCTCTAATGGGGCTGCAATATTGGCGGTCAAGCCTTTGCAGACCTGGCACATTTTGTAGAACGAAGAGCCATTTTTTTTTGTGGCACCATCTAGGCGGCTCTCGCTACCAATTTTGACGCACAGATTACAACAATTTAAAAACATATATTACTGTATGTTTCTATTTGTAATCTTTCATATCAATACAAATTATCCGTAAGTTTCAAAATAATAATATTTAATCCAAATTTGAAAAATTCTGAGCCAGTAATAGTTATTAAAAATTAAGGGATAGTTACTTTCACAAACTATTTTTACATATCCCAAAGAGTCCATTCATACCTGACACGAGTCCCGACCCCCTGCCTCGTATCCTGCACAAAGGAATATTTCAGGTATGCTCTCCTGACGACCCGCTTTCTGGAACATTTTCTGGCACTTCTCGTTGCTGATGATGGGCACTCGAACCTGCTGCAGCTTGGACGGTAAAGTGCCACCTAAGTAAGAAGTTATGGTTAGGTTTGAATTATCCTCGCACTAGAGCTACACGAGGGCTATTGGCGACGGGAGTCGTATTTTAGAACCACAGTCAAGTGACGAGCCGGCACCTGAATAGGCACCCAACACAACCGTTAAGGGCGACATCGTACACTCTTAAAACAAACGAGCGATTTTAACTCAGTCCGATTTAAATTTCCCAACTCCAATCTTGAAAATGCACTTCCCCGAAAGGAGTGGATCCTTTGTGTGTTAAACCTCCGACAGGATCAGTCCAAATGAGTGATTTTAACTCAGTCTGAGTTAATATTCACTCCTTTCCAGTGTCGAAAATGCACTTCTACATGGAGTGGATTTCACTCTTGTTTTAAGAGTGTACGCAGCATTAGGACTTTGAAGGATATTTAACGTACACTCCCTTACACGGGGTATTATTCGTCGGAAATTTTTGGCTGCACGGGCCGTTTATAGGTCGGCAGTTTTTTTGGCGATGCCCGGACCCGAACCTGGGACCTTTCGCATGCTAGGTGAGTGCCTAACCGACTGGGCTCCCTAGCCCCAGTAAGAAGTTATGAATGTATTAGGTAAAATTTAGTAAATATTTTGGTCCAAAAATCTGTTGTTTTCCGCCGCAAAGTATCTCTAAGTGGATTAGACGAGAGATCGGGTCACCAAACCAAAGTCTCTATTAATCCAATGAAAAGGGGGGAAAAATTTCTAAGCTGCATTTTTTCAGAGGAATAAAATATTTTTATACAAATAGTTTTTTATATAATGAAAGTAGCTGATTTACATAGTTCAATAACTTTATTTTTTGAAATAGTTTCCAATATGATGTAAAATTATAGTAACAATAAAAATATTCAAACCAATTGTATAATAAATATAAATACATAGACATTCAAACCAATTATATTAATAATTAAAAATAAGTAACTCCAAATATTCAACGCATGTAGTAATTTCCGCTTAGAAATTATTTATTATTTAAATTTTGCATTTCCCATTAAATACGGCTTCGCTTTGGAGACCCGACTTTCGATCCCACCTTAGTCTGTATAATGTTCGTCATTCTACTCATTTTTAATAAACTTCTAGAAAAAGTTCATTTTCTTAAGATAGAAAAAATAGTAAAAATAAATGTTATATATATATATATATATATTTTTGAAAATTGTATTTGTACATTATAAATTTAATTAACCAATGTAAAAGGAATTTATCTTCTGAGTTCTTTTTAATAATTTCCCTTTCAGTGGCCATTTTTCTTAAAGATAACCGAATACTACTTTAGCGGAATAAAGACGCGTTGCAACCCACAATCATTTCTACATTCCTGATTTTTTTTCCCTAACTGATAAATGGTCCTAAGAGACTAAAAAAGGCATTATCTAAAGTGGGACGACGTATTGGCCAGACATTTGCAATACAATGTGTAAAAGTTTTCGAGGTTCCATGATTTCTCCCAATGTTCCAAGTAATTTGAGTTTTCTTTGGATTGGTATGTATTAAATTCCTTGATTTTCTTAGCGTTTATTTTTTTGCGATATTAAGTCAGGTCATGGTTTTTCCTATGTTATACGTCAACTTTTAAATTCTTACAATTAATATAATGACAATGAATAAAAAAACCCTAAATGACTTATTTCTACTAATACTCTGTGGGTTCTGAAATACCGTATAAAATGATTTATTGAGGGTTTGTATAAAACGTCTATTTTCTATTTCATGTACACATCGACTGAAATTATCCATACATTACATTTTAACTCATGTATGTATAAGCCAATCACCATCTATAGATATTCTACTGACAGCGCTCTTTTCAAAAATCATTCACTGTTTAGAAGGTTAGAAGGCAGGTGAACTAAGATGCTTGACGTCCTAAAAGTCGACCGGTTTTGAGAAATAATCGTTCGTAACTTAATGTCAATCTCGCATTAGCTTAAATATAAGAAGAATCAAGCCATTAATGGTCAACAACTAAATATCGGTCGACTAGTGTGTGACGTTTTGTTGATTAGTTCTACTAATTTCAAGTAATTTAGGGTAGTACTGTGTGGTTCGTTAAGTTAACCGATGATCCGTTGAAAACAAAACTTTAATTTCATGCATCTACTAACATATACTAATTAAGAAAATTAAATTTATTTAAATCAAATTACATTGATGTTATGGCATAGCTTTCTTTTATATTTTTTTAGCCCATCTTTACAATCTCAGAAATAACACTTTCACGTTTGACGATTCATGAATCCTCAAGCCTCATTTCGTTAATTTTGAGGATTGTTTCGTCAAGCAATCACGTGACTTTTGAGTGAACGCGAATCCGCACTTTTACGATCGTGATTTGACGATTCTGTATCTTGATTTTGAGGAAACCGAATCTCATTGTTGTACTCATATGCTCAAAAAATGACGAAATATTTCTTTAGATTAGACGACATTCAAATCATCATAAAAATGACGATTCAAATTTCCTCAGTTTGAGGAAACGAAAACTCGGAGCATTTGCCAGTAAAGGAATCGTCAAAATTAAGGAAAATTTCGTCGTTTTTGAGCATTCATTTTTTAGAGTGAACTAATTAAAAAATTAAGTTTATTTAAATCAATACATGGATGTTAAGTCATAGCTTTCTTTTAAATTTTTAGCCCATCTTTACCCACCTTCGCTAAGTCTTCCCCATCCGGTGACTGTAGCATTGAGGCCTACAAACGTCTCGTCCTTGTTGGGCAGGCAGATGGGCTTGACGTGAGCCTGTAGCACGATGGGCGCGTCAAGCTTCACCAGAGCCAGGTCGTGCTCGTACGTGAAGAAGTTGTACCGCGGGTGCACCAGCTTCCTCTCCACGCCGCGCTCCTGGAATGGCGCTGGCTCCTGGATTGTGGAGAAATCGTATTCGCCCACGCGGATGCGGATCTGGGATTTCAGGAGGCTAAGGAAATGAGGGGTTAATTGAAGTAGGGTAGACTGACCAGTGAGTGAACAGGCCCCAGTAAATGAACATTTGGTAAATTTAATTAAAAAATAACGATTGAAAAATAAGGATTGAAAATCATTCCACTAGATGGATTGGCAACACTGACTTCCTCCCATATAGTAGGAAGCTATCTGACATATGGTTGGTTGTCCTGGTTATTATGTCCTAATGTTTACTCACTGGCAAACGCAGCGCCTTAAACGTTCATTCACTGGTTAGTCTACCCTATTTGAACTTAGTTATGAAATGCTCATGATGTTTGTACAGAAAAATGAAAACTTGGGAGTTAAGTTTGAATTGAAGAGCTTCCTGAGAAAACATGCTTAAGTGACATTTTGGAAAGAATTTAGATTTTATGTCAATGATCATGTCAACCCTTCTAAATCTAGCAAGTCTCCCTTTTTTCATAAATATTTTGTATATTTTTTTACCGTTTTCAACAAATCTAAGTGCAAAATAATACGTTAAAGCTCATTTTCACTTTTTTTTGTCACTTAACACGTTCGTCAGAAATACACGAGTGCTGTTGGGGAAGGGATTGTAATTTAGAATCACAATCAAGGGACAACTTGATACCCGAGTAGGCAAATTTTAAGGGCGGCATCGTATGTGAAGTCAGGACTTTGCAGCATATTCAACGTGCACTATCTGTATACAGTTTATTATGCGTCAGACCTTATGGCTCAATGGATAGTTTATAGGTCGGCAGGTGTTTTAGCAATGTTGGGATCCGAGCCTGGGACCTTTCACAGGCATAGCATGCGGCCTACCAACTGAGCTCCCCAGCAATACAATCCTAAATGACAGGTACAGTTTGTTTACATTTTACCGGTTGTTTGCAAACCAACCAACAGACAAGCGTTGAATTTATATAACAAGTGATTTTATGTTTAAAAAATCCATCATTTGTTAAAACAAATTAGTTTTTTTGCTGCAGATTTGTACGTTTTTCTAGCGTGTTGTTCTTGAAATTCTAGCAGGACATTAACAATGAAGAAAACATCGTGATAAACTAACAGCATTTTCTACTCAAGTAGTCATCAAAGAACCTTCTGAATTAATCGACTGATTTTTACTTGAAACCGATTCCATAAGAATATTCATGACCAGAGCGGAAATATTTCACATAAATTGTAGATGCGGGAAATTATAAGCATACACAGCAGGTAGCTGGTAATTCCAAACGAAAGTATTTTTTTTTTCTGTCGCCTTCAAAAGAATTCTTGGCGATCGAAGACGATATTTATGAGGATGGACTCATAAGTGTCTCTAAAATGTAGTTTTAAACCTTAAATCATCCCCATTACATTTGGAATGCATATCAAATTTATATGTACTGGGCAGTTCCAAAATGCAGATTACCACACACGAAAGATTGATGCTACAAGGAGGCAGCAGACAGTCATTTAAATAATTAATAACAAGTGAAATTTAATGTATTTTACAGAAGATATTCATCAGGTGCACAATCGATTGTAAATTGCATTAATTAATCCTCTGATGCATACTGTTGCCGCTCGGCAACAAGTAACATAATCCACTTTATTCTATTAAATTAGAGATCCCTCTCGACAAATTTGTGTTTTTTTCATCTATTACATTTCATTTTGAAGTTTTAGTTACTAATAAAACTCATAAATGACAATAGTAAAAGTGTATTCATAATTTAAGAGTGAGGTTATTAACTATTGTGAAATTACATTTTTGGCAGTATTCAAAGTATAATAACATTAGTACTAAATACAACTAAATTGTTTTGAAAAATTAATTATAGTAAAAAAGGGTTATTTTGAAATATATTGAGTACTTTTCTAGTCATTATTATCAAAATTGGAATTTTGTAGTTGGTTTTTGTCATACGGAAATTTTTTAAAAAAAAATTTGTATTTAAATTCTAATGCAGTTACATTTTTCTAGTATTTTTGCCATAATGTATGAGTATTAAAGATACATATAGATTTTTTGGAATGAAAATAAAAATTCATGTATTGGAGGGTTTAATTTTTATCTTACTCATCCACGCAATGCGCTGCAGTGGCTATCCAATTTTCGCTCAAGATGGCTCCTCCACACCTGTGTGTGCTCGCAAAACCGAAAAAAGATGATCTTCTAACTGATACCTGTACAAAAGAACGAAAGCATTAAGTTTACTTAAGCCAAACTTAAAGTTAATTAAGTACTATTTGAATGTATAATGGCATTGAGAAGCAATGAATTCATTTCGCGTAAAAAATAAACTAAATTAAAAATGAATGAAATCAATAAAACACCCAATTCAATAAAATAGTCAGATTACATTAAAAAACGTTTTTAATCAGTACAAAAAAACTTATTTTAAATATGCGCCATGTACTTAATAAAATGCATTTACCTGCCAAGGCCATTCTCCAAATGAAGAGTGTGTTCCTCCAACAACTTTACTCTTAGGAAACTGCGCAGGAATGCCGCATTCTAAAATTTGTTCATTTTGATACATTAACAAATTAACTCATACAAATTACTAATTATTAGTTTATTTTTAAGTACGTTTACTACAATGTTGCAAAAAAATTCAGTTGCATTTTTTTCTTATTCTAATTAACTGCTAGGATTTTGAATTAAAAATACATCTATAAATTTATAGAACAGATGCTCAATTGAGACAGTCTACTTACCTAAAACAGGTGTTATCCTTTTCTTCCAGTAAAATAATACAAATTATGAATAAATAAGTTAAGCCATTGTATATTAACAAGCAGAAAATAGTCTATTATTAAAAATTTTACAGGTATTTAACTACAGATTAATATATTGAATACTAAGCATAAACATCACGAAACATAAGTAGGTATATAATGGAAATATGGTCATAATGAAAGTGATAAGTAAGTAATCTCTTTACCGATCTAAAATGCCTGACCACGTACCAGTCAATGCATACTTATTTTTGAGGGGCAACAATATCCAAACCGTAATGAAATGACTAGGTAGAGACCTAAGCAGGAAACCCATCAAACACAAGAATGACTTTGAACGAAATGGGACAATGTTAGATTTCAGTGAACCATCACTTTTTTCATCGGGATTTGGAAGACAGTGTCAAAGGGACCAGACAACTTTAGAAGTTCAAGACAAAATATTAATACACTATTTTACGTACTCAATGTTTTTTTCACAAGGAAAAATTAGAAACCGTGCAAGGTAACCCATGCCAACATATGTCAACACCCAACTTTAGCTGGGTCTAACTACTCGCTGTAGTTTATGAGGAATAAAGCAAAAAAAAAAAATCTAAATTTTAATTCAACATAATAAAAGTAATAATAAAGTAATAATAAAGTAATATATATATATATATATATATATATATATATATATATATATATATATATATATATATATATATATATTTATATATAATATATATATATATATATATATATATATATATATTCACTTAGACCCTCAATTAATGTTTCTATCTTCTGTAATTTAAGATCTAGGCACAAAAAATCTTAAGATTTAGTCACATATACGGGGTTTTTGTTTTACCCGCTTGCGACGAATTTTTTAAAAAAAAATTTGACGATTTTTTTTTAAATTTGAATTTAATGAAGTGTTTGAATTAATAAAGTGTTTGCTTAAAAATCCCCTTTATTATTGTTCTATAGCTTAAAACATCTACTTTTAGTATACGAGTATCTCACCATAAAAGTCGCTGTTCGGTGCAGGTCTGTTCGTTGTCACCGCCACAACCTGTGGGGTAGACGCCTGCGCCACATGCTGCTGCTGCTGCAGCGTAGCCGCCTGCGCCACCAGCGACGACGAGGACAGCGAACCCCCCGACACCGCCCCCGTCGTCACGGGCCTCGTATCCATGGTGACGGGAGGACGAGTTGTCATGACAACCGGCCTCGTCGTCATGATAACCGGAGGCTGGGTGACCTTGACTGGGGGAAGTCTGTTCTTGGAGGAATTGTCCAATGATGGGGAATCTAATAATAAAAATATTATTACAAAAGCGAAAAATGACAAGCAGTAAAAAAAATATGGCACACCAAGGAGAAAAAAGGTCTCGTACCAGCGAACAAACATAGTTAAAATTGAACTCAAAACAACACACACATAGAAAAAAATTCGATTCTAATGTAGTGGGGCAAACGGCATACAGGTATGATTTATATGCTTCAAATTAGAGTGAAAAATTACGATCCAAGTCGCCGATATTTATGAAAAACTCAAAAAGTTTTTTTTTTCAAAGACATAAAATTTATTTGTATTTGTTAGGTGAATTGGCAGTTTATTATATAATTTAAGGGCTAGATAGAAAAAAAAAGTTTAGTATATAGTTTCGGAGAATGTTGGAATTCGAAAAATATCACTTGATCTGGTATTATGGAAGTTTTCATTAAGTTCACGAAGTGATTTAATGCGATAACGATGCCGGTAAATACGAAAAATAGCCTTGTAGCATACAGGGAGTAAATTAAAATCTGGAAAAATCTGACCATTAAGGTATTGGTAATTTGAAAGCTTAAAACATTTATTTTCTATTGAAATAATTGGTTGTAAAACCACCCCAAAAAATAATACCACAATTTATCAAAGAATAAACCATGCATAATATAGGGTTTTTAAAAAAGTTATATGTACTTTGCGCTTGATCCGATGACGATGAATTTAGGGACGAGGATCCAGGAATGAGGTTGTCCTCGAGACTAGGAAGGGCGCAACAGGCACCGACGAGGAATCTGTCGACGCATGGACCGAGCTGTACGCCGTCGTTCTTTATGCACTGCCAGACGAACATGCAAGTGCCCTTCTCGCCGATGGCGTTCGTGCAGGCTTCGGGACGGATTTTGATGGAACTTGCTAAAGGGACGAAATTATATAAGTCAGAGTTATTAGAACTTCAGTAAATTTTGGTGAATTAAAAAAAAAAGTGAAAAGGATGGACTTCATCACAATAAAGTTGAATACAAATTAAAGATATCTGAGGACTAGATGGCGTTTTAAAAATATTCAGATTTAATAATTGATATTTTAGAGTAGTAATATTTTCAAGAAAATATTTTATAAACATAAGTACATAACTTTTGAAAGGGTAGTCGTCTAAATGATAAAATATAAGAACAACTATTTTTTTCACTGTAAAAATATATTGAGTAAGCATGATTAAATTAAAAGTAGATTTCAGTTCTGAAAAAAATGCATCGTAGGTCGTATTAATAGTCCATTGAAATTATATAAGTAAACATGCTTAGGTAAGACAAAAGTCGCAATAGAGTTGACCTTTTGCAGGCTATTGGTGACTGACCAGGACATGTTGAGCCATGTTTAAATTACGAAAAATGGACACAATCGTATTTGAATAGTACGGGTTTAAATTTACACATTATTTTTTATTTATTTTTTCATTGTATTTTTGCGAGAGTAAATAATTTTTTTTTACAAATTTTGAGCAAAGATGGCAGCACAATTGTTTTGTTTTTTGTGATTTAAACGTAACGTTTCTATGAATTCCAGAAAACGTACACAGTCACAAAAGTACATAATGGGTCCAAAGTTAAACTTAAGATAATTAAACCAATACCGACAGGAAATGAAACTAATGGTGTGAATATCCACACTAATTTCAATTACTACTCAATAGGTATTTGATGCGCTAAATTCGGTTAAAGATGTGTACAAGATATTAGTTTTTTTTAGCCTTTAAAAATTCTATGTCATCTACACTTTATACATATGCACAAACATTATGACAACGTTCAAGATGAACTGGAAACTCAAATTTGAAGTTCCTAGCTATTTAATTTCGAGTCGTAAAGTGGTTTTAAGCAGACATGCAGGCAGACTAATGTTCAAAAACAACTTTTTCAGAATAAGAACCTTCCTAAACGTTTACCATATACTTTTTCAATATATAATTGAAAAGTAACAATTGCTCATTTAATATTTGGAAATTTATAAATGAAGCATTCTTAAGTCATCTTGCTTGAAGGTTAAAATTTTGCTTGGAATTCGTCTTTTATAAAACCAAGATCTCTCATAAATTCCAATTTTTCAATTCAATAAAATTAAATATTTGGCATTAAGTTAAGAGCCTAAGAGTGATTTAATTTTAACCGAACAGAGATTTTTAGGATTTATATAATATATTTTGCAATTTAATATTCACAACAAATAATCTATATATTTTTCAACAGATGGCGACACCACAAGTTTAAAGAGTGGAACTTTCTCCTTCTACTTGTAGAGGGCAGCACCACATACTTTGTTAAAAATGAGCTTACCTGTCCTTCCGAATACCAAAAGTATACACAGCATGTAATATGTCAAAATGCATGATGTGAGCCTTTTCAGATGATTCATTGTAAGAACACGGGCTGCTTCTAAAAGAAGAAAAAAATAATTTTTTATATTTTCACAATATTTAAATTTTACACATAAAAAAAAATAAAAAGATTTCATTCTAGTAAATATTTAAAACTTATTTACAACTTGGTACCCCTATTTTCTCCAGGTTCCTCAACTTATTTATTAACTATTATTTTTGGTATTTTACATTTTACTCTAGTTTTCGTAGAAAAAAAGTTTCAATGCCACCCTGATATTTGTCGCGAGGACATTTTTTTTTGTAGGAAAGAATCTTTTCCAAATTTATTTTATATCCAAATCCTTTGAGAATTGTAAAAAAGTCTGATCCCAAATTATTATTTTTTTTAACTAAAAACCTTTTTTACAGACTATTTAAGCGATTTATTTAGACGAGTTTGGATGAAGATAGAAGTTTAAAAAAAATTCAAACAACACTTCGACACTACTTTCCTTTAAACAGATTTCAATGGAAGAATCTAAAAATATTTATTTACATTAATGGGGAGTTGAGCAGGTCTAGGCTATCTTTCTTTGTAAGACATGGCAATGCGTACACAAAGTATACTCTCAAGCGTTTGCCTCATTCATGTACTTCGATTTAAAATTAAGAAGCTATACTAGAAATTCATTCTTGCTTATGCCATGTCGTCCCCTATTGTTTCTTGTAATTACAAACCGCATCTGTAAAAAATTTTAACTCTTAACAGGGGAAACACAACCCAAACAGCACTTAATTTTACTTTTTACACATTTGCATTCTAAATTTGGGTAGTTTAATGAACAATACACCAACTTCAAAACGAAACTAAACCGAATAGTTTTTAATACCATTTTTTTTTTAATAAAAAGCAACAAAAATACCTCATCAAAAGAAATAATTAGTATTAAAAATACACGAATCATTAATTAATTTCTTAAATGTTAATAAAAATTATGCGTGCTTTTTAAAATTAAAATAGTAATTCTGTCTTTTTAAAAAATAATTAAAACAGTAAAAGTAAAAAAGAAAATCCAATTTTGATGCACATGACTTCTTTCAAAACTGATTTATATCACCATCATAAACTGACCTCTTTTTTTAAAATTTATTTTTATAAATAAAGTTCCTAGTATGATATTGAGGGACAATGGTGATTTAAAAGAATTGGAATATGAACTTCTGATACTTTTAAAAAATGGCTATTAAATTATGCTTTTAGTAATTGAAATACTTCTAGTTTCGATGCGGTGAATATTTTATAAAGCATTACATTTATCTGCAGCATTTATAGTTTAGGCCAGTGGTTCTCAACCGGTGGGTCGCGACGGGTCGCGAAGGGATCCTAGGGGGTCACAAAAAGTTTTTTTAAAAGTAAAAAAATACATTTAAGTAACGTTTTATACAATACTTTTACAACTAGAATGGAAGAAAAAATCACCACACATTTTACTTTATATCTTGGTTAATTTACATTTCAACTTTTTTATGTTGTTATTACACAATTTTAGTATACGTTGCAACAAGCTAATGAGAAACTTGTGCTTGTCGGAACTTTTTACTTCGTTACATAAATGGAAGTTTTCAAAATTAGATTTCTTAACTTTAGCAGCATAAACCTTTAGATTCTTTAAGAATCTATTAATTTTGTCTTTGGTTTTGATTATTGTTATATTTCGACCTTGTAGCTCGGTAGCTCTTGTAGGGCATAAATATTTCCTCTGCTAAGAAAGTGATGAAAAACTACGAGGGGGAATCTAAAAAAAATCCAGCATTTTCAAAATATCAGCATTTCAGATCGCAGCTCAAATAACTTGTTCAAAACCTTTCCACGGGACAACCATCGTAAAATAAATAAAAAAAACAATCACCCAAATATAATAGTTATAAAGTATACAGCATGTGTAAGACGGGGGGGGGGGGGGGGGGGGCGAAGTTATTTTGTGGCATAAGGGGGTCGTCACCTACAAAAGGTTGAGAACCACTGGTTTAGGCAATGAAAGCAGACGAGCAGAGCCCTTTACAAAAAGCTTCCAATTTTTACCCTTTAAGTGTAGTTTGATAGCGAATACCATGCAAACTCGATACCAACAAATTACCTTTAATTGGTAGCCATTTTGAAAACACATACTTTATATTGCATTGTATTGTCTTATTGTATACATTCTATTGCTTACAATACTTTAAAATCAAAAATAATTAACATTTTTTGGTAATATTTCTCGAGTCATTTTGAATACCTGCAGAATTGGAAGTTTTATTAGTCATAGAAATAAAAAAAAATTGCATTTTTTAGATGAAACGCATTGAATAAAATTTGGATTATTTTTAAAAATCATTTCTTCACCTTAATAAGAAGCTATATGCTAGAAAAAATTTCGAAATCATGTCATTAGTTTCTCAGTTTTCCTTTTATTATTAAAAATAGTCACCTGTAACATAAATGTCACTCGTTGAATGTTTAAAATTAGCCATTGATCTATATCTGTCACCAAGTCAACCCAAATAGTGGATTCAATTTCTTTTTAAAAAATGTCAGAGAAATGTCACTTGTCACGCAATCAAAAACCAATTGGCCAACTCGTAAAGTAATGGTTACGCGCGATAAAATTTCACGGATATTAAAGAAAATAAAACTTATTTACCGCTTACTTTTCAATGAAATAATAGAATTAGTCTTGTTAAATTCTCCAATGGAGTGGTTTGCTAAATCAAATTAACTAACAACCCATGTAAAGTGCATTTGATGCCTCTGCTACGAATTTTGAATGATATTTTAAACTAATTTTTCTCGTCAAGAAAGCTGTTATACTGTTTATTTGATTTTTTTTACTATCACCTAGTGCTAATCATTTCAAATTTTCCAAACATAAAATTTAACTGTACCGTAAAAACGGAGTCTATAATAAAGAATTTTTAAAAATCTGTAGTTAAAAATAACCCTTAAGATTAAAGCAGAATACATGTTTTCACTTATGAATTTCCTCCAATCAGCAAACTTTTTGGTTTGAGAAATTTGTTCACAATTAAAAAAAAATTAAGCATTATCAATAGTTAAGATTACGTTGATGTTAAACATTTCAAATTCGATAAAAAAAATGCAACTTTACAGCCATTCAAAAAACTTAAACGAAAACTAATTTAAGAGATTAAGGGTTTCGACTCAAGCAAAATTAATCGCTTAAATTGTGGTAAAGCTCTTAACATGTATTACATTTTACTAAAATTACACAAAACTACGCATTTTCCGTTTTGTTTAGTTGAAATAAATTCAATCGAATTACCTTTTTTTTAAATTCTAAAACCGAAAATTCTAAATTGAAACCGAAAGTTTTTATGAATTTTATATAAAAAGATTTCTGACGTTATTGAAAACAACTTAAATTAATGTTGCATGCTAAGCTATTTTTAACATTTATATCAATAATATCACGATTTATAGACTGTTTTTTGTGGAATGCAATTTATGGAATGCAAAAAAAAATCTATAAATCGTGGTAATCTATAATTTGTTTTTTGTGGAATGCTAAAAAACATTCATCATTGTAAGAAATATAACCAATATAAAAAAAATTAAACAAATTGAAATAAATAACAAGGGCAGAAAACATTCTGCTTTCAGGAAAGAACAAATTTCAGATACCTCGAAAAAAAAAAGTAGAAGTTGACGTGAAAACTGTCGTCGCGCTTCGAATCGTGTGCACAAAGGGGGCGTGTGCCGCTATTCTCAAGAGGACAGAGAAGCGAAGTGAAAAGAACAAAAAGAACTTTTGATTTTGTGTTAAGAAGCGGAATGGGAGTGAAAGAGCTATGAAATTGAAATTACAGAACTTATTTGAATGAATAGGATTCCGTCAATGCTGTCTTTTGAACAAAAATGATGTCGTGTTGTCCTGAATATTCCCCAAAACATGTTTTTGTGAATGCAAACTTGCGGTTTTCTTAATTGAAAATTCACTTAAATCAGTTCTGCTGCCAAATTCTTGACGATGTGACAGTTTTATTTAAATAGGCGCACACATGTTAGTAAAGAAGTAGCTATTACTGAAAAGATGTCACGAAATTTATGAATAAAATTATAGTTTAAAATACTACTATTTTAGCTATTTATGAATGTAATCGTTAACGGGGCTCCCGTCTTATTGTCATGTACATACAAGGTGTGTTCGAAAAGTTCGCTGATTGGTCTCGTAATTAAAAAAAAAACACCACTCCGTCAGATGACATTTCCATCACAGCTTCTGCGTGAGTGCAAGATCCTAACCTTCGCGGTTTTATGAGACCAATCGCAAAACTTTTCGAATACACCTTGTCGATTGAAATCGGCATACTAAATACAATCTTACCATTTAGTTAATTGGAAGATATGTGTTAAGTCCAAGTTCTTAAAAAAATAATGTATTATTCAAAATATATAATCTATATGAATATTAAATACATTTACTCCCTAAAGTGCAAAATATTATATTGATAGCAATATTATATCATATTAGCAGCATATTATAACAGCTATCGTTTCTTTCTAGAACACTATCGGTATAGTTAAAGTAATTTTTAGCTGTAGAAAACTACATCTATTATAAAAACCAAAAGAAAATAAAAAAAAAATACGCAAAGTATTGTACAATAGAAGCTATATTTGTATAGATTGCAATACTTAAATTTGAGATTCAAATTACTGCAAAAAAAAATTCGTTAAAAAACTAAAATACTAAGCAAGGAATTTTTAATAAAGTATTATATTTTAGTAAGAAAGTTTCAACTGGTTATAGCTATAAAGACCTCATTAGTAAATATACAATTATAATTTAGCACGTTGGTTAAAGCTCCAGCAAAGCTCTTTGTTAACTATGAGGGTTATGTTACTATTTTAAGCTTAACTATCCAGTTAAAACTTTTGACGCGAGAATAAACCGACACACAATTACAAAAACTTAACTAGAACGATGTGAAAGGCAAAAAGAAAATTAAAAAAACGTCACCAAACAAGTAAGACCGTGCTTTTAAGGGGGAGATCATAGTTAGCGATAGCAAAAATGAGCAATTTTTAGTATTGATTTCGAAAGGCTCTAAATCATTTAAAAATTATGGTACAATAAAACAATTTTACCAAATTATAAATTGTACTTTTATTATTATATTTACACCTAAGAATCTTATTTTTAAATATTATTTTTTAAGAAAAAAGACATCTTTTGAAACATACAATTACGGATTTTCAAAAATACAAGTATTTTTTCGGTACACTTTTCTCCAAATCTATTAAATATTTCTTAATAATTTTTCGTGTGTGTTATAAAACCATTTTAGATATATTTAAGTCACCCATTTTTTTAGCCTAAAATAATTTTTAAATTTTATTTTAAAACCACTATATTCTACATTCATAAAAATTCTGATTTTCAACGAAGAAAAGTGTAAAATAAAATATTTTTTTTTTAAATTTGTAAGACTAAATTAGGTGACTTAAATAGATCTAAAATGGCTTTATAACACACAAAAAAATTATTAAGAAATATTTAATAGATTTGGAGAAAAGTGTACCTATGTGTTGAAAATTATAGTTTTGAGAAAAACGCAAAAAACAATTAAATACAGTTGAACACTTTTAACATGAACTCAAAGGGAACATAGAAACATTTCTTTTTAACCGAATTTCATGTAAATCGTCAGGATTTTTTTTTTTAACATTGAGCCTGTGAATAGTTTTCAAATATCAACACAAAAAAAAATCATATTTCATAATGTAATACATAAATAATACCAGCATACAATTAGTAATTCAAACGGGGCGCGACGCATGTGTTTATATTTATAATTTTAATTTTTTTTTTTATAAGAAATAATTAACCAATCGATACAAAATTGGTCTCATTCGATAGATCGGGCTTCCATCTATCAGAAAATACTGGTTTCAAAAATTAATTCTTTTGGTCATTTTTAACTATGATCTTCCCTTAATGTTATGTGGACTTGCGCAGAAGACTAAGGCAATTCCCCCATTCTATTTGACCAGGGCCGTATTTAAGGATATGCCTCCCAAAGGCTACGATTAATTTGCCGCAAATGAAACAGTATTTTCCCACTTTGGTTAGTTGCGAAATAGGGTGGTATGTGTTGTTTAAAATTATCGCAACGAATATGAAAGAGGGAAAATAGGTTTATTTGAAATACAATACAATTAGAAGATAAAAGAAATAGAAAATCAGATATTTTTGTTTTCTGAAATTCGCCGCCCTAGGCTGCAGCCCACTTAGCCTATTTAGAAATCCGGCCCTGTATTTGGCATGCGTTTTGTCCATTAATAACATAATTACCGTAATATTACGAAATAAATTAAAGAATAACAATCAATGCACTCTCAAAATCAACGAGCGATTTTAACTCAGTCTGAGTTAATTTTCACTCCTCCAGTCTAGAAAATGCACTTCCCTGAAAGGAGTGGATCCTTTGTGTGTTAAACCTCCGACAGGTTCACTCCAAACGAGTGATTTTTATTCAGTCTGAGTTAATATTCCCTCCTTTCCAGTGTCGAAAATGCACTTCTCCTACTGGAGTGGATTTCACTCTTTTGTTTTAAGAGTGTACCAAAAAATACTGACACTTTATTTGTTAGCTAAAATTTTTAACAAAAATTCCGCAACATATCCTGCAAACTAAAAAATAATGCTAAAATGCAAATAAGAGAAAAATGCATTTTTCATGCTCAATACTTGACCTTCCGAATCATGCCAAAATTTAAATCACTAGTACATGACCTACATAAATCCCTTCCGCGTATGAATAAATTAATACATAACATACCCGAGTACGGAACTACGGAAAAATCTACAAAAGGACAAGGACCTTTCAGTCCAACTATCAACAAAGGCCAACAGGCGACAAATACGCCTCGTTATGCGACATGACAGCAATAATTTAGGTTTTTTGAATGGGATTCTACATAAATTTTATGAGCCGTCTTCAATGCTTCAGCTGCCATGAAAAGATCTTGCAGTGTACATCGATGTCAAAGTATGGTAATTTTCCTTTTTCAACCTGCTTGTCGACATGTGCAAGTTAAATGTCAAGCGGGATTTATGGGCGATGGTTTGTGAATTTGGATGTAGTATTTGGTTGTTGTCACGATTGTTGGTATAATTAGTTTTTTTTTTGTAGAAAGAAATGTGCAATGAATTTGATTTTGTAGGTGCAAGAAACTTGGGGAGCATTTGTTTTTGCAATTGTTACTTTGTAGTACAAATAGCTTTTGTAATTCATTTCTTAGTTTGCTATTCTGCTCCCAAATTTCGCAAAATAAAAAAGTTGAAAAGTTTAACTTTTTATAATACTAATTTACACTTCTCTTTGCAGGCGTAAGTTTTAAATATTTTATCAATAAGATATTTATGCGTTTATAATCATTGAAGCAATTAAAGAAAGTGAAAGTAAAATTACTAAAATACGTGTGTGAGCATGCTCATAATTGATGAACCAATGCCTTTTCTCCACCAAATATACTCACTTTTTAATGTATAATTTAAAATATGTATATACTTTTGAACAATACGAAACAAAAAAAATTTTAGTCTTTACCCCCGATTTCGAACACAAACCATTTTCTTAAGAAATAATCTCAGTGTACCCATGCTTAAGTATATGGACTAGATTCTAAAATATATAATAAAATTGTTCTTGATCTAATTAACCTAACTGTTAATTGGGTTACTTTGTTTTTTAAGTTTGGCGTTGAAGTAAATAGCAAAGTTGTTTGAAGTAAATCGCAAAAAAAGCCCTGAAATTTTAAAAATTTAATCGTATGTGAAATATGCTAGAATTTGTTTTTATCACAACGAAGAAATAATTAGTTTAATAAAAAGTTAGTTTAATTATAACAACATTTGAGGAAAATCAATTTGAAACAATAATCATTGAAATACTGGTTGGATTTTTAATTCTACACAAAAACGTCCACTTTTTTTTTTTCAATTTAGTACATAACTCCTCCTCAAATTTATAAATATCTCTAATTTTATTTTGAAAAATAATATTAAGGATTGAATTATAAATTTTATTTTTATTAATAAGGAGTAACGGGGTGGTATAAATGTTGATGAATATCTACAGGATTTCATTATTCTATTCGGAAATGCCTACTTTAATCTAAGAACGTTACAATATATATTTTTTAATTTTGTAAATTTCATGATGATTGCTGCCAACCAATAAAAAGGTATGGAAACTATATGAAAGGTAATTGTATGAAAATTAGTTTAATGCATTAAAATGATAATTTTGAAGAAAATTGTCTAAAAATATTAAAACTACCAGTCAAAACTTTAAAAAAAATTTGCAATTTGTAATTCATTAAATTTACCTAAATTAAGCTATTTTTATTGAAATAACACATTATATTTATTTCATGTACTTTTTAAAATATCAAGAATTTTAATTTTATAGCATTTTCAGCAGTTAAAACTATTGCTCCATGTTTTGGGCATTGCTTCTAAAGAAATTGCATCTACAACATCTTATTTATTATAAAAGTACTCCCCAGAAATATCAAAATCTTAATTTTATATCATTTTTTCAGATAATAAAATTGAGTGGAATGCGGGTATTAAAATCATTGAACAAAGTAGTTGTCTCATCATCAGAGTACCTGAAAAGACCATGCATGCGCATCTTAATAATATACACTCATAAAACAAAGGGGTGAAATCCACTCCTGTAGGAGAAGTGCATATTCGACACTGGAAAGGAGTGAATATTAACTTGGACAGAGTTAAAATCGCTCGTTTGAAGTGACCTCGACTCAGATATAACATACAAAGGATCCACTCATGTAGGAGAAGTGCATTTTCGACACTGGAGAAGTGATAATTAACTCAGACTGAGTTAAGATCACTCATTCGTTTTAAGAGTGTAAAAACGCCAATATTTTAATCGACTACAAATGTATATCACTACACTCTTAAAACAAACACTCCTTATTTAACTCAGTCTGAGTGGATTTCACTCCTCCAGACTGGAAAATGCACTTCTCCTTTTGGAGTGGATCCTTTGTGTGTTAAACTTCCGACAGGATCACTCCAAACGAGTGGTTTTAACTCAGTCTGAGTAAATATGCATGCCTTTATGGTGTCGAAAATGCACTTCTCCAACTGGAGTGGATTTCACACTTTTGTTTTAAGAGTATTTTGCGGATGCTAGCTATCCCAACTCCAACTACTTCTAAGTTATTTTCTACTTTCCAAGATATTCATACTATAATCTAAGGAATAACAAGAAGTTCTAAAAGAACTAACATAGCCTACTTCCCTGTTACTTACATACTTACTAAAATTCTTATCTTGAAAAAACTAGGATCGTTACAGTAAGTGACATCAACAACCGTTTCTACATAAAACTTATATACAAAAGAATAAATTTCCCTAACCACAGCATCCAGCTATAATTTCAACTTCGTAAAGCCATTATTTTCATTTATTTTCTATCACCAATAAAATAAATATTACTTATCGTCCGCATGATTTATTTGCAGTAATAAATAAATATTTAATTTTTCGTAGAAAAAAAACCCATAAAACTATTCCAAAATGTACTTAAATTAATAAATGTAAATAAACAAGTAGGTTTGTAACAGAATCTGTCACTTAACCTGCTTCCAAACAACAGCTGTGTTTAACAGGTAAAAAGGCGCCAAACACAGCCATTAATTCTATATTAAACATTTACCAGCTAAATTCAGCTAGTTTCATTTATTTTATTTCGAGAATTAAATAATTATTACTTAAATCGTTTGCAAAAATGTATATTTCAAAGAATGAATATGTAATATTTTTCTCTTTTGAATAAAATGAAAATATTGCTTACCTACATACAGAATCTTGAAGTGAAATATATTTGACGTCATTTCAAACTGATCGATGTCGCAAAAATAAATTTATTTTAATTCATTGTCTAAAAGAATTTAAGTTTCTCAAGCGATTGTTGTCATGGCAATGGTGATTTATTTCTAATAAAATGGCTTCCTATGCTTTTTAAATGAGCATTAAATTTTGAAGTTTTTTAAATAATTGAAGTACTTAGAATTCGAATTCTTTTCTGAAATTTTCAATGTATTCTCATTTTGATACGCTGAATTTTTTGACGTATGTCACTTGTCCGTAGCATTTGTAGTTAAATTCAGCGATTTAAATGACTCGAAATTGAATTTCAATGCTAGTTCAATGGGAAATTCGTCGTCAAATACTAGATTTATGTCCGTCCTATCGTACAGACAGACGGACAAAAAGTATGAAAGTTGGGTCTCTGAGGTCATAGCTTTCCAACAAAAAAAGAATTTTTAAGATCGGATGGATAGAACCGATTTTGGAAGGGGGGTACGGACAGACGGACGGACGGACGGACGGACGGACATCGACCGCATGTCAATACCTACTTTTTTATTTTTTTAATTCTTCGAATTAAAAAAAAGGAAAGTAGGCTAAAAATGCGATATGCCCGCTTTCTTTGCGTGTTTCTGCGAAAAAGTAGCAAGTCTGAAAAGAAGTATCTTCTCGGTCTCAGCAGAGACATGCTCAGCAGAGTATCACCTCTAACACTCATAACGTACAGGTATAGAAATCATAGTGACTGTAGTTTTAGTTTTGAATTATCGTCGAACTAGACCTACACGAGGGCTATTGGCGACATGAGTCGTAGTTCAGAACCACAGTCAAGTGACGAGCAAACACCTGTGAAGGCACCCTACGCAACCATTTAAGACGACATCGTACACCAGCGTTAGGACTTTGAAGGATATTTAACGTGCTCTCCCTTGCACGGGGTATTATTAGTCGGATATTTTTGGCTGCATGGGCCGTTTTATAGGTCGCCAATTATTTTCGCAATTTCCGTACGAACCAGGGACCTTCCGCATGCTAGACGAATGCCTAACCGACTAACTGGGCTCCCCAGCCCCCCACGGTGACCGTTAGCCTAGCAAGCGGCAAATACGCAGGGTATAAATAATTCATTTATGAATATTTATTTAGAGTGAATTTATTTGTAAAAACTATAAAAACTTTGACATCTTTAAACGATTTTGAAAATGGACAATCTATATTTTTTATTAATGAAACAAACATTTGGTCAAGGCACATCAGTACCATGTAATTTTCAAAAACTCGATTTTTTTTAAAGTTTTAGTAATTGTGTCACATACGTTTCAAGAGCTTTAAAACAATTCCCTTTGTATGTCATTCAGCCAACTTTAACCCAGTTAAATTATAATTTAGATATGGATCAGCAGTATTTTCATAATGCAAGTTTTTAACTTTAAATCAATTTTTTTTTTCAGAATGGTGCTATTTCAGGATTAGGTACCATTTTCTTAAAAACTATTCCATGTATCGACCTAAATTATTTACAGGATAAATATTTTAGGATATTTTGCTTAATGGAATGAGCACTTCTCAAAATTTAAGAGGGAAAAGATATGGGTAATTTTGTGATGTAAAAAAAGATTTTTAAAGCCTAACTCATCAACTTACATAATATTTTTGAAAACTTCTTTATATATTAATAAAATCTCATTTCAGTGTATTGTTCAAAGTGCATATAATGCAAAAATATTTTTGTTTTGTAAGTTAGTTTCATAGAAAAAGGAAGATGAAAAAGGTCAATTTAGCATTAGCCGTATACAAGGCACCGACTTGCCTAATATTTGGATAGAAGGTTTTGAAAGAAAAATGGCTTATAACTATAGAGAAATAGTGAGAAGTACCTGCCTCACAATCCACGTTTTTTTAAGTGCTCGATATGTGCGCTTCCACAGAGAAATTTTTTACATTTATGCTGAAAATCTAGGTATATGAGTAACAATATTCTCCACAAATGTTTACAGAAAACAGGTATTTTTTAAACTTCAAAAGCTTTTCCATGTTTTGAATTAACCTTCATTTCATTTTTGAATGGGTTATTTTTTCATAATCTTTGTGAACGTCAGTATTTTTTTTTATCTGTATAGTAACGCCATGTTTTGTATTGAAATGAAATATATTTTCGTTTTAGTGCAGCAATACAATCCAGAACATAAATAATACAATAAAAAACCACAAATCATTTATTTTAACTCTTTCAAGCACCTTCCTAAAAGAGATAAATCTCAAATAAAATGCCATTCAAAAATCCTTTTTTTATTTAATTAGTATTTATTAAGTTACTTTAAAACTCAAAGTCATTCCTCAATAACTTTTCAACCGAAAGAGGATGAAACAGAACATAATTTAACATGAAAAAAAAAACCACTTTTTTTATAAGAACTTTCAACTATTTAAGAGTTATTGTAAAATTGAATTAGCTTGAGAAAATGAAATAAATTAACTTAGGTTTTGTACACTTAACATTGAAATAATTCACTTAGTTAAGATTTAATAATAGTTCTTTTCAACAGTTCGCGTATAAATTGTTTTGTTTAAACAGTTTAATTGTTTCTTCATTTAGGCAGAAAGATTTGCTTCAAATGATTTCCTATAACCTCAGAAACAAATATTTGAAACATTCGTTCAGTAATTAATAGTAATTAGAGCTATTCCTGGACTACTGTCAAGGACAATTAAACTTATACATGTATGAGAGACAGGAGCTAGTATTGCCATGGGTTAACCCTTTCAGTCCCAAAAACTTACTACACTACAGAAACATCTGTTATTCACAAAATAAGCTTGTTTTAGGTCAAAAATAAGAGTTTTATAAGAAAAAAATTCATTTTAATTTTATATGGTTTTTGAAATAATGCCAAAATTTTTTAACTGTGGAAAACAACCAAATAAAAATATATGTATTATCTAAAAAACACTTCGAGTTGTAGTTTTAAGGTATCGTACCATATTATTAAAAAAAATTTAGTAATTATTTTCACCGAAATAGTTTAAATTGTGTTTTAAATATTGGAGCTGAAGGGAACTTTTCAAAAATCAGGTAAAACGCGTGTTAGCTATTTTCTAAATAAAAAAATAGTAGTTCTGACTTCTGTTGAGATTAATGTAAAATATTGTCTAATAGAACAAAGTGTGAAGAATCGAATGATGTGTGTTTGGATGTCGTAACGGGACATAAACATTAAAAAAAAATATTGAAAGTGATGTTGCCAAATGGCATCACTGGGACTGAAAAGGGTTAAAATTTCCCCTCCTGGACTTCTATTGAAATGAGCAATTAGGAAGAGCCGACTGGTGACTTGGTTTATGAAAGAAATAGTCGACGACCACCAACCCAAGCTGAAAGAATCTTTGTTCAGATGTTGTGTTATAATTTAGTAAAAGCTGCCTGTGATTTTTACGACGTTGAGTAGCTTTACATGCTTTTATTCAAACAGAAATTAAACCTACTTTTATTAAACTTAATTTTTTGGGTTTAAATAAAAAGTGGTTCCTCTCTCTACTTAACTAAGCATTTGTTTTCAAAATACTTTAAACCTTGGCTAGTCAATATGCTATTAAACTCAAAATGGGGGCGGGTTTAAGAAATTTTTAGTGTAAGTTGGTGTAAGTTTTGGTGTAAGTATTCCAAATATACCTTTTAGAAAAAACTATTGCTACTAAAAACTAGTGCTTTACTATTTACAAAATAAGCTTGATATTCCAAAATTTAATTATTTTAACATATGACCAAGTAATAAAACAGCTCATTAATTTCAAAATGCATTTTTTACTATCGATTAAAAAATTGTCTATTTAATAATAAAAAGAATGGTGACAGAACTCTTACTATTCCGAAGTAGTATACGTGACTCTAATGACTATCACGAACGTAGGAGCACAAAAGCATCTTAAAACTTAACTATCCCCATAGAGAGTGAATTATTGCACGCATCCTATTTACTTCTGCAATCATTATCAATGCTTTAGCAACCTCTGGAAACCAGAACAAAACTATAGCTACGCATAAGGGGAAGTTACACAAATTTGCTTCAGTTCAAAGTGACGCCGATGACAAGAACTTTAATTTGTTTAGGTATAATAAACTTTCATTTCGTAAAAACAATTTTCACCTATATTTAGTTTATATTCTTTTGGGCGTTTTCAGTTCAAAATAAAATATACATAAAAACTAAATGCTTCCAAAATTTGTTAAATATTTTTTAAAAAATGCTTGAAAATTTGCCAAATCCATTTTTGGCAGTCTCGGAAAATTTCCCCACCCCGTATACGGGGGAACGGATTCAAGCTCAACAGGTTTGCACTTAACCACTTGTTGCCATAATGTATATTTATATTTCGGAAAGCAGTAATGCTCTAGCTTGTAGTTAAAAATATAAGGAAACCAATGATATCTTGTTCTCCTCAAAATATATAAAAGTAAAAAATATATAACCAAAAAGAAAAAGTCTTGGAAAACTTGGACCTTCTTGCAGAGAGACCTTTGAGGGTCTCAACCCCCTACCTGAGTTTGTTTTTAATTAAACGAAATGTCGTTTTGCCTTGATGTTATGGAAGGGCGTTAACAACATTTCTAGTTGAAAACATTCAGTCTAGAAAAGGTTAATTTAATTGAACTTGCATAAAGAAACCTGTCATTCTTAACGATTTCTCATAAGCATTGGGTGAAATGAGTTTTTCTACTCGGGTAAGTTTAAAAGTTTTTACCGTAGTTAGAATTGAACTAATATAATTTCCTAAACGACAAAATTTATAGAAAAATGTTTTTTTCTAATATAATAGATTGTTTTACTTTTTTTTAATTATTTCCTAGTTTTATTTTATTAAGTAGTATTTTTCTAGAAAGTTGCTTTTATTTAAATAAAAATCAATTTCGTGTCAATATACCTTCTTAAATTGTAATATTTCCCCGTGGAGAAAAACTGTTTATGTTGGCAATTAAACTAAAACTAATCTTATTAGTGTATTAGGGGAGAGCGGGGAAATCCCGCCACCCCTTGTATCTCGCCAGCAGTGAGTGTGGGAGGGGGGGACTGTGAGCGCTGACCTGTAGCAGGAAACGAAGTAATTTGTAGTAGAGACGCTAAATGCCGTGTGGTGAGTTGGTGTAAATTTATTTAAAAAATACGGTTTTTAATGATTTTCATCTAATTTTGGACCGACTTAAATAAGAGATAAGTGATTGTTATCTCTAAGTTAGATAAATCAGTTACATATCATTGTAAAGAGTAATTATTCGACTATGGTTATCACGTTGTTAGTTTGGACGCTAGGCTATCTACCTTCCCCTAGCAAGCCGTCTATGCCATTGTCTTACTTGTGTAATACCGCCTCATCACTCCGGGGTTATGCCGCCACCCACAAAAGGATGGTGGCATAACCCATAAAATATAATTTTCCTATATTGGCCCCACAACCTATTAGTTTTCGCTCCAGATACCACGTATTCGGAAAAGAATAACTGAACTGGCCGAATAGACCAGCGAAACTTTAAAAAAAAACTGCCCAGTTAGTTGCAAATGAAAACTTAATAAAAGTATAGCTGTATCCTGTACAATTTGCCATTCCAAGGTTAATTAAGCCTATTTTAGTACTATATGTATTGCTTTATTATATAATTTTACATTACTTAATGATCATTTGCTTTGTTTATTGATGTGGCGGCATTACCCCAGGTAGCGGGGTAATTCCAACACTGAGCAAGCTTTTAGAAAAACTATTTTATTTAGCTTCTATCAAAGTTTTAAATTTTTGAAAATCACCAAAAGATAGGTTATGAACTGTAGTATGCTATTCTCATTACAATTTACATTAATTGAAACACAATTGTGCATGAAAATTCAATTTCGCTTAAGGTGACGCCATTTCCCCCGCTCTTCCCTACTTATTCTGTGTTACTGAGTATTTCTTTCCTGATAACCATAGTAGGTTTTGAAATTTTTTTTCTCATAAAGGCAATGATGTTGCAGTGCTTCAAGAATGTTTTTATTATGATTATCGTATGCGGAAACGTTTACTAATAACTATTCTCAAAAGTTATTTTAAACTTAGTTTTTATAGTTTCCTTAGTTCTAAATTTGTATTTTTTTTCTGACAATTATTTAGAATCCGAAACCTATTGTTTTTGTTAGGTCATGCGACTCCGAAACGAATTAACTGTCAATTCCAAACGGTATAAGTTTCTAAATAAAACGCTGCAGTTGAAGATTTCAAAAAATAAACCAGTTTCGAATCATCCTACTTAATTTAACTGCAGTAGACTTATTCTAATGAATATTTCAATTTCGAGGTCACGCTTTTGGAAACGGGAGGGAGCGAACTTATGAAAAGCAGATTCTAATGAAAAATGTTTCATTTCAATTCGTTCTTCAGATTTAAAGAGATATTTTCTCAAATTATTATTTTTTTTGTAATTTTGTGGCAAAAGATTTAGATTTTATAAGTTCGTACCTTTTAGGCTTGTTGTAGTTGTATATAAGGCACCTATGATCAAATTTATAAAGGATAAAACATTAAATATTGTTAATGAAAGAAGTTTTACGATTTGTAATAATAATTTGTACTCCATACACACATACAGACAAGAACTTGAATTGAAAATAATCAAATAAAATAGTACTAAAGTAGTCAGAACACCAAGGCTCTCAAGGACCATATTAGCAATCTTAAAATAGTAGATGCTATTAATTTATAAACACACACTAAAAAAGACCACGTATCAAATCGCAAGTAAATATTATTAAGGCAACAAAAGTGTCGGGGATGTATTTAAGATATTAAGTAAAAAAATATCTATGAATTAGAGTACATTATACTTATTTTATAATGGCAATAGCTGTATGAATAATTAAAAATAGTCCTACATATCAAGAATATAGTACAAAAGATTTTTACATGGTTAACAATAAACCATGTAAAAATCTTTTGTACTATATTCTTGATATAGGACTATTTTTAAAGAAGTAAAATTATTTAAAGATTTTATTTCAGGCAGAAGATTACAAAACTTTGGTGCAAGATAAATATTTTTTTCTGTTCTTTCAGAAACTCAGTTTCAAAAGTCTTATTCACACAACTTAATGATTCTGTAACAATTCGTACTATAGGACCAAATTCATATTCACATGATGTGTGTTAAGGTTATTTTGAAATATCGTCGCACTAAGGCTACACGAGAACTATTGGCGACCACGTGATAAGGAAAAAACATACCGGCTAATTTTAGATCAATGAGTTTTTCTGGTGTTTTACTGATCCAGTTATTGTTATACAGAACATTGTTTTAGGAATAGACAACAATTATGTATGGTTTTAATATGTTTTTGTTCTTAGTGTGCACAATAAAAATTTCAGTTTATGCAAATTTCTCCTCACACAAATGAGTTAGTAATTTTTTTTTTTAAAAAGTAGCTTGCAAGTATACAAACTCAGAAATTGTTTACTAAATGTTCCTTGACACTGTAAAACATAAACCCCGCGCGCGCGTTGAGCCCCCAACTACCCATATTCAATAAACTTTTTACCAAGATATTTCTAAATATAGACTTATGGTAAGATAGTTTTCTTATCCCCCCACCCCTTTCAAAAAATTTGGCGTCAAAGCATTTAACGATCAAAATAATTTCTTAATTAAATTACACACGAAATTTTTTAACGTCGCCATCTGTACATCTTTTTTAAGAATAAAAACTAAGTGAGAATTATTCTTAGAGTAACTACAATAATAATGAAAGCTAAACATTATCAATTAAAAAATGAACTTCAAATTAAAATTTCTTTTTATTTTCGTGGGCAACAAAACTAAATAAAAAAAAAACTAACCGACTCACTGGCTTCAAAGAGAAGAACAGAAAACTCTCCAGATACCACATAAAAAAAGCTTAAGTCAAACCCCCCTTTTTTCAAAATTAGCTGGTAAAAACAGTTTCACATGAAAACAACTTACAAAACCCCTTAATCTTTGAAGAATGTTTACTTTGCCATTAACATTTTTTGCATGTAATCTGTTTCGTGCAATCATTTTTTTTTACCCCCAAGGTGATTACAGCATTACTTTCATAAATATCAAACATTGCGAATTGACTCATTAACGACGGATGGTAAAAAAAATCATGAGAAAATTAGCTTTCAGCTTAAGTTTTCCTAAATAAACAAAATGTAAGAAAAATGAAGACCATATCCTGAACAATTTATTTAGGTCCGTAAAAACGTGGTCCGTCCGTTTATTAGACCCATAAAAACGTGTTCGAAAAGTGATAATTTTAATTTCTAGCGAGGAAAGAAGCATTTGTAGCAATCACGTTAATTAACCATTAATGGGTTAAAAAACAATTTCCCCTTTAAATAAAATTCTTATCGAAAATCAACAAAAGTTATTTGCTCACAAACTGGCCTGTCCAAAAAGGAACAACCGCTAACACTGTTGGTACCACATAATCCCCAAGACAAGACTCCCACTATTCTTCCTAAAACTTGACGGCAATAACAGTTTTAACCAACAGTAAAAAAAATTCCCCCACTAAAACCAATATGCTATGAATAATTTCGCAAAATCAACAAAAGTAATTTACTCACAAACTGGCCCATCCATAAAAAGAGAGTAAACCGTAAACACTCTTGGCACCACATAATCCCCAAGTCACAAATATTGACGGCAATAACAGTTAACCATGAAAATAACACACACTTAGACCAATGTTTACTTTGTCACTAGAACACTTTTTGCGCGTAATGTTTAGAACAAACCGTTTTTAAAAAACTTCCGTACAGTAGTTTAAGCATAACATTCATAAATATCAAACACCATGCTTTAAAATTTTCTCTCGAAAAACTATTGTAATAATTCCAAAGCCAACAAAAAATTAATTTACTCACAAACTGGCCCGTCCACACAAAGAGAGTAAACCGCTACCACTCCTGGCACCACATAATCCCCCAAGTCAAACTTTAGACCAATGTTTACTTTGCCACCATAACACTTTTTGCACGTAATGTTTAGAACAAACTGTTTTTTAAGAAAATATCCTTACAGCAGTTTAAGCATAACATGCATAAATATCAAACACCATGCTTGAAAAATTTCCCTCGAAAAACTATTGTAATACTTCCAAAGTCAACAAAAAAAATAATTTACTCACAAACTGGCCCGTCCACACAAAGAGAGTAAACCGCCGCAAACACTTTTGGCACCACATAATCCCCCAAGTCAAACTTAAGACCAATGTTTTCCTTACAGCAGTTAAGCATAACATTCATAGATATCAATCACCATGCTTTAAAATTTTCCCTCGGAAAAACGATTGTAATAATTCGAAAATAAAAAAAATAATAATTTACTCACAAACTGGCCCGTCCACACAAAGAGAGTAAACCGCTACCACTCCTGGCACCACATAATCCCTAAGTCACGTGCTCCGGCATCCTTTCCCCTCCCGCAGTCGAGAGTGTTGTGGAGAGGAATCAAAAGACGCCCGCTTGGATCCTCGTGAGGGGCGGTGCCATGGGATGACCCGCTCCAATTGTCGGCCATCTTGGATGGAAATGGCCGAATGATCAGCCGATGCTTTTACCAACTAACCTACTTAGCGGGGAGTCACGCTTAAAAGCACCACTGATGAGGGTTTTTTTTTTTTGTTGTTGCAAATATATTTATGGTCTGTTCTTTCTGACCCTCGTTTGTAAATTTAGTGTTAAGATAAGAAATGATGGTTTGGATGTTTCGATAATATGATGTTAGGATGATTTAGTGTCGTGTGTTTCTGTTGTTGAAGATCAATAGTAGAAAACAAAATTTGAAGGGTGAAATTTAAGTTGTGGTATTTAGGCTAATTATGAAACAATTGTAGAAAATAAAATTGGCATAGTTTTAATCGAAAAGAACGCTTTCTTTTTATGAATTAGAGATGCTAAATCGTGCAGTTGAATAAACCACGCCTTATACCATGTCTCACAAAAGTTCAGTTTTTTCCCCTTTTCTTATTCAATATTTTATTTTATCCTCTTGCGACCTGGCGTCCCCATTTGGAGACACTTTTAAAACCTTCCCACAAACAATTAACAAGTAAATTAGTTCCGAAATTAACCTGGTCCGACAGAAGAAGATTCAAATATCAGCTTTCAGCCTTTGATTAGAGGTGTCAGTCAATTATTTCTATAAAAAAAGAAGTTAAACGAGTGCTAATACGATATTAGGGTTCCTAAAAAAATTATTTTACTTTTTTTCCAAACTTTTTA
Organism: Hylyphantes graminicola; assembly: GCA_023701765.1. Taxonomy (NCBI): domain Eukaryota; kingdom Metazoa; phylum Arthropoda; class Arachnida; order Araneae; family Linyphiidae; genus Hylyphantes; species Hylyphantes graminicola. Next base: position 43,671,995 of record CM043113.1, on the reverse strand, counting down.
AAAAGTTGTTTTAGTAGCTAATTTTAAAGGCATTTTGCATTGAAAACATTGGTAAAATAAACTGTTAACTACAAAGCTATTTGTTTAGCTATTTGTTTTGCATTTATAGAATAAAAGATGTGAATTTTTAGCGTTTAAGGTAGAGTTTCTAGTAATTATTAAACATTTTTTTAAATAATTACTTTGCAAAACATACTTTTTGACTTATATTTGTATGAATAGTATGCTTAAATTAATAATATGCGCGGTCTTAAGAGGTTATCTATAATCAGTTTTAATCAAAATATTTTTTTAATATGGTATTAGATAAAATTGCAGACTATTTATTATGTATCATTGAAAATAATTTAAAACTCTAAATATGTGCACTTCTCATGTCTGCCAAATTAGTCTAACAGTGAAACTGAAATTGGGAGAAAAAATAGAGACAAATAATGCCACTTTGGGGAACGGAAAACCTACCATCGTAGGCGAAATTGAACGAAACTTGTATGTACCAACTAAACATTAATCCAGATAATCCTGAAATAATAATCCTGAATAAACAAAAACATATCAGAAACATAACTTAACGGGTTTATTTTAGTACCATTTTAATAAGATATATCATCAATTTATTAGGTCAGTACAATCTACGTTTCCAAGAACCGAACCCTGGGGAAAAGTCAGAATCTTCTCAATTTAACTCGAGGTTGAATGTCCAAAAAATTCGTATGTAGGCAAATGTCAAAACAAATATAAAAGATTGACGAGTTAACCGTATTTTGAGCATTGATATCAATACGGAATATGACGTCCAATTCAATAACATTTTATAAAGGTGTGTCTAAGAAGTGGAAGTGTGATGATCCTAAAATGAATGCCTTCCAGATATTTCCTGACCTTTGTTGAGGCAGAATGAAGGTCAAGAACATTCATTAAATGAAGTGAAAAGAAAATTACCGTAAGGAAAGTTGCATCCAGTGATCCTTTCTAAAAATTTCTTCGCTCTGGTGTTTTCTTCTGTAATTAAAAAGTGACTGTTAAATTGACAGCATAATTAAAACTCCAACTCATAATCTATAATAATAAAAGAAAGAGTTTGTCTGTCTGTATGTCTGTGGAGAGGGAATGGTTGCGCATTATCGTGGGATTCCAAAGCAAAGTGCATCAGTGTTAATTTTCTTTTCTTTAATTGTAAAGAAAAAATATTTTATCTGCCACATTTCTCCGACTGCATTAAATAATAGGGGGAACTAGGGACATTTGACCCATAAGGATACATGACCCAATGCCTTTTTCGCAGCAATGAAAAAGTTTTGTGAGTTGAAAGTGGCATCATTTTTTCCTTTCAGCCAGCTGATCGCACGGTAAAGAAATTAAGATGAATCACTGCGTATGTGTTAAGTTATACGAAGAAATACGTGTTCATGCACTGAAAGTAAATTGTTGAGGCCGTAAGGTTTTTAGGTCTACTTTTTTTTTGGTTTAAAGGAAAGATTTTTTTAATTAGTTATTTGTTTAATTCATGCTATTAACTACCGTGCATAATAGTGCTAATGTAATTATTTGCAAATGACTTTGTTTTGGGGTTAAACAAAAAAAGTGCAACTAGGGATAATTGACCCAAGCCAATTGGGGATATGTGACGCAAGTAAACAACACAGAAGTCGACGGAAGTAGACCAAGTACATTTTCAAAAAACGAGAAAAAAAAAATCACAGGAGTCCCAATAGTAAATGACTGTTTTTTTTTTACGGTGTATAAGGTTTGTTGGGAATGTAGCAGGGATTTTTTTTTAATGAGCTTACAATTAAATATGCATAAAGAATCGATGGAAAATGCTTTGAATGGCCTGAAAAGGATATTACATCTCACGTTGATATTTATTAAATAGTAGCGATTCTCCAAAAATCTATGTTTTCTCTGCAAAATAAAAGTAGCCCAAGTTTTGTTTTTAGACCAGAATTTACTGTAAAATTTGATTATTTCGTTTATGTAAGCATAATTAATGTGATAAAAATTAATAATTTTTTCTGAAAATACTATAAAATCTACATAAACTTTATTATACGATATTAGTTTTGTAGATTATTTTAAGATTGATTTTTTTTATTATTTTAAGTCTTACTACCAAATTTTTGAGTTGGGTCACGTATACCTCATTGGGATACCTGACCCAAAACTAAAGTTTTAAATAATTTATATTTTACTATGTACTATTGAAGTTAATACTGCAGAAAAATACTAACAAATTGTGTACTAATTTATGAAGCATAAATTATCTGAATTTACACAGTCATAAATAGTTTTTTTTTAATTACAAGCAAAAAACTTCGAGTTCTGTCATATGTCCCTGGTTCCTCCCCCTACGGATTTTCAATGTGATAAACTTTTGAAACTAGTTCAATTTTTTTTTTTAAATTTTGAATAAATAATTTTACAAAAGGTATTCAAAGCAATTTTAAAAAGTGGGATTAAGTTATATTTATTATTTAAAAATCAGCTTGCAAAAATATTCATCTTCCATTAGCATGCCAAAATGAAAAACAAGAGAAAAAATACTTAATTCGGAAATACTTCCCAAAACACTTTTTCAACTCCAATAATCACCTAATTAGTAATTAATTGCTTTTACATTATAACAATAGAACACAAAATCACAAAAAATTAAAGGGGAACAAAAGACACTATTTATATAAATACATTTATACAAACTATTGAAAAAGTATATTTCTAAGAAAACTCCGCCGCTGTTTCTTGCAAACTATTAAGCCAAAAACACTAAAATCTGAAAGTTCTGAGACAACATGAAAACTGCATTAGTTAATGTCATATTGTTTCAATTTTGACTTAAAAAAAACACAAATTTGGATCTCTGTCCCAATTTAAAAAGCAAGTCATAGCCATTGAGAAAGGCAAAGCATGTTTCCCCTTTCCAGACCGGTTATAATTATTAGACTTGTTTCCAAGTCGGAATCATTTGTTTTAATGAGAAGACATGCCGTTCCATGCATTGTTAGATCAAAAATAGATTTCAAAGAGTGTAGGTCAAGGTTTTTTTAAAGAAAAAAAAATGACGAGCGTAGGATGTCTAAAAGATGGAAATGGTAGATAACAGGTGTTAAAATTAGTCACTTCCTTATTTATGCTACAAATTGAATTTTTTAAGGAGTAATTTAATCGAGCAATATAATATGAATCTAAACGTTGCGAACTTGTCTGATCTTACTCTTTTTACTGAACTTTGCACTCGATGAAAACAAGAAGTTCTAAAAAAAAAAACTGAAATGCAGCCTACGTTTCTGATATTTTATGTTCATTGAATTAAGTACGGATCGACAGATACACAAAAAACTTAATATAATGCATAGATATAGGATGCAATACCTTTCTGTCAAAAAAATCGTAAGTTAAAAAAATAAATTAGAACAGACCGTCTTACAACAGACAGACGGATAAAAGTACAAGAGATAGATATCTTTGATGCCATAATTTTCTAATTTTTTGTTTTAATCGTACGGTTTGATCGAATTTATATAAGGGGCTGCAGTCTTACAAACGGCTCCATGATGTTAATACCATTTCCCATTTTCTTTAGAAATTCTTTCAAATTACAAAAAAATAAAGTAAGCTTACAATGAATACCAGGATTCAACATACATGAATTTTTTACAAAAAATCGTACTTATTTTTTTCATATTGTATTAGAAATCTCCATTACCATTAATTTATATTTCGAGAAACTTTAAAATAACTTTAAAAAAAAAAGAAGACTTTTTTGGGGGATACAGGTCAGTCTTTACTGACGTCATAATACAAAATAGGTTTGTTTGCACAATTTGCTTAGAAAGAGGCAGAAGTCGTTCTAGTGTGCTTTATTTTAAACAACAAACGTTATTTTTCATCCACATTTAAGTATTTAATAATAAATAATAGCATTTTAATATTTTCCTTAAGAGATCTTTTGTGTTGTTTTTAAACAGTATTTAAAACGTTATTCGGTTTTGTTAGGTTTTGAAGGTTATTGTTTTAATGTGCTGTTATAAGTTGATATTAAATGTTTTGCTTCGATTTCAGAGGAATAATATTACATTTATTTTTCGCAAAAAAAATAAACTTGTCGATTAATTAAAAAATAATTATTGAATTTTCTTTAAAAAAAAATAGTTGACACTACCTAAATTTAGCGGGGAAATGTTTAATATAGAATTAAATGCAGTGTTCACCGCTTTTTTTTGTTAAGTACTAACGTTTAGTTTTCGCTCTACATTAGATATTCTCCGAAGCCACCAGCTAATCTTAAGAAATTTAAGAAAATAATGTCATATAACCTCATTCATTCAAGTCAATTAAAAACCACATTCATTCATGAGCAACATTCAAATCGAAATTTGCAGCAGCATCACTTCTAATTAACATCTGATTGCATAGAAAACGAGGTCTTAAACATTATACGGCTGTTGATACATAAGTCTTATCAGCTGATCAGTGTCAGTGGCACGGCGGCAAAACAACTGCATTGCTTTCCCATATCCGGCCGCAATATCGGCATCATTGCATTCCAATGAAACAAACAAAATATTTTCAGTTATGCAGTAGAAATTAAAATGAAATTAGGGTCGATACGGCCACTTGTTTCTATTCTTTTGTTAATAAATAGCTTATGTAGCGCATTTGTTTGACAGCCATGATGCTATTTTTGCGATGGATGAGAGAAGTTCTTATAACGCGAGTTTGGGATTATATTATTTTTTCATTTGATAATCAATATTAATAAAAACTTACAAAATTTGTTTTATAGACAGTTAAATAGATAATTTAATAACAAATAATTCTGATAATCAGTTTATTATATATGTTATATTTATAAAATTAGATATAAAAACTTGTTAAATAGGTGCAAATATTAACTAAATAATTATTAGTTATTTGGGTATTTCTACCAGTTTATCATATTCGTCAACAACGAATATAAAATATTATCAATAATTCCAATTAGGAATAGAATAAGTTGGAATTATCGTCGTACTAGAGCTACACGAGGGCTATTGGCGACGGGCGTCGTATTTCAGAACCACAGTCAGGTGACGAGCCAACACCTGAATAGGCACCCAACGCAACCGTTAAGGGCGACATCGTACGCAGCGTTAGGACTTTGAAGGATATTTAACGTGCACTCCCTTACACGGGGTATTATTCGTCGGACATTTTTGGCTGCAAGGGCCGTTTATAGGTCGGCAGCAAATTTGGCGATGCCCAGACCCGAACCTGGGACCTTTCGCATGCTAAGCGAGTGCTTAACCGACTGGGCTCCCCAGCCCTTGCGATGGATGAAAGAAGCTGTTATAGTTATTTGGGTATTTCTACCAGTTTATCATATTCGTCACCGACGAATATAAAATATTTCCAATATTTCCAATTATAATAAGTTGGAATTATCGTCACACTAGAGCTACACGAGGGCTATTGGTGACGGGCATCGTATTTTAGAACCCCAGTTAAGTGACGAACCGACACCTGTGTAGGCACCCAACACAACCGTTAAGGGCGACATCGTACGCAGAGTTGGGACTTTGAATGATATCTTACGTGCACTCCCCACTACACGGGGTATTGTTTTGCCTCAAAGGGGCATTTATATAGGTTGGCAGTTATTTTGGCGATGCCCGGACCCGAACCTGAGACCTTACGCATGCTAGGCCGATGCCTAACAGGCTGGGCTCCCCAGCCCCCATTTTGCCAATTAGAGTAAAGTGTACTAATTACAGTTACTTTTTTGGGTTTATACGACAAGCAACGTAGGTAGATATTTCAGAAAGTAATGTTACTTTTAGTGGCAATGAAAAATATTGTTACTTTTCATTTATTTCCATGCTGTTTTTTACGGATATTTTCAGCATAGCTCGGATTAAAATTTTAATGTTAACAACATTGAATTTTCATTTGTAACTTTTCCAATTGTCCATATTTCTTTAGAATTTGTTCTCCTTGAAAAATGGTAAGATGAATAAATTTCAATATTTCTTATAACTTGAAATTTCTAAAATACAGATTAGTTACTTTTCGTATTAGTAACTTTAAAACCGATTTACTTTTTAAAAGTAACTTTTCAATAACTGTTGCCGATAACTAATACTTCATTTTTAACTTTTTTGTATCGCATATCAAAATACTATTTTTGTTTATACAGCAAATAACAAAAAAAAAATAATAATAATAACCCAAGAACGATTGCAAGAATTTAAAATGTTTTTGGCGACGACTCGGAAGATTTGCGGAAAAACCAACCCATAAAAGAATTCGTCGTGTATGTGATAAAGGCAGTGAAACTCCTGTTAAAAAAGAAGGATGACGTTTCATGTTTGTTGAACTCGGAAGATTTTGTGGACTTTTAAGGTCAAGATGGATTGACATGTTACAGGGAATGTTTCTTTTACAAATCGTTTCAATTATTTTAGTTCATCGATCAATCTTTGTTCATTCAACCGTGAAAATAAACAAATATTGGATTAAAATAGATTGCCAGTTTATCTCATCGATTCTCTTTATTATGTTTATTTGCAATAGTAAGAAAAGAATTACGTCATAATCAAATTAGTATTAGTTGATAGGTGGCGTAATTTGTCTAGAAGTATCAGAATTCTTATTTTCTTTTAATTGCAAACGGACAGTTTTTTTTTAAATTTGTATTTAATCCTTCAATAATTGCAGTTTAAATGCTATTTTTTCTCTTTGGAGGAGTCTGTTTTGCACAGTTTTTTTATTATTAAATGTTATTCAAAAACTATTTAATGTAAATAGGGTTTGAAGGTGAGGTATTGCTTTAATCTTTAATACGAAATGTCTTTCTTCCTTTTAAGAACGATGTATGCTACATATTTATTTCTCGAAATATAAATTTATCAAACGATAAGGTTTAGTTTGGTCGGAATTATCGTCGCACTAGATCTACACGAGGGCTATTGGCGACGGGCTTCGTATTTTATAACCACAGTCAAGTGACTAGCCGACACCTCAAACTCTAAGGAATAATTATTTAATTTTCTAAAATTTCAGTTGCTCTCAATGTGTAGCCCTTTTAGAAAGCCATACGGTTACAGTCAATATTCAAGTAAGTCTCGACTTACGTTTGAAAAAAAAATTACAAATAGCAAATTTAATAAAGACTATTTTTGCCTTACCTATTTGTGCATAAAATGTTATCTTGAACAACAGTCGTAAATCTTAAGTGAAGCGTTGTCCAACATCATTATATTTGCTATTTTGAATATCCATCAATACTCTAAGATGACTGTGTTTTTTGGGTAATTGTGATTTGGATTAATTATGATTAACAGAACCAGAAACTACAAAAAAAATTGGTTGGTTTTTATGTTCAAATTAAAAATCCATCGGCAGATATATCTATTACAAAATGGGAAAAGCAAATCAAGGACATATTTCAAAGGCCTAACAACCATATAGTGAGTTAAACTCACTTTCTAAACAACAATCAATTTAAATTATGTATTAAACCGTTATTAATTCATTAAATACCGTATGAAAATTATTTTGGGTATTAGAAGAAAATGAAATTATTTACTATTGTCAATACATCTACTTCCTTTTCAATCCATTAAAAATATTTTTACAGCATAAGTGTTCCACATCAAACAATATCACTGATTCAATATACACACTATATCCCGAATAACCCAATAAAGCTAGTGATTACAATTTTTACTGCATGGTATTTGCACTATTATTATATGCCTCAATGAAACAACTGATTAAGCAAAGGCATAAGTAGACAAAAACTAATGCTCTTCAAAAACTGCTCAAGTTCCCTTGGAAATTAGCATTTCATCTTGATTAAATACATCAAAATAACCTTTCGCCTCACTTTTACTCATAATTCCCGGAACTCAGAACAAGATAAAAAAATACTTTTACTTCAAACTTTCCCAGAGTGCGGAGAGAATCCTAATTTTCCATTTACATTGAGCAAAAAAATGTCCAGAAAAAAAAACTTTAATGCTTCCAGAAAGCTTTTTCAGGGGCAAACGAAAAGGAAATGAGCACTTCACTGATTACTTCCATTGACTCTTCTGAATCAAAGACCCACTTTCTACCCCCTGTATGATAGCAGAAATCTTGACCCGGACCCAAGTAGGACCGACACCCTAAGTCGTAAAATGGTTCCGTGGTCGACACCCAATGAGCAAATATTTAGGATGCTCAGCGCAGATGCTCTTTTCGAGGATTGGTGCTTCGATATTTCTGTAGTGATAGAATTGAACTTGGTGCTAGTTTTCTATATCCACTAAAAGCACAATATGGATATTTTGGTTTGAGTTTTGTTTATTAATTTCAATCTCAAACACAAAAATATTTAACTTTCCGTTTAAAACCAATAAAATTGACTCTGATGCAAGTATCAAAGATTATAAGGGTCCTGTAAAGCATTTATGCATAAAGGCCCCGGTAAACATGAGTAAAGGCACTATAAACATTAATGAGTAAGCGCCCTGTGATTGTCATGCGTAACGCATAAGTAAGCCGTCAATAAATTTAAATTACCAAAACTGAAGATAAAATGTTTAATCAATACAAAACTCGGGGTAATACATTTTAGTGTAAAAAAAGCTAAAAGAAAAGTCTTAAACGGAAAGGGTTTTCAAAATTGTTAAACAAGCTACTATTCTTAATGTTAACCGCCTATCAGCTTCATTTAATTTTAAAATCAATCCATCCATAGACTACTAAGCTTGGAAGGTTGTTTTTCATTTACTCTTTGAACCCATATATTTGTAATTAAGAAAAAAGGTAAATGATAGGGAGCACGAGTAAAATACGGCACAAGATAGTAAAATGGAAAAAGTGTAGAGTTATACGGAAATTTAGAGTTATAATAAGAGAACATGTCAAAAACTTGAGGTGCTCTTTTGTTTTACATCCGTTTAAACATCCCTATAAGGGGCGGAAGCAAGCACAATTGACCCACATTCTCCACCGGTACAGCGACGACAACAATCCTTCACTTTGTCACACTTTTATAATTAGTAAATGGCGAAGAGTGAAGGTTGGACCATTGTTTTATTACAAGGTCTGGACGCATGAAAAGAGGACATCAACCCTTTCCGTGGATGCAATTAACGTAATAGAAAAGAATGTTTCTTTTTTTTTTGTGGGACGAAAATAGTTTTCTTGAGGGACACGCCACAATATTCAATATTAGTGTTATTAATGTATTTATTGGATGCAGGCAAGGATTAGGGAAGTTGTAAAACAGTTAAGGAAGAACAGTTTTATAAAATGGTAAAATACTGCGCATGGTTTAATTCCGCAAAAAAGTCGAACACTTGCATTCTGTAAAATGCATCTCGTTAACTGGTTGTAAGTCAAATTTAGTTTCTCAAGCAATAAACAGACCTAATGAAGCAACTTTAAAATAACATTTTCAATTTTTAATAGTCTTATAATCCAAATGAAGAACCACCGAAAATATCTTCAAAGTTTTCATACGATAATTAAAAAAAAATAAAAATAAACATTTATTACCCAATGCTACGAGATTAAGCGAAAAAGCAATTTGAAAGTCAGCGCTGATTCTAAACCGTAACGAAGGCTCAGAAATGACACTTGTGCCATGCAATTTAATATAAGATAACCTCACTATTTCCGTTAAGGACACATTTTCGGGTGTTTTAAAGCTGAACTTTTAATGTAAGGTGTGTGCTTCTCATCGCAATTTTAATTGTCTGTTATTACAAAGCAAGGCAACATCAAAAATCAAGCTATACGAAGAGTCAACAAGCTTAGGATAACTGGGCTATATAGGACAACTAAGCAAAGCTCACAAGTATAACAAAGGTAAAGGGTCCGGCCTGTTCGTTGACGACATCATCCAATTGAATTTACGATGGTCAAAAGTTGCCAATAAACTACACTCTTAAAACAAACGAGCGATTTTAATTCAGTCTGTGTAATTTTCGCTCTTTTCGGTGTCGAAAATGCACTTCCCTTATTGGAGTGCATTTTCGCAAAACAAAAGACTAAAGACGTTAACAACTAAAGGGCAATTTAAGGCGATTAGGAGCGATTTTGGGCTATTACGAATGATTTAGGAGTTAATATTTTCACTCCTTTCCAGTATCGAAAATGCACTTCTCCTATAGGAGTGAATTTCACTCTTGTTTTAAGAGTGTAAGTTGACCTGATATCTAAGTTACACTCTGTAAAATGAGTTTTTTAACTAGGCCCTTCAGATAATCAGTAAGTTCTTAGAACAGGCAATAGGCAAATAAAATTCCGTCTGTAAACGAAGTTATGCAAAATCTTCAAAATTCAATATCACCAAGTAGTTAAAAAAAACAATTGTTTTAATTACAAAGTACGATAAACTTACATTTTCTTCGATTTCAAAGAAGAAAAGTCATTGGAGAAGGTATTCCAAAAATGCTTGAATCACAGTTATAGAAAAAAAAATAACGCTATTTTCAATAGATCACAGCTTTAGAGTCACCTTGTTACACAACATGTTTGAGCTCAATTCCCTTTTAGAATGTGGTATTTTGTTCAAAGATTTTCTCGTCTGACATTGAGTTGCTTCATATCAAAGTCCACCCACAAACATTATGCACCAGTAAACATAGAAATCAAAGAAGTTCTAAAAAAGTAATAAAATTAGCGCGCCAGGATTCCCAGATGGTCAGAATCGTGAAAAAACATACAAGGAGATCTTATTCTGATCACGATCTTATTCAAAAGGTCTTCGGGATCGACATCTTGTATGAACACAAGTGGTAATTTCAATGATATAAACCCATTCAGTCAGTCGTACTTCTCCAAAACACCACCTCCAAACTATTTTCCGAATAGATCCGTTCTCATTTTCGAACAATGACCATACATTTTCACTTCTAAAAGGTTTAATTTAAATCTCAAAATGTCTAAGAAAAGTATTAAATTCCCTAATCTGACCTAAATACTTTCTGTGTGGTATTCCCTATTAAGGCACAATGAAGGCGAAGTGAAGAGGAGTTTTGTCCATAAGCTCTTCTGACTTGACAAAACTGTAACATATTTTTATTTTTAAAAATGAGTTACTGTTAGCTTCTTCTACGAAAATGTCAGCTTGATATTCATGAAAACGTGATCACATGCTTACACCAGAGGATTCATAAATTGGCAGTGACATAGTAGTTGTTATCATTGTGGTTCTGTCTTCAGTAATTAATGTTGTCTACTTAAAGTATTTTAGTACATTCGTATTATGTAAAACGTTCTTTGCGTATTTTAAGTTTAGATTTATTTGAAAAATATGTTTGTTTAAAAGAATGTAGGCTAGTTTCAAAGCCAGTGAAGTATCAGTAAGATATAGGGTGCGGCCCGTACATTGGCGATTTTTGACGATCGCTAATAATTCATTCGGATGAAATCGTCCTTAAACCAGCACTCTTAAAAATGAATGCTCACAAACGACGAAATTTTCCTTAATTTTGACGATCCGTTTACTGGCAAATGCTCCGAGTTTTCGTTTCCTCAAAGTGAGGAAATTTGAATCGTCATTTTCATGAGGATTTGAATGTCATCTAATCCAAAGAAATATTTCGTCATTTTTGAGCATGTGAGTACAACAATGAGATTCAGTTTCCTCAAAATCAAGATACAGAATCGTCAAATCACGATCGTAAAAGTGAGGATTCGCGTTTACTCAAAAGTCATATGATAGTTTGACGAAACAATCCTCAAAAATAACGAAATTAGGCTTGAGGATTCATGAATCGTCAAAAATGAAAGTGTTATTTTTGAGAGTGAGGCGGACCCTGTATCTTAGTTGGACTTTGGAGAACTTCAGTATCGAACTACACCACTCTTATGCGTACAATTTTTATAGGGAGTACATAGGTTAAAAGCAGATGAGTCAGTTACAAGATTTGCAAACCGTCGCTAGGCCAAGTCCATATGAGCTTCATATTTCCAGCCACGGTGCGGAACGAGCAACCATCCCGGATTTAATAACAATCCGTAAAAAAAAAGAAAATACAGACAATCAAGGTTTAAAATGTACAAGTGAAAAATGCAATTTTAATATTATCCGCTCTCCTGACCATATGGGTTAAAGATGAAGGCATTTTTATTATTTTCAACGCGTAGGAAGTACATTAACATTTCTGTTTACGCGCCGATATTGAAAAGTTTTTATGGACTTAATACATTTGAAATATGTATAACACGCATTTTTTGTGAGTATAAAAATTGGCAAGAGATTCTAATGTAAAACAGAACGGATTAAACATAACGGGAAATATTTTTTATGTTTTGAACCCTATAAAATAAAATTTTTATTGTAATACAGACCATCCAGTTGGCCCTTGGGGGTAACTTTGGTTCATAATTATTAAATCCTTTCAAAATACACAATTTTTTTCGATACTTAGAACTTTTAATAGACGTACAAGTAAAATATCAGCACAATATTGACATACTACAAGCAATTAACCAAACTCGTAAAACTAGGATGGTCAACAGTGCAAATTGAAAAAAAAGGATCAAAACAGCTACCCTAACTAATATAAAACAGTCCAAAAACTTGGTAAAAATTCCAGATTTGCACATAATTCAAATGATGTTCAATAAATTAGTTACAATCTTAAATATAGCAAAAAATCTTGCGTATATAAATATAGTTGGAATTATTTTACACTTAAATAATATCTTATAAATCCATATATTTTTTGTAATAACATAGTGTGTTATGCGTATGAATAATTTCATAAAATAACAAAGATCAGCTGGCATAGTGGATTAGGGCGTATATGAATCCCAACCAGTGGGTCCGTTTTGATTTCAGGTAAGTAATCGTATGGATGTTTGGTGTTGTGAATAAAGTACTTTGTATCCGTGTTCGTTCTTATTCTTGATTAAAAGTCCAAACTCTTAGACAGTTCCGATAGCAATAAAAGGACTAGATAGCAACAATCAGAGTCGCATATAATTACACACACAAAAAATCTTATAAAACAGGTAGGCAGATTATCTTGATTTCATATAATTTCTTTTATATAAAAATTCAAATGTTGACAAGGGAGTTTATACCATCTATCCAGATAAAGGACTGTTTATAATTAAAATTAGTCCTGTAAATCTTTTCAAAGCTTTCACCTTTGATGTTTTGTTATTCATGTTCACGAATATGGATAAAACATGAAATATCAAACTAACAGTTTATTTTCAACTTCCGTACCTGACATGAAAAACAATGATGAAACTTTAAATCAAAAATGCCTCATTTTTTTAATAAAATAATAAAAATAGACTTACTTACTTCAAAAGACTTTAACCGCATAAACTAATCAGCGTCAAAAGAAACTATTTTCTGCAAAGAGAAAGTAATCCTAAACTTTACATAATTGCCATTTGGAAAAAACGTTTTCCTCTATACTTAATAAAAAAAAACTTTCTTTAATAAATTTTGAAATTTAACTAGAAAAGCACAGGTTGCTACACGTAAAATTTCGTCGATTGTTTGAATAGGAAAAGTAGCAGTCAAAATAAATGTGTACATAGAGTTATTATAATGAAATGGTACGATTGTTTAAGAATAATAGCCCACTAGAACTGCTCCACTACATGTCACATTTATTCGGGGTTTAATCTATCTTTCAGGGCACTGAGATTCGCTGTTTGTTTTAGTTTTGAATTATCGTCGTACTAGAGCTATTGGTGACGGGTAATATAATTTCGAACTACAGTCAAGTGACGCTGAGATCCGAAATACAGGGTGGTTTTAAAATAACGCTCGCTGTTCGGAGTGGTCTGTAGCTTGAATGAATAATCCAAATGCTTCAAAAATTGAGACACTTACTTATCAAGAAGGGGAGAAAAGAATGGCAACATAAAAACAAACTCGTCACTTGACCAGGGTTCTAAATTACGAGGCGTAATCGGATGTGTTGGCCGTAATTAGTCATAATTTGCCATGCCTCGTAATTTAGAACCTTGGCCAAGAGACGAGTTTCTTTCTTATGATTCCATACTTAAAAAAAAAAAAAAGAAGCTCGTCTCTTGACCAGGGGTCTAAATTACAAGGCGTAATAAGCTGTGCTGGCTGTAATTGGCCATAATTGACGACGCCTCGTAATTAGAACCCCGGTCAAGAGACGAGTTTGTTTTTTATGATTATTCTCTTTTATGATAATTTTTAGGATTCTATATTTTTTATGATTCCATTCTTTTTTCCCCTTCTTGATTAGTAAGTGTCTCAATTTTTGTTGCATTTTAATTATTCATTCAAGCTACAGACCACTTCGAATAGTGAGCGTTTTTTTATAACCACCCTGTATATTTCAGGGCACTGAGATTCGCTGTTTGTTTTAGTTTTGAATTATCGTCGCACTAGAGCTATTGGTGACGATCGTCGCACTAGAGCTAATTTCGAACTACAGTCAAGTGACGCTGAGACCCGAAATATTTGTGCCAATGTCAGATTTTGAAGGAAATGTCTAAATTTGAGGTTTGAGTGAGGGTCATGTTTCAGGCCTTGAGTGATTACAGAAATTCTGAATAGAACTTATTTCTTTCTCGGTCCTAGATTAGTGAATCAATTAAAGAGTTCTATAGTAGGGTAGAGGAATGACTCATACTGAGCTGACATTGGCAGCCATGGCTCCTTACGGAGCCGAATAGAGTGGCAAAAGTGCTAGTTAATTTATAATTTTGATACTGAGGATGGAAGTACACTTAGGGTAAAGGCGGGAATCGAACCCTCTCCCGTTACAGCGCGCGGACTGCTAGCGTTATGGCCTTCGATCCAAACCACTCGGCTATCGGGCCCTACATGCCAGCCTATATTGTCTCCGTGTTGGTCCATGATGCGGTTGGTAGGTTCAGTCTCTACCCTTCTATAGAAAATGTCACGGAGGAACCACACACACCCTTCGGAGGATTGGTAAAAGAAATAGCAAAAACGCTTTAATCAGCTGTGAGGTGCCCTGTGGACAGTGTCGCGATCTACGGATCGGAAGGTCCCGCGATCGAGTCCTGGACGCTAAAAACTCACCGCGTATATGCGGAGTACGTGCTCGTTAAATCTGTTGAGTCCGAAAGTCCTGTGGGCGGTCATTGCGCAGTTTCCTACGGGTACAGGTTCCTGGAGACTATTTCCCCAGGGACATGTCTAAATTGTGGAGGTGGCGCGTGATGGATGGCAGCATCTGTCACGTATATGTGTGCATGTGAGTGTGTGCTGTGGCTGTCTTACTTGACGAAGGTTTATAAACGGCTCTCTGAGCAAGCACACAAGCCTGAAAATATATGTATATCAACCAACCAAGAAGGCTGGAAGAGCTAACTTCACCTGAAATAATTTGAAAAAGGTAAATTGACTTAAAGGCTTTGACTGGAAGGCTTTGCAATAGTGTTACACGCGCTATGCGGGTGCGGGCCTCGCAATTTTAAGCCACAAGTTAACAAGACTGACAGGCAGAACTTCATACTCAGTGCAAGAACATTAAATTATGTTGGTTTTTAAGTGTACTAGCTCAATTTACAGGTAAAGGTTGTTTCATAAAGTTATTTAAAAGGGTTATGACTTCTTGTACCGATAAACATGCGTCAGGTCTTGAGTGCAAATAGAAATGCTGAATGAAAACAAATTCGTTCTCGACCATAGGTTGGTAAATCAGCGTCTCTGGAAACTGAACACCAATCGGAGCACTGATTGAAGGGAAAAATGAAAGCTGAATGAAACTACGTCTTCCGAGACAAGCCAGTTTATGGTATGGTATGGTATGGTACGGTACATATATATTCTTCAGCTCGTACATATATAAGCTTTTCGTCAAGTGGGACAGACACAGACAGAATATTAACAGTCACAAAGAAAGGAATAACACATCGACAAATAACAACATTTATTGACGATCACAAACATCCATAGCCCTCGTGTAGCTCTAGTGCGACGATAATACAAACCAAACCAAATCACAAACATCCATGCCTGACCGAGATTTGAACACGACCCCAGCAGCTCCAAAGGCTAGCGTCCTAACGATTGCGCCACCGCGGCGGCACAAGCCAGTTTAATAAGCGTGAATCACATGAAACCAAACTTAAGTTTTGTTTTAATGCCATGCAACGTTACTGAAATAGTGAGGCCTGGATGGCCTAGTGGTTTGGATCACAGACCGTTACGCTAGCAGTCTGCGCAATATTTTTTAAAAGCACTTGTAATAAAATTGAGGGGTATCGCGCGACGAATTGGTTGTGTAGAATACCGTTTTGAATTCCCAGAAGAAGAAAAAAAAACCGAAATAGTATTTGAAAAATTTACGCATCTCCAATGACGTCACAAAAGCAAGAAGTGCCATTTTCCCATTTGTAGTGCTTCGTACTAAATGGAGTCATTTGAAAAATCTCGCCTTTTGATAAGAACCCATTACCCCACCCCCCAAATGATTTCTCGTATTTTAATGCCATAAAAAAAGAAATTCCTTTTGTACCTGACTGTTATTTTTACTTTATTTTTTTTTATTACCATGTCCATTTATTCTTCAAAGTTCACTTTTAGCCCGACAGCAAAATTCAAGCCATGCTAGGCCAGGCCATACGAGACCGGTTCCGACTTTTTTTCGATATCAAAAGGTGAAACATACAGCCGGTCTCCAGAGCAAAAAGGCTTTGACCTTATTGAAGATCTTAATTCCTTTTATTTTCTCGGTGGGATTTTATTTTTATTTTTCGGCCATTTTTGTTGTTTACCTGGTGCACTTTCACGTGCTTCCGTGTCTTGGTTGCAGTTAACTCTTCCTATGCCGTGAGAGAGTTGCAAGTTGTGAGAGTTGCACATGCGCTGTTTTATGAAAGGTTTTCGATTTGTTTACTTTTAGAGAAAGAGCTTTGAAGTAAGTTTTATATACAATTTTTTTGATGTTTTAAATATTAAATTAAAAGTTATATTACACAGAGTTATAGCCATAGTTTTATTTGTGTAATTAAAATTAATTGGCCGTGAAATGTTATGGGAGCATTTTGAGTTTTAATAACATTTTCGATTGAATATTATTTTAAAGAAAGATAAATAGTATTGCTATTAAACTGTTATGTTATTTCAAACTTTTGAGGTTTCAGTTATTGACTCTGTTTCCAACCTTTCAAATTGAATAAGTCGAATAGTAAATTTTTTAAAATATTCAATCAAAATAAATTAATAAAAAAAAATTAGTGTATCGTGTTTTTTTTATTTTTTTATTCAGCTAAACTTTACTAAATCAACTTCCTTAATACCGTATTAAAATATGCGGAAGCGCTTTAAGTTTTTACCTAAAAGAAATCAATTTTTAGTCATTTCTTTGTTGTATTTAATAACTCACTTTATTATAATTATCGATCTTTTTTAAAGAATACTTTTTCGAAATGGCAATGCATTTTGTAAATCTTCTATTAAGCGTTCACTTCCATTTGAAACTGAAATTCTATTGTTTTATTTTTACCCTCTTAGGGATAAGCAAATTGGCTGAAGTGTAAACTTGTTTTCACTTCATGAGTTTAAAACTTAAATTTTGTACTAAAACTTTAATTTCTTTAAATTTTCCAAACTTATATTTCTGTTGAAAAGGATTATGGATTTCTCATACATAAGTTTAGCTTAATTATTAATTTTATAATTAGTAAAAAATCATTTGTGTTGCTGATACGTCCGACAGCAGACAAATGATTGTCTGCTGTCGGACGTATCAGCAACACATTTGACGAGTTTATGCATCTGTATTTCTCAGAGGGTTAAATAAAGAAGCTTTCACTTCTTTAACATTTATTACTACATTTTACATCAAATGCGATTTTAAAACATTTATTATCTGAATTCGAACATTTCATTAAAAAATTTTATTGCAGTTTATGAAAAGATAATATTTAAGGAGGAATGGACGCGCTGGATCGCGGGTCTCCAAAGCTAAGTGCATCAATGTTAATCCAATGGAGAGAAAAATATTTTCTCTGCCACATTTCTCCGGCTGTATTAAATATTTTTACAAATGGATTTTTTTATGTGATAAATGTAGCTGACTTACAGGTCAAGACATCCCACTTTTTGAAATTGGTTCGAATTTTTTTTTAAATTTTGAATAAATAATTTTGTAAAAAGTATTCGAAGTATTTTTAAATAGTGGTATTATAGAGACCTGTAAGTTAGCTATATTAATTATTAAAAAAAACATTCGTAAAAATATTCAATACAGCCGGAAAATATTTTCCCCCCTTTTGCGCTTTTGGATTAACATTGAGGCACTTGAGTTTGGAAAACCCCAGTACAGCGCTCCCATTCCCCCTTAAAACAACTTATTAGTTTACTACAGTAAATTCTGCTTTTATTTAAATATAATTTTTAATTTTACTAAATAATTAACTAGCATGGTAAAAAACACACATTTAAAAATAATATTTTGTTTCCTCATCCACGGAATTGGATCTACGGAATTGGACCGCTATGTGGTATGCTGGTGTTGGAAAAATGCTTAGCCAATTTTAACCTTACCATGGTGAAGTTCAGTTTCACTAAGTTTAAAATCTAAAAAGTGAAAAATCTAGTTTAAAATCTAGTCTGTTTATAAAGAATAATGTATATTTTGATGCTTGGTACACTCTTAAAACAAAAGAGTGAAATTCACTCCAGTTGGAGAAGTGCAATTTCGACACTGGAAAGAAGTGAATATTAACTCAGACTGAGTTAAAATCACTCGTTTGGAGCAATCCTGCCGGCGGTTTAACACACAAAGGATCCACTCCAAAAGGAGAAGTGTATTTTCCAGACTGGAGGAGTGAAAATTAACCAGACTGAGTTAAAATCGCTCATTCGTTTTAGGAGTGTAAATAAGTTCGATTTTCTCTTTCAGGTATGAGCGTCTACGAACGGCTGAAAGGAGCAAGCTTGAAGAAAAAGGAGTTATTTGAAGATTTGGATTTCCCAGCTTCTCAGGCCTCCATTTTCTACCACCAAAAGCCCCCGTTTCAATTTGTATGGAAGAGGCCGAAGGTAAAGAATATGTGATCATTTTATGCTTTAGTTATTTGTTGAAGATATGAAATTTGGTATTGAGAAAAGGGACAATAGTGTGTTATTATTTTAACGCCCAACTTTAAATTTAATTTCTTTGCGAAAAACGAGAGAGAAAAATTTAGTGAAATAAGACTGTTGCATCGAAACATTTTCATTATTGGTTTGAATGCGATTTTTTTTTTTTTTTTTTTTTTTGTAATTTTGGAAATACATTTTTTCCCCCTTTCCAATACTTTTTCAATTTTGTTTCTTGGCAACTGGAACTATGTATGCGATGTAGTACGATTCATATACAAATACTAGTACCTTTTCGCTATTATCTATCAACAGGGGTTTCACAAGTTCGATGTACCTTTTCTCAGAACCAACAAGTGTTTAAGCTTGCAAATTTTAGCAGTATGTTTCCAACACATGTAACTATACTTTGAAACTCTATTTAAATTTTATGTTAACAACTTAAATAATTATGGATTTTTTAATAGGGAAAATGGGCTAAATTTTCATAAAACCTGGGTTAATCGGTAAAAAACTTACTGTAAATTCAAAAAGACACCTATTACTAAATCCAAGCCTCAGTGTATGTAGGGGTGTTTGACGCATACATAGATACCAAATTTTTGTATGTGACTAATAAGTCCTGAGAAAAGGTACCTCAAAAAGAGATTTTTAACATGACAAGTATAGGAGTTTCTGCGGGTTTTCGGGTGCTCTTAACAGTTTTTTTTTTACTATTTAGAACCATTTATTCAAGTATAGTTTTATTTATACAAAATAAGGCTCTTTCGATGCTTCATTAAACATTTTAAAAACATGCAAAATTTCAATATAAGTTTCAAAATATCAAAATATAATTAAGTTTTATTTTATTTCGTTGTTGAAATCGATTTTATTATCTGTGTTCAAAAAATATTATTTGCCTTTTATCACAATATTTGTTTTATGATAGGTACATATGTTTAATTAAGAAGTAAGTGATAATTTTACTGTAATGACATAGTTTATTATTGAACAATGTCCTTTATAAACAAATAATTACATATTTTAAAAATTAGAGTAGTTTCATATTTTAACTTAATAAAGGTATATTTAACTAAATCCGAGATTTTTTCGCGATTTTAAGTATAAACGTTTATTTTTAAGAATAGGCATAATGAAGTTTTTTTTTAAGAACTCGTTAGTTAGAGATAATATTTTGTTATACTAATTCCTAAGCTATCTTAATCATTTTTAATGCTTTAAAAGATACGAGTTATAGTGAAAAGCGATCATATTATTTTTCGTTATAATTATATGTATTTCTTACTTTTAACGGAAAATTTAGTTCTTATTCATTACATAAGGTAATAACAGTAATACGTAGGTTGATTGAACTTTACTTTTTAATTTTCGCATTTAATAAAAAAGCAGAGCAAAATTAGTAGACAGTAAATGATTGGTAACGCTCAACTTTAGGTAAAAAAATCAGTAGTAATGAAATAAAAATTAAACATATTTTTAATAACTATGTACGTCTATTATTAATATGAAATAGGCGCAGTGGATCACGGGTCTGCAAAGCAAAGAGCTTCAGTGTTAATTCAATGGAGAATTTTTTTTTCTAAGCCACATTTCTCTGGCTGTAATAAATATTTTTACAAACGGATTTTTCTGTGATAA
Source organism: Hylyphantes graminicola (assembly GCA_023701765.1). Classification (NCBI taxonomy): domain Eukaryota; kingdom Metazoa; phylum Arthropoda; class Arachnida; order Araneae; family Linyphiidae; genus Hylyphantes; species Hylyphantes graminicola. The sequence goes on along the minus strand of CM043113.1, from coordinate 43,651,318 downwards.
ATGTAGCTGACTTACAGGTCCCGACAATCACACTTTTTGAAATTAGTTCTAATATTTTTTCTTTAAAATTTTCAATAAATAATTTTACACACAATATTCGAAGCAATTTCAAAAAGTGAGAATATAGAGACTTGTAAGTTACCAACATTTATCAATTTAATTCGTTCATTGGCGAGTTTTGCTAATGGTAAGTTCAAACGGATGAAGGCGTAAATGTACGGACCAGACTTTAAATCTTAGCTACACTTTAAAGAATGTGAGTGCTACCACTACACCATTCCAACTGCTTGCCACATTGAACTCTAAACTAGCCAAGTATTATTATAATAATCATCATCAATTGTAGTGGTTTAATTTCGAAAATATTTTTTTTTTGTTATTCTTAATGCTTGTCTTTTCCCTTTTAGGAACTCTGCTCTGATCCGATATTCGTAGACGATGCACCAGAGAAGGTTCCTCTAGTTCCAGGAAAACTTGGTAAGCAACAAAAATCTATTTTTGAAATCAATTTTTGTAACCATTGTGTCATATTTGCATCAATCAATATAGATATTTCTTTACACTTAATTTTAAATACCGTCAGTGCGGTTAACTTTGGTCAAAAATCATAGGTGTTTGTTTTTTTTTACAAAAAAGGAAACTTAAACTACAAAAACTATTTAAACGCTTAAAATTCATTACTCATTATAAGTATTGTACTTTTGGAATAAGTTCCAAGAAATTTTGCCAAATTTATAAATAAAAAAAATTAGTGTTAGTTTAAAATTTTAGAACACGGTTCGGATCCGGGAGGGTAACTTTGGTCCAAAATACACAAGAAACATATTTTTTAACGTCCTTAAATGCTGTGCTACCAAATTAAATAGTAATATTGAAATTTTTAAACATAAAAATAACAAAGTTATTAGATACTCAGTTACTAAAATTGGTATATAACATAACTTTTACATTGGAGTGCATCGTAGAATGACATCACACTATGAATATACACAAGTATATTATTGCTGGAAAGAAAAGTAAACTTCAATTTTAATACGGGAAAATAACTTATATTTGGAAGCAATATTGGAAACGAAATATTTTTATAAAAAGCAAACGTTTTTATTAATTTGTATGGTAAGCATAAATGGCGAACAACGAATACATCTGCCACGTGCCACCAGTTATCAGTTAGAAATATAATCAAAAGTACAACTGGACTATTTTTTTTTAACTAAAATGATGCAATACCACATATACTTTAACATTTAAAAAAATAATAATAATTCATTAACCTTGTGAAAGTTTTACAGATCTGCCTTTTATGCTACTTGAAAGTGAATACATCTGTGGTGCTGCCATCTACAAACATTTAGTTTAAACTAAAACCTACCCTACATGTTTTGCTGCAAATTTTTAGCTCTAACACCTTTACTTATTCGGTATGGAAGCAAATGCGTGGATGTACTTGATTTGATTCTAACTTATTCAGCAATTTGACAAAAAAATAATGTAATCTTCATAAAAATTTCTTTTGCAGTTCAAATTCCCAAAAGAAAGTATTTACAATTTTTATTTTTTTACTATTTTCACAACGCAGCTCATCGTGAAGTATGCTGCCACCTGGCAAAATTGTGCACGCTTTTTATGTACACATATACATAATTAAATACAATGAGACACAGAAGGATTGCTCGTCTCCAAACCAAAACACCTCCGTGTTAATCTAATACACAGTTAAAAAAGTATTTTTACGACTCATTTCTCCGGCTGTATTTTCATTTAATATTTTGTGCAAAATTTGTGTATTTATTGAATTTTTTTTAAGTATACGAACCAATATCAAAATGTGGGATTAAAGAGACGTGCAAGTCAGCTACATTTATCATGAAAAGAAACACTGTAAATATATTTAACACGGCCAGAAAAATGAGGTTTAGAAACTTTTTTTTTTCATTGTATTAACACAGAGGTACTTTGGTTTGGAGACTCTCGGTCTTTCGGTCCCATTCGTCGATAGCTAATGTCGTTGATAAAACAGTAAAAACGATTTTTTCATCGTGTGCCAAAGCTCCAATAATTCTAACATTCCATTGATAGGTCATGGCCACATCTGGTAGATACGGACTACGTTAACCATTATTTTTGAACCGAATCATACTACACTCCTTGCCAACTTAAGTTGGGTAAATAGAAATATGCTATGCTGAAGATCCTTCCGCTCATGTAAAGGGAACCATAAATTATTTGTGAATCCATCCAGAAAACATGTTCAAAACATTAATTTCGTTTAGGGTCTAGCAGATTTGAATATTATTTGAGAAAATTTGGAAATTTTGTCACAATGAAAAGCGTACTTTAGTTAAATTGTATTCAGATCATTTTGTATGTAAACAATACCTTACAAGAGTTTCCAACTAACGGACCAACCGCGCTTTTCCCTCTGCCTTTTTACTCTTTGTTTTTACCCAAGTTGAGCCTTGGTTTCCTCGGAGTCCGTCAACAGATTTAAGCGGTCGGACAATTGCGGTGAGTGACCTCATACAAACTACTGACATTGATAACGCTATAGAGTGGTTTCTCGGGAGTGTTGCCCAACAACTCAACACGACCGCCAGATTGAGTTGCTGTTGAGTGCGTTGGGGAAATCCTGATGACAACGTTTATTGCTGTTGTGTGTTGTGCGGTGCTTGCCCAAAATTAAAAATTTGAGGATATGACGGACGGCGAGAGTTGTTTTACTCTTGCCGATGAAGAAATGCTAATTGATTTTGTCAGAAATCACGAAGAACCTAAATTTTCCATTTTTGACATGCAAAGACGAAAACCTAAACAACAACAGAGTTAGTTGAGTGAGTTCTCTAGGTTTCCAGTTTCGTGTCAACGTAACGTTCCGATGAAGCGGTGTCCGGTAGTGTGACGTCATCCACGTATAATAGCGGTCGCCTTTTTCTGGCGACAGACTCCGAGGAAACCAAGGCTTTAGGTTGGCACGGAGCTCCCATAAACAAAATTCCCTCTCATTCCAGGCGACCCCTGGTTCGTGTCGTGCGTGGGCTGCCTGGCCAGCGCGCGGGGCCTCTTCTACCGCGTGGTGCCCGCGGACCAGAGCTTCTCGGCGACCGCGGACTACTCCGGCATTTTCCGGTTCCGCCTCTGGTGGAGCGGCGAGTGGAGGGAGGTGGTGGTGGACGACCGCCTCCCCACGGTGGGGGGGAAGCTGCTGTTCGTGCACTCGGTCAAGGGGGATACGTTCTGGCCGGCTCTGCTGGAGAAGGCCTATGCCAAGTAAGAGCGTTTCAACATGCTGTAGAAATAAACTGTACACTCTTAAAACAAAAGAGTGAAATCCGCTCCAGTTGGAGAAGTGCATTTTCGACACTGGAAAGAAGTGAATATTAACGGAAAGGAGTGAATATTAACGGAAAGGAGTGAATATTAACTCAGACTGAGTTAAAATCAATCGTTTGGAGTGATCCTGTTGGAGGTTTAACACACAAAGGATCCACTCCTATGGGAGAAGTGAATTTTCTAGAATAGAGGAGTGAAATTAACTCAGACTGAGTTAAAATCGCTAGTTTGTTTTAAGAGTGTATTTTAACAGCATAGGGTGATGGCAAGGGTGTTGTCGTGACCCTGTGATGTGAATTTATACACTCTTTAAAAAAAAGTGAAATCCACTCCTATAGGAGAATTGCATTTTCGACACTAGAAAGGAGTGAAAATTAACTCCTAATTCGCTCGTAATCACCCTAAATCGCTCCCAATCGCCTTAAAATCTCCCGTTTGTTGTTACGATTGTTGGAGTTCTAAACAAAACAAAAGAGTGAAATCCACTCCTATAGGGGAAGAGCATTTTCGTCACCAAAAGGAGTGAAAATTAAATCAGATTGAATTAAATTCGCTCGTTTGTTTTAAGAGTGTATATGATGTAAAATTTATGTTGTAAAATTTACAGAAAAATATTGGACATTTGTATATGATATACGCTAACGCCATCGATACTTTGTACTCCATAGATTTAACGAGCACAACTGTCCCAGTGGACTTATGAAATTGGCTACAGGACTCTCCCGTGATAAAATAGATTAATTATCCCAACACAAATATGATTTATAGCATGATTGGAAGTAGGTGTGATTCGAACCCTGATTCCTCACTAAAGGTTCAATCTCAAACAGGTAGTACACCTTTAACCATTTGGCCATTGAAGGGGTAGGCATGGCGTTGATTTGTGTGAACACAATGCATGTTGTAATTCGTCAGAAATCCTTCTCCCACAAAAAAATTCGCTTCGCCATCAGGGGTTAGAGGGCACTTATTTCAAGGACTCTTTTCGTTAACATAACATCAATTTCATGTAAAATATTATTTACATCACTGTGGTGTAAAAGAACCGAAAAACGTGAAGTTATTCCAGTCACCCCGGAGGTGCACTTTTGGCCAGGGCGGATTATCACAGCAGCCGGACAGAGGACTAATAGTCCCAGGCAGCATCACATGGACCTTCCCGAGTGACAATGTTAAGTCAATTCCTAAAAACTAAAACTAAACTACCCGACACAACAGCCCATTACTGGGCCAAGGCCTGCCGTGCCCATTTCAGCTTTCGTGACCTAGGGCTCTGGGATGCTAGGCATATGTCCCGGTAGGGTGGTCAGCCTCACGCGGAACCCCCAGTGTTTAGTTCCCAAGCATGCTTGGTACCCATTTTATCGACCCACTCAAGGGATGAAAGGCTTTGTCAACCTCGCCCAGTCCGGAAATCGATCCCCGGCCCTGTGGCGTGTCAATGCGAAGCACTACCACTATGCCACTGGGCCTCTAAGTCAATTCCACCTTTCACATTTGACGTAAGTGAAACCTAGAGTTTTCAACTAATATGTGCAGCAATACTAGAGGAATTTGTACCGGCGCATTATTGTAACTGCAAGCTAACTTAAACCCTTTACGTCCCAATGACAATTTGGCATTATCATTTTGGAATTTTTTTTCTGATCGTCTATAGCCATTTATCAAAAAGCACATCCATTCGGTTCTTAAAACCTTTTTCGATTCGACTATATTTTTTATTAATAACAATAGATGTCAGATTAGAAAAATGATGATGCTAAATGGCATCACTGGGACTGAAAGTGTTAGAAATGTCCCTCCTTGTTCCAAAATCGATTTAGAACAGTTAGGTATGGTTTTCGCTTCCATCGAATGAGTAAGATGCAATTAACGTCGTCACTGCAATCAATAAATATGTAAGTAACGCTCACATTACCGGGACCGTTGAATGGGAAACGGACCAAAAGAAACAAGCGTATTTTTTAATTAAAAAAAATCGTGATCCTAAACTCAAAAAATGTGTGACAATTAATTATTTACAAATTAGAATAAATTCTTCAATTCGCATAAATATATATAGTACTAAAATTAAATACGACAAGAATAGCACATCATACTCTAAGTAAACTTAATGTGAAAAATCCGTCGTAATTTTAACTTAACAATGTCAAAAGAAGAAATGCACACATGGAAGGAGTACTGCGTTAAAAATTCTTTCCCTGCAAGAAAATTATAATTCAGTCCCATTAAATTCGACCAAAACAAATTCAATTTGCTTGCAAGTGATTCTTAGTGACAGTTTCAGTAAACACTACATATTTGACCTTACATAAACCTACTTATTTCTTAGTAAAATCTAGTTACAATTATATTCTGTATGTTTGAAGAATGGCGTGATAAAATATTTTTGTTTTCAATTCAATCTAAACTTATCATTAATAGATTACACGGCTCGTATGAAGCGTTGAAGTATGGCTCCTCTTTGGATTGCCTAGCAGACCTAACAGGAGGCATAACGGAAAGCTTGGCTGTTGGGTTAGATACAACACATTGTGCCAAAACTATCAGCAAATTGCTCAAAATGACGACGATTATTACGGCTGTTTCACAAAGCCAAAAGCAGGTAAATTGTTCCCTTTTTGATTTTAATCTGGAGAGGGTTAAAAATTTGCAAAATAAAGAAACGAATGTTAAAGAAAAACTTAGGTAGGGTAGACTAACTAGTGAATGAACGCTTAAGCGCAATTTGTTTTTAAAAAATTCATACCATTTTAAGAAAATATAGCTTCTGGTTTATGACAATGTGATCACATCTGTCATTACATGTAAATTCTACAAAAAAAAAAGGAGGTTGACTTTATTATGAATTGCTTTGGGTCTTTTGGGGGTCCTAATAAAAAGTGGTGTAAAAGCCAAGTGAATGAACAGTTCTTTTACCAATGAATGAACACAAAAATGTGCAGTCAATGTCAATAAACATGTTGGATTTTAAATAATGACCAATTACAACCAATCAGATGTCAGATAGCTTCCTACGAGAAGGGAGGAAGTCAGTGTTGTCAATCCATCCAGTCTAATGATTTTTAATCCTGATTTTTTTTAATGTATTTACCAACTGTTCATTCACTGGTCAGTCTACCCTAACTGATTATTTTTGCAATTGCAAACTGCCAAAGTATAATATTAAATGAACAGACAGGTATTGCTAAAAATTAATTCTTAAAAAAAATAACAGAAGAAGTCAATATTTTCAAAATTTTTGTTAAATTTAACTTTGATATTGATTAATATTGATACATAATATGCATATATTTTCATTGAAAAATGACATTGATTTAACTCTTCTGACCTTTAGCCGAAAAATGCACTAGAGAAAATGTCAAATGGATTAATCATAGGAATTAATTATCGAGTAGTTGAAATACAAAAGGTAAATTTTTTCTTCAAATATCTTTCAAATAAATTAGAAATTTAATTTATTATTAACCAGATAGCTTGTAATAATTAACACTTAATATTCTGTGTGTTCATTTTGTTTAGATGCAAACAAAAGATTTTAAAGAAGTCATATTAGTTTGGCTAAAAAGACCCGACTATGTTGACAGCCAATATAACGAAATGTAAGTGAACATTATGTCTAATTTGCTCGAAAAATCCAAACTTTATATCTTTTCTTATGTTTTAAATGGAATTTAAAAAATATTTTACGCATTTTGTGTCGTTAAATTTTGTTTCAAAACCTTTATCAATAATTAATTTTATTCATAAAACCGTGTCAAAAATTCTAGTTGCTAATGTTAATGCTTCGTGATATTACAGAAGTGAAGAAATTATTTCGGAAATCAAAGATATCAACATTCGTGTAGAAAGAAATCAGTTTTGGTAAGATTTTTAAATATTTTGTTTCTAGTTTTGTTTGTTTAAAATGAAGTAATATAGCATCCACGGATAATTGGTATGTTATTAAAGGTCACAATAAAATATTGTATGCATGCATTTTTCCTCTAATATAATTTTTTTATGAACAACTTTTATTGTGAGGTAAAAATCAGATATTCTTTCAGCATTTCTTGAACATTTATAATTTTTTTATTTAATAAGCAAACCAAACACAACGAAAAAATTAAATTAAACATTCTATCTCTGTATTTTAAACTTCCTGAACCGTATAGTTATAAAAAAAATAAAGGAGATAATTTTTCAGTTTAAAAAAACTTTTTTAGTTAGCTTAAGCTTGAATTGAAAGGACATATTATAATAATTTTATTTAAAAAAAATTATAATGTTCGAATAATGTAATTTTCGACACATTTATTTTTGCAGCATGTTACTTGACGATTTCGTATCAACGTTCAGCAACTTAGAAGTAGTTCACCTCGATGGAGACACAAGTAGAGCAGAAGGTAGTCTCAAGTCCCGAGATCACTGGCACGTAAAGCTGTGGCATGGACACTGGCAGAAGGGAGTTAATGCTGGAGGATGTAGAAACCACTCAGGTATGTGCACCAGGGCTCGAAAAAATGCCCGCCCTGGGTGGTCAATAATTCCCCGAGGACAACTAATTTCTCGCATAGGACGTCCTCGTGGACGGCAATTTCACCGTTAATGTTCGTGATACATTTTAATTTGTTCCATTTCAAATGATTATAAAGAAAATACTAGGTTACTATTGGTAACCTACACTCTTAAAACGGACGAGCGATTTTAACTCATTCTGAGTTAATTTCACTCCTCCAGTCTGGAAAATGCACTTACCCGGAAGGAGTGGATTCTTTGTGTGTTAAGCCTCCGACAAGATCACTCCAAACGCGTGATTTTAACTCAGTCTGAGTTAATATTCAATCCTTTCCAGTGTCGAAAATGCACTTCAACTGGAGTGGATTTCACTCTTTTGTTTTAAGAGTGTAGTATTTCTTTTATTACTGTATAATGTAATCCTAGTAAGTGCTAATTATTGCGCAATTTATATAAATGTCTGTAATAAATAAGATAAAATTATTATTATTTAAAAGCTATTTATATAGTTAGAGTTTGACACATTAGTTTCAAAGGAGGACGGGTACATTGTTGGACAAGCCGTGTAAAATTTCTGAGTTATTTCGAGCCTTTATGTGCACCTTTTCAAAAGGTGTTTTGATAGTAAAATTTCATTCTTATTTATTAAGAAATGGTGCTATCTAAAAATGTTGCTTTGATAAAAATTCAATTTTCTTTGTTTGTTTTTCCTTCTACACTGTTAAAAAGTTGTTTGGCACTAAGTTTCACCAAAACGTTTGTTTCCATAGTAGCTGCACGGTTGTGTAATGAAATGCTTGACTATATCACTTAGGTTTTTGCTTTCAAAACATGTAAAGTTGTTTATCTTAATGCCAAACATGTTAGTGAAACATTTCACCACACAATCGTTGCAGCTACTAGACTAGGGGCCATTTTTTGGTGTATATATATTCTGAAGTGTATATACAGCAAAACTTTTATAGCATTGCATATTTATGCGTAAATTATCATCATAAGGTTTCTTAGTAATGTGTTGACGTAAAATAATTATAATCTAAAACAAATAACGATTCTTTATTTTTATAAAGTTTATTTTATATCAATACCATAAGAGAAAAATACAAAATAAAAATTGGATTTATAAATTTTAAAAGGTCCTAAAAATATGTTTAACTATGATTACTTTCTATATTTATAATCATTTTATTTTAGGAAAAAAATTCTTTCATTTCTTTTCCAGACACATTTCATGTCAACCCACAAATGCAGCTGATAGTCGCTGATAATCAAGATATGGTAATATGCCTAACACAACATATTGTATTAGAGCCGCGTGTAATAGGTTTCAGTGTGTATCAGGTATAAATTAACTTTTTATTTATAAGAAGCTTTTATGTTTTAACTTATCAAAGTTAAACATAAATACATAAAACTAATGTGATGGAATATATATTTATTTAGATGACCAAGCCTACGTCTGATGTTCTTGGCAAATCTTTTTTTAAGATTAACAAATCAGTTTTGAACTCTCCTTACAGTAATAGTCGACAGGTGAGACTAAGTTTTTAACACATCTTCAAAAAGTATTCTAAAAAATATTTAAATTACATTTGAAATAAAGTTTCTGAAAGGAAGGGGCATTAATTAAGATGACAAATACTTAATGATACATACAGTCTGAAAATAAATTTTAGTTGTAGGATAGACTGACCAGTGAGTGAACAGGCCCCAGTGAATGAACATTTGGTAAATATAATTAAAAAATAAGGATTGAAAATTATTTCACTAGATGGATTGGCAACACTGACTTCCCCCCATGTAGTAGAGATCTATCTGACATATGGTTGGATATCCTGATCATTATGTCCTGGTGTTTATTCACTGGCGAACGCAGTTCCTTAAACGTTCATTCATTGGTGAGTCTACCCTACCATAATTTATTCTAGAATGCAAATGCATGGATTTCAAATGACCACCTAAATTTATAGAATAACGAGACAATTTGGCTCGTCACTTTATAAAAATGTATCGCACCAATTTTTCCAAAACTGGAGATACGTAATATTTACATCATTGTTAAACAGTTCAATCTTCGTGCTTAAAAATGTCAATACATCACCACATCCTCAGAAATAACACTTTCATTTTTGACGATTCATGAATCCTCAAGCCTCATTTCGTTAATTTTGAGGAATGTTTCGTCAAACTATCACGTGACTTTTAAGTAAACACGAATCCTCACTTTTACGATCTTGATTTGACGATTCAGTATCTTGATTTTGAGGAAACTGAATCTCATTGTTGTTCCCACATGCTCAAAAATGACGAAATATTTCTTTAGATTAGACGACATTCAAATCCTCATAAAAAAGACGATTCAAGTTTCCTCACTTTGAGGAAATGAAAACTCGGAGCATTTGCCAGTAAACGGAATCGTCAAAATTAAGGAAAATCTCGTTGTTTTTGAGCTTTCATTTTTGAGAGTGCACAAAACCTCATTGTTTTTCAAGCATTCAAACCCTTCTTCAAGGTCTCTATTCGCTGCCATCTCGACCAAGGCTGCTATGTTCTTCTCCCCACCACGTTCGAGCCATGCCAGGAAGCCAACTACACACTCAGAGTCCTGTCCACGAAGCCCATTCGGATGAAACTCCTTGATTGTGTCCCAAGCTCGATGAAGCCCGCGATCATCCAGGCGCCGATCACGAACGAGAAAGTGAGCTCGTACGAGGCTGTCTTCTTGAGACTCGCCGATGAGCACAAAACCATCTCTGCGTTTGAGTTACTGGAGCTGCTTGAAACGTGTCTGCCCAATGGTAAGCTGCTCTGCCGTTTACAGAACAACAGATATCAATTGTACCATTTTGGCTCCTAAATAATCAGTCATCCAGTACACTTTCCTATAGGTTAGAGTTGTGCAGTGTTGGAAAAATAGTCCAAGTGTCACTGATTTAAATACTGCCACTGCGCTAGTGACTTCTGTTTTGAGAGACACATTTTATTTGGAGATCGTTATATCAATGTGCGTTCGCGTTGATAGAACAAAGTAATAAAAGGGCGACATCGTAGAGGTATGTGTAACAATGTACATATTTCACTTTTGTAAGAGCCTATCACGAACGAGAAAGTGAGCTCGTACGAAGCCGTCTTCTTGAGACTCGCCGATGAGCACAAAACCATATCTGCCTTTGAGTTACTGGAGCTGCTGAAAACGTGCCTGCCCAATGGTAAGCTGCTCTTGCCGTGTGGACAGGTAAACTGCAGTAACGCCAAAAAGGATTTGTACCATTTCGGCTCCTAAATAATCAGTTATTCAGTACACTTCCTATAGGTTAGAGTTGTGCAGTGCTTGCAAAAATAGTTCAATCATTGATCTAAATACTGCTACTGCTGGTGACTTCTGTTTTGAGAGACACGTTTCATTCGGAGATCGTTATATCAATGTGCTTTCGCGTTGATAGAACAAAGTAATAAAAAAATCTAATGATTCTTCTCTGAACTATTGTGACTTTTGCCACCATATTAGCATTCAAATATTATATTGTTCACCATTTTAGATTATGTCAAGAGCTGTGCGACGTTGGAAGTGTGTCGACAAATTATATTGGCCTTGGATGTATCCTTCAAATATTTTATGTTTTTATGCCACTCCTAAAAATTGCAGTAATTTAAAAATCCAGTTTTCAAAATTTTTTATACACTTGTTTAAAAAATTAATGAATAAATATTTATAAATATTCTTAAGCCACAAATTAAAATGTGTCATGTTTTAACTATAGTTTTTTTAATCACATTGTAATTTTTTTTAAAAGTCTTAATTTAAATGTTGTAATCAAATTCCTTTTAATAATCGGTGCGATATTTTTGAAAACGATTAAAAGGTTTGAAATAAAATTTAATTTAATTTTTTCTCTTAAATTTGCATGTTGTTCTGGTTTATCCTAAGAAATGCATATTTAAAAAATAATATGCCCTAAAATTTAAATCATTGTGTGTTTAGGGGATAAGCGCTGGTTGTGAAAATTTTAAGTCAATTTTAAAAATACCAAAATATAATCAATTTTAACTCCACAGTGTGTAGCTACTGTACATTGAATTTTTTTTTTTTTAAATGAGTTATTGCATATAAAATATTAACAATATTGAACATTGGTATTTCTAAATCCTCACATTTTACTATTCAATATTTATTTTTATATGCTCCTATAATTATTATTACTATTTAATTCAAATGTTAGAAAAGTGGAAGCGGAAGATTGAAATACCAGGATTATAAAAACTTAATGTGCAGTTTAAAACTGTGGCAGGTTTGTAACTTTGAATCATTATTCCCATTTTCTAGTGTAGGATAAAGTAAATAAAATACAAAATGTTTATTTCATATATTTTTAGACAATTTTTAGAAGTCATAGTAGAGGATCTTCAGGAATATTAAGGGCTGAAAAGCTAAGAAGTGCCCTGATGGATGTTGGTATGCTTTAAAATCAATCTCTAAACTTTTTTTAAGTGAATCACATACAAGCTTAAATCTTGTATAATTCAAACAGATTAGTTATCAAACAATAAATTATATTATATGTAAAATAAACATAGGAATAAAGTAAAAAAAACCTAAATTCTCTGGCCCAACAGTCATTTACATGGGCCAAGGCATGCAATGCCACTTTCAGCTTTCATGAAATAGGGCTCTGGGGTGCTAGGCATGTCCCAGTAAGGTGGTCAGCTTCACACGAAACCCCCACTGTTTAGTTCCTAAGATGCTTGGTAGCCATTTTATCGACCCACTCAAGGGATTAAAGGATGGGTCAACTTCCCCAATCTGGGATTTGATTACTGGACCTGTGGTGTGGTAGTGCTTTAAGCCACTGGGTTTCAAACATAGAAATAAAGAAATTGAAATGTATGACAAAGCAATTTAATCACAACGAGAAAACTTTATTGCTATAGTATTTATAAAATACACAACAACGATGTAAAACAGCAAACATTACATAGAGCATGAACAATAATACTCATGACAACAATTATATAAACTAAAAAACACATTTTTGCTGGTCTATAAAAAAATGTTGTAAAATTTTAATACTGAATGGTATAAAATAAAATGTTGTAAAACAATTCTATCATTAAGACAATTTCAACAACTTTAATATTTATTGCTAGGTTTCCAAGTCAATGTTGATGCCTTATCATTGTTGGTATTAAGATATATGCGTAAAGATGGAACTCTGAGATTTGGAGACTTTGTACTGTGTGTACTACATTTGATGGTTGCATTTGGTAGGTTTTAGAATAATCCTTTCATATATAATAAAAACACTTTTTTATACTAATGAACAGGATAAATGCTTATATATTGCAAATATTTTTAGGAACTTTTGAAAAGAAGGATTTATTGCAAAATGGATTTGTCAAGACCACTTTATCAGAAGTAAGATAGCACTAATAAATTATAGTAAAATAAATGATAAATTACAGCATAATTTAAAGCTATTATACTATTCCAACATAAAGTAACTTTCAATGGATTTTTATAGAAAATTGTTTTATCAATCAGAACAATATAACACATGGACTAACAGTATTTATAAGTTTAACAATCACTATTCCATTTTGTTTAATAAAATTTTCCATCAGATCTCAACCTATTTTTAAAAAAATTCAGCCATATTTCAACCTATTTAAAACAATTTCAGTCAGATCTCAATCTATTTTAAAATTTACCAAAGTTATAACCTTCCATAAACAACATAAGTGCAAAACCATAGTGCAACAAAAGCCATGATTTGCAGCCTTTAACAGAAACAAATTAATACTAAAATGTGTTTGTATTTTCATACAGTCCACAAAAAGTAAAATACAATGTCAAGACTTTGTTCCTTTAAAAAAAAATGGCTATTCCAACATAATTCTGACAATTATTTTGCAGATTTGGATTTATTTCATTATTTTATTTGAAACATAATTTTTTAAACCTATCTAAAATTATTATGCTACAACATATCAATAATATATTCACAAGCTAATATTTTATATTCAATTTTTTAAAAAACAAAGATTGACAACAAGCTAATGACGAATGAGCATAAATGTTGTTATCCAATCACGTTTATAAAGCAAAATAATATTGGTCCATAAGTAATAAATTATAGCATGCCGAAACTAGTTACAGCGAAAGACTTGTAACCAGTTAAGTATAAAATATTTAACCATTTTACAGTTATCTAAAGATATGCAGCATATATCATATTATTTATTTACACAGCTTTCTACTTTGCTACATTTAAACTTAAAAATTACACTGAAATTTGAAGTTGTTTTTAGATTTACATTTTTTTTATTTGCTATATATACATTTTGGACTGATTATAATGTTACTTAATGAAATAACTTATCAATAAACTTTAACAATAACATTTACTATGTGACAAAATAATCTAAAACTATAGAAAAAAATAGAGAAGGAACTGCAAATGCAGTTTTGTATTATAATTGTAATATTTTACTAGTATTATCTCTTAACACTAACAACAAGTTTTTTTAAATGTTTCCCTTGATAACATAGCTACACAAAAAGACGTTTAACACTAAAATATAGACATAAATGACAGTTTCAATATAACTAGATTTTTTAATAGTGACAAGTCCAAATGAAATTGTACTTTAAGTTAAAATATGCAGCCTTCATGTCATAATAACAATTTTAAGAAAACTAATATTTACAATACTAAAATAAATAGTACAAACTGGTCTGTGTACATTTATACAAATAAATTAGTGGACGTTATTAATATAGCAATTTTTTAAAATTAATGGCAATTCAGAAAATATATTTCAACATTTAAACAATACAATATTCATATAGCATCAAGTAGAAATATAATTAGTTAAAACTGCAGCAAAATAGAATTTTATTTATTTAAAATGGTATTTTTTTAAATTACAGTGGCTTCAAGCTTCATTGCAATGTTGAAATAATCATCAAGAAGTTCGAAGTTAAAGGATATAAATTTATCCGAGTGGGAAATATTTACTGTTCATAATGCTGTTATCATTATCACAAAATGTATTATTTATATTAACTTATTTATTTAATGAAATAAAATATTTATTTATACTATCTGGCAATGTCACTTATATTAGATAAAAGTGCATTCAAAATCATCTTACTTTGGATTCACATCAACTAAAACTCTTGTGTATAGAGGATACAAGTCAGTTGACAAAATTTTGTAGTCCAAAGTGTTCAATCCATCTTTATCCATTCGCTCTTTAACGCTATTCAGTAACTTGTACCTATATAATTTATTTCAATATTAATTATTTTTTAGATAATAATCTAATAAAATGCAAATACCAGTTGCAAATACTAGTTGCAAAATTAAATAGTACATAAAAATGTGAAAATATCAATACATAGTATTAAACATATTTTAATTACTTAAAACAAGTAAATGTGATTATTGAAAAAAAATATATAACAATCAGGGTTCATACTGTATCTATGAAAGTGAAATTCAGGAGTTTCTAAGGAGTCTTTCAGGAGTGCAGCAATGTAAATTCAAGAGGTAACAAGGAATGAAATTGAATGTTTGCCTTGTATTGTATTAGTCCAGTTACTTCACTGCACTTCAAATGATTGAAAAGAAGGGAAAAAAGTCTTCTAAAGAGTTGTGGGGTGCATTCTGGAGCATTAACTATTATCACAATCAATGTCTAAACTCTATTTTTCTTTTGCATGGGCAGTAGACTTATTTCCAAATAAAGTATGGGTGAAAAATGATAGAAAAAGGGAGAAAAAACGGTTCTTGGCATCAATTTTTTCAGGAGAGGGAGAAAAATATAAGGAGATGAGACGAAAATTCCAGGAGTTTTAAGGGCCATAAGAAAAAAAATGAAACTTCAGGAGGCGTATGAACCCTGAAAAAGTTTCCAAGTTTTAATTTTTCCGAAAACTTACAATAAAATTTAATAATTTTTTAAGCCAAATGTGTTCGGATAAGCATTTTATTTGAAGTTACAAAATAAGTTTTTTAGAAAAAAAGAAACTGATATAAAAAAATATTAAAAAAGAAATTGAAACAACTATGCTACAGAAATTGTAACATTTATAAAATATTTAGAGATGTCGTTGAGCCAATTCATAAAACCATTCAACAGACTAAAAAAATGCTGTACAATTACTAGTAGTCTTAGAAACTAATAAAACCTAAACAATATAAACTCATTTTCAGCATGCAAGCATATCCACAAAAATTTTATCAGGTATCTACTAAAAAAACAGATTCAAATTTCCAGGTTTTTCTCACACACAAAAAAATCCAAGTAGAACATTTAAATCTTGATTTTTGTCGCTTAAGAGTCATTTCAGAAAGAAAAAATCTAAGAGTCAGCACACCTAGTGCTTAAAGTGAATTTTAAACTGTTGCAAACTTATATGCCAAGTTTCAAGTTTTATTTCTCAAAGGTATTTTCAATCAAAAAATATCTTTAAAGAAATAATGGTATGCAGAAGCAAATTTAAATATGTATTTTAGCATCAAAGTTAAGAAAATGCAGTTTTGATAAAAACTATAAGCATGTATTCGTAACTCAAAATTGGTTTTTAAAACTTTTATAAATGTGAAAATTTAGACATACATGCAAACATTTCAATTTAAACCAGCTTCTCATAACCTGTACATTAAAACAACAACTTAAAGCTAAAATAGCAAAACATTAAACACATAATAGATTTGATTCAGCTGCAAAAAAAATCAATGTAGTAGTTCACAGTTAGTACTAAAATAATTATTACAAAGTTGATATTCTTGTGAAACAATGGATTTAAGAATATAATGATTACTTAAACTTAACAAAAAAAATTAAAATGCATATTCCAGAGGATTCATTATCAATGATTTTATAATTGGATAAGCTCAATCTAATTGCAGGTTAATTCTGACTGGTTCCTTTTAAAAAACTATATTCCTTTTTGAAAAAAACTATATTCCTTTTATACTTTCAATGACCTAATATGAAATATAAGGAAATGAAAGCAGTGTGATGGGATCGAAACCTCTCTAAAGCTTATACTATAAGAGGTACAGATTTCAAATTCGGTGCATGAATTCTTGTACATCATAATAAAGCTTTCAATATGTTCAATTGTGCATGCACACTGAATGGCTGCTATAGAAAATATTTGTTTTAAAGGCATAGCTGAAAAACAAAAACTACAGGATTTTGCAGACTGAAAATTTGATACATGAGTTCTTAATACCTGTCAGATGTCATAATAAGGTTTTAGAGAAAACAAAGCATTGCAAATGGTAGCTGCCATACAACTTTTAAGTTTTACAGTTATTGAAATTAATTACACCGTTATTCAACTACCTATGAATGTGTGTATCAATTTATTGAAAGGTAAGTAAAATGTACACAAATAAACAAGTTCAATTTGAGTTTTTATCTCAGCTTTGAAAAAAAAAACTCAGGGTGAAATTAAGAAGTGCAGTCATAATTCAAAAGAAAATGTAATATCTATGAACGGGAAAAAAATGACAATTTTTAATACATTTGGACATCTGTAGATTTTCCATTATAGTACAGCTATTACTGACTGAAACATGGTGTTTTTAGAATCAAATGAAAACAAAATATATTATATGCATGCAACATTATGAAACCATCAACAAAAATCATACTCTAACTGTTAATACAGAATACAAATATTTATAAATATAATTATTATTTTATTTTACCTTAAAGGATTAGGAACTTCTTTCTTGTGATACAGCATTGTATATCTTGAAATTTCTGGTGCCCAACGCTTAATTTTCATTTGCTTAAGTAGGAGCCTATGAGTAGTAAAAGGTTTAGTTATTAAAAATAAAATAAACATGGTGGTGTTTTAAAGCTAATTCTTACAAACTAATAATTATATCATTGATTTTTTTTTAAAGAAAATAACTAGGCAAACCTATAAAAAGGTATTTAAATACTATTAAAGTCCTTTGATGGTACATGGAATTATTTATATAATTATCCTTCCATGAATTGGAGATAATTTAACTAAAGTAAGTGTGTGAGTTATGATTAATCGTGTTTACTTTTAGCAGTCTTGCATATGATCACTTTGTACTAGATTTTGAGTCTTAATACTAAATTTATCGAAACTTGAGAGTTATTGGTAATTTATTTCAGTATAAGGATATTATTAGAGCATTCATTTAGACCCACACCGTCTAAAAGTCATGAAAATACTTAAAATCAAAAAATCAAGTAACTTACAATGTATTTAAAAACTGCAATTAAACAAATGATAAGTATACCTTTCACATAAATCATCATCCTCTCCTCCCCAACCAAAATACATATTAGAATAACCATTCACTGTAGAAAACTGTTCCTTAGTGAAAGCTACTACTCCACCAAACAGATCAGGATAGGGCAACCTAAACATGAATGCAAAGGAAGTCTAGTATCGTTTGATATACATCACAGAAAGACAAACAAAATGTACTGAATCGCAAGATATTTTTAAAATAAAAATGCATTGTTTACCTGTATTAAAATGAATAACAAACATTGTAATTTTTTTTTTTAAAAAGAAACTTTACCCGGTGGGTTTTAATTGTATATACAAATTAAGAAGCTTTTACAGAAAAATAAGCATTATCTGATAAACAGAGCAAATTCATTCGGGAAGTGGTCATATTGCTTATTTAACTACTGAGGGATACAGACATATAAATCCATCATACATATCAGACATATAAACCTATCAGACATATAAACCTATCAGACATATAAACCCATCAGATCATATAAACCCATCAGAAATATAAACTACTTTTTTTTAATTTATACATTTTGTCATTTTATTATCTTTTTAAATTAAAAATATTGAAAAAAGCATTTTCTACAAAAAATAAAATTTAAATTTTGAAAATAAAGTTTAGTTTAAAATTTAAATATCATAGTGAAAACAAGTTTAACACATTGGCTAAATTGCTGTATCCCTCACATGCTTAATCTGTATTCAACCTGATAAAAAAGTTTCTGAAGATCTATAATTTTAAACTTGTTAGAGTTGTATCTTACAGCCTACTCATTGCCCCTCAAGCCTTCAGAAACACAGAAAAAAAAACTCAATCAAAAAGAAAACAATCCTTGCATGTTTGTGTTGGTTACTTCAAACTACAAAACAGGAAAGAAAATGTAAAAAAGAGAAAATAAATCTTACACGTATCTAAATGTATCCAGAGCAGAACACATATGGCGAGGCTCTTCTGAGCACCCATATGTGTGTTGTGGGCTTTCTGGTAAGATATCAACATCGTGGAAAATGAAGCAACAGAAATCAGGTTCTTTCAAAGCCTCCAAAAATCCAATATTGAAAAGTTTACCACGATTGAACTTGTGTTTTTCACTCTGTAATATAATATACATAGGATTAAAACAATTTTAAAGAAAACGGTACAAAGATTGAATCTATTATAAGAATATATAACTATAGGCATTCCACAATTATACTTTTGTTACTTTTTCCTTAGCCAAGCGCAAATGAAAGGGTCTGTGCACATATATAATGTTATCAATTTTACACATATTTTTGAACCCCCTCCCTCCCCTAGGATATTATTACATGACCCCCCCCCCAATCTATGATATCATTATCAGGTACAAAAAGAAAAATTAAGTTTTCAATTCTATATCACACCCATTCCTTCATAAAATTATTGGTGTGTACGGTCAATATCAATATCATAATTATCAGTAATGAATGATCAGTAATCATCAATGTGAGTTTTGTGCCTTAAATTTCCTTTAAAAATGATTTCAAACAATCACAATTAGAAATAAACTCACGAATATTGCACAATGTACGAAAATTGAAAATAAACATATAAGCTGACATTAAAAATCATTTATTAAAAAACGATAGCGTTATCAAACTTAAAACCTCCCCCCCCCTCTCGATATCCAAGGATATCATTTGGCTTACCCCCTCCCCCCCAAACGATAACGTTACATGTGCACAGCCCCTAACCAAACGGAGGCTTATTCCCCAAGAAAATTGAATTACAAAACAGTCAACCAAATAAACAAAAACCTATAAATATTATATTTTCCCTTAAAAAAATTACTTCTTCCAGGGCTAAAAAAACAATAACCTGTCCCTGAAGATGGCTTGTCTAACAAAGTATTGGTTTTATTTGATATGTTTTTTCTGTCAAACTCTAATTATATGAATAGCTTCTAAATAAACAAAAATTAAATTTTCTCTTATTTATAACAAGCATTTATACAAATTACATAATGAATAAGTAGTTACTAGGATTACATTATACAGAAAACAGTAACCTTTCTAGTAATAAAACTCTATGTGATGTTCGGAATTGCGTTTATTGCTCCTCGTTAAAGACCAATATGTATAATGTGTTTTGTATGTAATTGCTAATTTCTTCATTAGAAGTCAAAATGCACATGCACAAAGAGACTTTTCTTTTGTTTACCAATTATGTGATCATGCGCATTTAGTCTGATGAAACAAATTAACAGGATTTCTATATTTGAAGGCCATTTTAGAAAAGAAGGGCTTATCTCTTGTAAGATAACAAAAACTAAAAATGTATCACAGACATTAACAGGGAAATGGCTGGCGGTCGGATTCGAGAAATTCATTGTCCCTCAGGAGTTTTCGATCGTCGAAGACGGTGGTTTTCAAGCTTTATCTTTTTCAGCTTTGGGTAAATAACTTTTCATTAAAAAAAATCCTTAAGATAAGGGTGAATACGAAAACATAGTTTGTTTTGAATGAATACAGAAAATCAAGCGCATAACCCTAAACGAACATTCTGATAAGGTTATACAAAATTTGGCTGAATGCTACCCTTCAACACTTGGTGACATTAAGAGAAGAAACTTCAGAAAAAACATTTGAATTGTACATTAAGCAAGGTTAAGAAAAAGAAGACAAGCTAACAGTTAGCTTTTTAATTTGGTATGCGAGTGTATTTTCTAAAAATCAAAAAAAAAAAATGTATCGCATTTAACACGTCGGATGCTGAGGACACGCGAGCGCGTCTCGTGGTTCCGATTCATCGATAACAGCACATTCTGATAAAATTCGTAGTGCTATTTCGCCAACCGTTCTTAAGAGTTCAAGTTCGTATGATTACTTGATAAACATGGTGGTCTAGTGGTTACACACGTAACTGTAGTGTAAGTCACGATTTAAGAGGAGATCAAAAGATTTTTAATTAAAAAAATATTCAATTTAAATCAAGTACATTATATTATTTAGTTATAATGGGTGTCGATCAACTATTCCACAATTTTTTTCATTTAATGTTAAAAGTTGTAGTGATAATCACTTTTTACAAACGTCGAATTACACTACAGACAGGATAATTTTGCAATTCCCCTCTTCAACTATCTAGCTATAAAAAAAGGCAACTAGTCTATTACATTTTTTTATTAAAAAAAACCCCAAACAATAAGAATTAGGAAAATTTATTGATATTTCACAGTCAAAAAAATAATCATTGAAACGAGTCTGGTTATTGGCTTTCAATTCAATAATTAGTAACAGGTGATTATCTGGTTGGAGAAGTCCAGGAACATTTCCTCGTATTTTTTTGACTAGCTGCCGTGTAGCTTCAGTTAGCGACGTTAATTCAACCTAACCTTGTAATTTTGCGATCTCAAACTAAGATTTTTACTTTTTCGAAAATGAAGAAGAGTTAGTTTATTTCCATGGTAACGAACAAGTTTTAAAAACACTATGTTCTTCTACTTCACATCAGCCTCTATCGATGAACATTTTCCATCGTTATCGCCGCAGCCAAAGTGTTAAGATGCTCTAAACTTTTTGCAAGTGCCCAAAGACTATGTGCCCTAAACTTTTGCAAGTGCCATTTTTATATTTACAGGACCCTGCCCTTTTTTAATTCTAGAATGAACTCTGCTAACTAAAAGTATAAATTTTTTTTAACAATGGATAGATGATTTTCTTTGAGCACTTGTACAAGCATTACATTATTAATTTAATCATTTTCTCAAATATGTTCTGTTTGCTGAATAAAGTTAAAGTACAGCTTTAAGTGTAAAAATAAATGTATACTTCGTAAGAAGTATAAAGGTATGTACTAAAGGGAAGAAAAATAAATTTTATTAGAAAACTGCACAGCATAAAATTTGTGATAATATTCAATGAATTGATATGCAAAAGTACTAAATTCATTAATAAATTTTAAAAAACAAAACAAATTCAATTAAAATGGCGTTTTTTAAGTTCATTTCAAGTGAAACAATTTCATAACAAATACTTTAAATCGCATAGATAAAGCCTAGCATTTGAAGGGTGTAGTTGTGTTAATTAACATTCTATTATAGTTTATAATACATTCTAATGTAGTATAACTAAGGTATAGGGTCCGTTCATTGTTAACCCTTTCAGTCCCAATGACAATTTGGCATCAAAATTTTAGAAAAAATGTTCTGATTGTCTGTCGCCGTTTATGATATCAAAAAGCACATCTTCAAACTGTTTTCTATCAGAAAATATTTTTTAGGAATCCCAATAGATGTCAACCCTATAATTTTAAAATTATGATGATGCCAAATGGCATCACTGGGACTGAAAGGGTTTATTGTTAAATTAACAATGATAATGATAGTGTTCAGCCCATTTACTTACGATTTCGAATTAACAATGTTAATTCAAAAAATGGGATGAACAGTATCATTTAGCCCTATATCTCATTGGAGAATCTTATCTTAGTTAGACTTTAGCGAGATAATTACAACCTTCTTTTAATGTGCAATAAGACTACTACGATACAAGAGCTGTTACCTGCTCAATCACAAATATACCGTAGTCCAGCTGCTGTGCTTGTAGAAATGGATGGATGTGCTGCAGAAATACGTCCAAGTGGGCCTTTCGGTTTCTATAAGGCAAAATAATGGCCACCCTTTGCCAAGAGGAACAGTGCTTCGGAAACCATCTTCCTCCTGGAGAAATCTTCAGCTTCTTTGGCATTTCTTCGAGGAGAGTATGGTTGTACACTTTATTTGCAAGTTTAAAGGAATCTATAAAAAATAAGATCACATTGACTATTTGCTGTAGTTAGATATGTATTTAAATACAGTTTTATTGGAAAATGGTTCAGACTCTTTGTGTGCAAAATAACAGGGTGGGACGAGATTGAATTCTATTATAATAACGTCACTGGTTGTGCTTGCCATACTACTAAAAAAAGGATTGTGCTGAACTTAAAAAATTTCGGATTGTAAATAACTATGTAGAAATTATGTCAAAAGGTACTTGTGGCCACATGATTTTTTTCAAAAAGAATTAGAAATAAGACAAACAGGATAATAAAAAAGCCAGGCACAATATATGATAGCTTTTTTTTAAAAATTCATACACTTAAAGCAAATATGTAATTTAAAATACAAGTATTATATTATTTATTAATAAAGAGTCATTTGTGTATATGATATCATAAAAATATAACCAAATGCACACCATACAGACTTAAATATTAATACAAAAAAATTTGTAATCACACAAGATCCACACATTTAAAACGCTTATTAACATAAAACAAAACTAGTAAATTAATACACAGAAAACAAATTGTAAAAATATCACTTCAATACACTTTTTACAAGTTAGTTGAAAGTTAATGAAATAGCTTAATGTATGTTTTTGTAAGCATAAATCATACAAATATTATTTCAGAACAGTAAATCAGAACATATACTAGCACGCTTTACCAAGATCTTGCGACACCAATGGACACAGTTTAAAATCATGAGGTCTTCTTGTAACCAAACACATCTGCAAATCATCTTTAACTTCATTTAATTTAATATAGTCATAACCTCTGATGTTTGGAAAACGTAGTGGATACAAAGTTGCCCATACAAGAAAAACAACTATGCTTAATTCCAGTGGTTTGGAAGAAGCTAAGTTGACAGCTTTGCGAATACGATATCTATTCATTTTAATTACAACCATTCCTTCAATTAAAACCTTCCATTGTAACAGTAGACAGTATTTTACAATTGCAACAATTATATTCATGTATCAGTGATTTCTTTTTTTCATTTTAAAATATCGAAAATCATTTCCCGCGTTGCAACACTTATTTTCAACCGGTAAACATAAACAAAAGTCAGCTGCTGCCATTTCTATGGTTACAGTGAAATGTGATTTTTGTAAATAATATTTCATGGAAGGAACTTTTATTCAAGAAGATTGCAATTTTCTTTAAAAATCGAGTAGTTCAATACATTTTATAAAGAAAATGGTTGAAAAAAGAGTTTATTATTCAAGGGCACTTGTAATGTGTGTGGCTGTGATGAAAGAACGCTTTGGTGTTGTCCAAGTCATCTATATATTAAGGTTCCATGTCGGATTCCATCGTATGAATTCCCCTTCCATGGTACAAAACTCTATTTTTGCGCATTAAATCACAATAAAATTTTATTTAAAAAAATGGAAAATATTCTGTGATTCATCCAAACATCGTAAATTTTGTAATGATTTACTTTTGCTATGAAGAAAGGCGAAGATTATTAAACATTTGTTAAAAAAAAATATTTAATTTTCTGTTAAATCGTTTTCTTTTTTCCATTATAATAAAATCAATATTTCAAAAATACTTACTTATCGCTTGGTTTTTTTTCTCCAATTATTATTTATTTACGAAACGCTGAAAATTATAAAGTTTATAATTAAATAATATCATAGTTTATAAAGTTATTAATTATATAATATTAAAGTTTATAATTAAATAACATTTAAGTTTATAAAGTTTTAAATTCTTTCCGTAAATGACTATGAATGCATTAAATTTTGACAAGAATGGTGCTAAAGGGAACTATGATGTTCTATCCTTTGAAAGAAAGTTAGTAGAATTGGTGGAAGAACTTCGTTTGAGAAGAGTAAGACGTTTTCTTATTTAAAAAAAAAATAATAAAAAATCTTCAATTCCAATTTCTAGTAAAAAATTTAGATCTTGGAAAGAAAATGATACATAACAAAATGTGTCTGAAAGTCATACTGAAAAATTTGTTTATAATATTGAAATAGAAAATTTCTTGTTTATAGAACCTTGAGATTGAAAATGAGAAAAATTTAAAATCACTTATGGATGATAAGTATAGGGCTGAAATGGAATGGGTACGTATATATATGCATAAATATTGCAAATATTTGTTTTTATTGTATTCTTACATATAAAATAATTGCAGCATAAACCTCAATTGTTCCAACAGTAATTTGCGTCTTTTCTAAGAGTTAGACCTAAATTTTTCTGTTAAAAAATTAAAATTGTTTTAAGACCATCGGTTCAAAAATAAACCCATTTTTTTTTTTTAAAAAAAAAAAGAATTTAAGTATAGGTACAAAAAAGAAACTTTTCCATATTTGTAATCGAATATATATAATCGAAATGTTAAAAATGATAAGAGAAACTGCATGTAAACTTTTTCTTTTCTATCCCTTAGGGAAATATAGTATTTATTTTTGGGGGTAAAATTAACTCTCAAGTAATGCATATACTGCTTTCTTTGTTACAAGGATGAAAAGCAGAGTCGACATTTGCGTGAAAAAGATGATCTTGAAAATCAAATATCAATTCTCAAAAGAAAATTAGAAAACAAAGTTTGTGTTTCTGACGATGAAAAAGTAAGAGAAAGTTTACTTCTGATTTCATGTTAACAATATTGCCGTTATCGATGCTTTTTTTCCTAAATTTATTTTATTATAGGCTAAGCAGCAAGTTGTCAATAAAACGTATTCCCAAGAAATAAGAGTTTTAAAAGAAGAGTTAAAGAATTACATTGTAAGAACAATATTTTTTATTCGAAATAAAATTAAAATATACTCACAAAACACGATTTTCTCTAAATAAAATGTTAAAGGGAGAAATTGCATAACTAAAGATTTCTCAGTTTCTGTACCCATACAAATTTTTTAAATAATTATAATTTTTATAAAAGTTTTTACTATTGAGGAGTCATTTAAAACTATTTATTTTAAAAACACTAATTTTATGTATAATTTGTTTAGTTAATGATTAGAAATTCGACATTGAAAACTCATGAAGTGAAAATAAGGTGACACTTTAGCAAAACTGCTTATCCCTCAGAGGGTTAAGAAACATTATATAAGAAAATAGACTTCCATATGTGATTCTCAAATATTGAGCTTAGTCACAAATTTCCCAAATTCGAAGTTCAATAAATTTATCTTCACTTTTACGTGTACTAGATTTTTTTTTATAAATTTATTATTAGAGTTCTTTTTGGCATTATATGATAAATAAATAAGTATTTTTTATGAGGGGTATTCGATTATATAAAACGTTATACTATGAGGTCATTTTACTTATGTTATGTAGAAACAGAATATCATGTAGAAGCAGAATTAAAAATGACTTATTATAACGGGGCTCTAGAATATTAATTGAAGTATTAATATGTTTAAGCTCTTATTTTCCACAAACATAATGATATCCTTATATTACCTTAGTCAGAAAAATTAAAACTTGTAAAGCGCATTCAAGAACTCGAGGGACAATTGAAATTGCATACGAACTTTCAAGAAACCATTGTCAATCAGATTACAGATATTCGTAAGAGCACAAGAATTTTACGTGACGATTGCCAATCTTTGAAAGAAGCACAGAAAAGTGTTCTGAATAATGGTAAATATAGTATTTATTATTTTTTTGTTAATATATAATTAGACACGACAAAATTCTTTTTATTATATCTCAAGCATTTACCCATTAAAATACAAAATGTCTGCGCTGTTGTTTGTTTAAATTTTGGATATAGTATTAATGTTCCGCTTCGGATTTTAATTAATCGGTTATTAAATATTTCACTCATTATATCGACACGAAAGCTGATAAATACGGTTACGTTAGATAATTGTTGACTTTATGCTCATATTTCTTCCTCTTAACTAGTTTGAAAAACAATAATAATAAGAAGTCCAATTTATAGGGATTGACTCAAGCTAACATGCTCTGCAATTACTCATTAAAGGGTTTTCAGAGAAATCAATAGCGTATTATGTTTTCCTTGAAAACATGCACGATTACGTCAATATGTTTGTATGAAATTAATACGAGTTTGTGGAATAACTATAGTAAATAAATAATTGAAAAATAAAAAAAATACATTTTTGATTGTAATTTACCCTTCGCTCTCTATAAGATGTTCTTTTATTATTATTCAAACTTTTATAACTTATTTTATAATTTGTAGTCGCAGAAGTTAAAGATAGTTTTAGAAAATATGAAATTAATCATCAACACTTGAAACAGTGTGTGGCAATCGCTGATAAAAACAGCGAACAACTAAAGAAAGACTTGGTTATGAGTAGGTAATTGCTGGGCGTGCTTTATTAACTTTATTAGTAATATTTCAATGAATTATCTTGGTTGCATATTTTTATTGCTTATAAATAGTAAGAATATATTCCCATATTATTTTTGGGAAAAAATCATTTAGAGAATCTTCTAGTGAATTAAATGATTGAAATAAAAAAAAGAAGTGTTATTTAGGCATGATTTTTGACAAAAAGATATATTAGTTTTAACAACAATGAATTATTAATAATGACCTGTATTTCAACTCAAAATAAAGTAAAAAATTAAATTCGTTGTTTCAGTATGTGGTTCAGATGTATTTAATGTGTATACAACTCAATAATGATCTGTATATATTTGCTTGTAGATCAGAAGTTAATGTTTATAAGAATGCGACTGCAAAGGTCCAAGTAAATACTGAAAAATATACTGACGCATCAAAGGTGAGAATCATTCAGAGAACAGTTTGCAAAAAAATTCTTCATGACGTTTTATACTTGATAATTATTCATATCTTTGGAGTTATTTTGAGCTATTAAAATTTGTTTATTAACATTCTGATTCGATATGTTAAAAAAAATAGGACATGGAGTCGCTTTCTACAAAAAAATGACACACAATATTTCCAATTACAAAATCTTTTTCACTAATTATCTCAAAACTATTGTGACACATTTGAAAGAAAAATACAAAATTTCAGAATACTTCGTAAATTACTTGTTATGTTACTATCTACAAAAGTATATATTGCAAGAAATAGCAGCATATAAATGAAGAGGATATAACGTAAGAAAAACAAAGCTTGAAAAACACCAACAAACACGAGTATTTAGTCATCATTCATTAACAAATGTTCATAATCAAAGTTGTGCCTTAAATAAAGTTTCTTTTACGATTGTTCAGGAGCAATGCGGATTTAAATGTAATAGAAATTGGCCTTTTCAATGTTGTTTAAATGGGTATTTAGTATGCTTTTATTTTAAATTCACTTCTAATTCATTTAAGGAAATTCGGAATGTAATCTGGAAGGATTTCATCGGCGTTTTGTGACTATAAGTTTATGGAGGCCATGAACACATACAGTAACTATCTGTATAACAAAAATAACAATTATGGGTTTGAATCTCCAGACATAGTTTCGACGTTAGTTGCACCTCTAAATGCCTCACATGAAGAGCATTTTTTTTTTTTAACATTTCAATGATAAACAAATGTGTTTAATTGTCCGATGGAATTTTTTTTTATTTAATCGCATCACTCAATTATTTGTTTGTAATTTGTTTATAGTTGCAAAACAGAATTTCTGAACTTGACAAATTGCTGCTTCTCTCACGAAAGGAAAATCAGGTAAAATACTGATATTATTAAAAGAATTGAAATTGGTATTCTAGAACCATAGTTTCTATTACTAATTACTTCATATTTTATTTAAAAAAAAAAAAACTTTTGACAATACTTTGCTGCCGTGGTCAAATTTTGAAGTGCCATACAGTTTGTGACTGTTTTTTAGAAGATTATATTTCTTATTTATAATGTATCGTAAAATTAGTTTTAAATAGTGTCTTGTAAAATTATGTTTAGAAAACTCTTCAAAATTTTGTGGAGTCCAATAAACAACTGAACAAGTACATTAATAAGTATTCAGACATTCAAGAAGTGGAGAAATCCTTATCCTTGCAAATTAAAGACTGCGACTCTAAAATTAAAGAAATGCTGGACAAAGTTAATCTACTCGAAGAGGAATCAATAGTACTGAAACAACAGATTGCAATAGAGGTACTTTTTTGTCAATATTTTTTTTATCATTAAATGTATTTTTTTCATTAAATATGTTTTTTACATATTTTACTTAATTTATGACTATCAATCGAAATCAAAAACAGGTTTTGGTACAACAAAATCGACAATTGTTGATTAAATTGTAATATTTTGTAAAGTTTTTACTAATTTTGATTAAAACAAGATATTTGTGTTTATTAAACAACAAATTAATCATACAGTAGGATTTGAACTTGATTTAAATGATTATCTTTGTATAAAAGCTTTTAAATATTTGTAGAATAAACGTAAGGAAGAACGAAAAACAATCGAGACCCAAACAAGCGATGAATTAATTGACGAGTCGAAAAATTCCACCCAACCAGATTCTTCCAGCCAAATTGAGCAAGCCGAAATTGAAATAACTTCCAAGACATGCTCACTTGAAAATATTGACTCCTTGTTTGAAAATATAGAAAATCAACCTTCAGCATCCTCTGATGTAACTGAAATACGAATTTCAAATCCACTACAGTGTTCTTCCACAGTAAAGTTAGAAAACGAACATAATATCTTTGAAACAAAGAGAAAGCGAAGATTCTGCATGATTGAAGATGAAGACAGTTTTAATGAGTTACCATCCAAAAAGCGTCAACCCGACACTACCATCCTGGAAAATAAGAGCTGGATTATGGATAATAGAAACCATCAAACTACCATGTTTGATGACATTCCTTCGTCAGCAAACAGTGTCGATGACATTTGCCAGTCTCAGGCCATCTCTGTGGCAGAGGATCAAACCGAGCTTGTAGCAAACCAGCCAGAGACAAGTGAGTTGGCCAGTGTGCAAATGAATTTAAAAGGACTAAAAGTTGATGATATTACAATGACTTCTTCACAAGGTTGATGTGTTGGATCATTTTGTCATCACTTAGCACTCTCCCTTAGCAAGTGTTCAATAAAGTAATATACAGACTGACTTTAGAAGTAAATAAAAATTTATTAATAGATCTATATATATTTCAGTATGTCAGGTAGGGATCGAGAGACTTGACAGCTTTCTGTACGTCTTCACTATCCTCCTCAATATCTTCGTCATTGTCCCGGTCATTCATTTCTGTTCCGAAAACGGTTTCGTCCTTCACGCCTGTAGTATTCCATACTCGTATGCTGCCGTCATAGGAGCCAGTGAACACCTTACCTGGGACGACCTATGTGTGGAGAATAAGGTTATTATTTAAGGAGCATGTATGGAAAGTTTGAATACATAATAAAATAAAGTTTGAAACAATTATCATGCATAGTCTCATTTGATATGGCCCTTAGTTAGAATTAATTTGATTCACAACATACACAAAAAATTATATATAAATGAGTCCTGCATCAGTAAACAAAGAAAAAATTTATTTATGAAGATTTTCACTCACTTCGTAATTTTTTTTTCCAATTTAAATATTGATAAAATCTAACTAACTACACTCTTAAAACAACGAGGGAATTTTTAACTCAAAAGAGAATGAAATATTTTTCCAACAACATTTACTACTTCTGAAAGTTTTTTTGCCCAAAAAAGAACATTTTGCCGAAAAAGAGTGATTTTAGAATCACTTTTAATAGAGTGAATGACAAATTTACTACGTTTCGAAAAGAATTTCAATTCGTTTCTTAAAAGAGCGATTTTAAAACGTTTCAATTAGTGCTATGGCGGTCACACAGCACAGATACCCAGCACTATAGCCCTCGCGACCGAGTAATTACTTTGTTGCAGACTTCCCATTCATATAAACTTTCTTTAAAATTTATTTTTATTTGATAATATCTACTCCCTGATTACTTTTCGCCTATTGTCTCAAAACTTTTATCGTAATCCCCTGTTAATTAGTCCTTGACTAAGATATTTTCATTGTTTTAAATTTAGTGAAAGAAAAAAGGAAAAATGTTTATATAAAACGAAATCAGGTAGGATTAAAGCAGAAAAGTTGTTTTTTAAACATTTTCACTGAAGGTAGCATTTTGATACTGAAAAAATTTGAATAAAAGTTGTTTATGTTAAAATCAGAATTTATCTTAGTTGAACGCAGTCATGGGTTAGCGTTTGTTTGAAATGTCGTATTCTCAAAATTGTGTTTGATGTCCTAAGATTTCTTAGAGAACTCATTTTAACTTATTGAAAACATTTAAACATCTGTAATAAAAGTTTAGAGCGGTTTTTTGTTGTTGAAAGTATTTTAAAAAAAATTTCCTTTTTTGTACCAATGTTACAATAACAGTCATTGGTATTATAATTGTAATATGGCGTAAGGATATGACTGAATTAATAAGAGCTTGATAAAAACTTTAAATTTTAAAGTGGTTTCTAAAATAGCAAATTATTTAGCTTTTTTATATATATATGTGTTGTTTCTTGTTTTTTAATTAACCCAAGATGTTTTGGTCGTATTAAAAAAAATAACTTTTCAAAAAAATTGTATGTAGCTGTCTCTCCATATCTGAACAATCAAAAACAGCACACTTAATGCAACTAAAGGTTTGAAATTAAGCCCATGAAATATTTTTTGTAATACTAAAAATAAAGAACATTTTGGTGATAATTTACCTCCACACAAACGATAGCGTTTTCGTGACCTTTAAATGTTCGTTTGAGTGTTCCAGATTTTGCTTCATACATCCTGGCTATTGTATCACCACAACCCGTATATACTAAAAGAAAATAACGAATAGTAGAATGATTAAAAATGTAATTTAAGCATAAATAAATTGCTTTTTCAAATGGATTTTTTTAAAGGAAATAATCCTCAATAGATGTGAAGATTTACTTGAATATTTAAAGTACTTGAATAATTAATAACGAACTTAATAACTAGTTAATTTTTTTGTCCTAATGTTATTCGGATAGAATAATAACATTGTCGGAAAAGAATATTGGACTTAGGCTGTAATGGGAACCTGTAGTATTTAAACACTGATATTCAAATCATATTTCTATTACATTAGGTGACGATTTCATATACAAAGGTATATTATATTAGGTGAGGATTTCGTTATCAAAATGTATAGTAGGTGAGGATTTTTTATTAAAAGATATATTAGGTGTGGATTCCTTATCCAAAGGTATATTAGGTGAGGATTTCATTCCAAAATCTATCTTAAAGTTTTTAGAATGATTTTTGAGATATTGCAAAGGTTTACGCAGAGACATAACATAGAGTGGACTGCGCATTGGCAAACCTAAAGTGTCCTAAACATCTAACTTACACAGTCACATGACTGTGTCGCGTTAGGCTCGCATCTATGGCGAGTTTACCATTTGGCGAGTTTTTCCACAACGACCTGAACACAGAGGCCGACAATCTAATGTTATGATAAAGAAGTTTGGAAAGGAGCAAGGATGAATCGCTAGTATTTTAAGATCCTCTTAATAGATATCAGATTATTTCTTTGATTTTGTGAGTCTATTTAAGATGACTTGAACAATTGAATGTGGACTCTTTATTAAAAATTAATTTAAAAGAACATTAGTAGGTTTATGTAGAGTGTTGCTGTAATATAAGTTGGTAATTGACATGGTGAACATTTTCTGCCGTCTCTATAACTTTCGTTCTAACGGTCCGATTTAAAAAAAAAATCAATTTTTTTTAAAATATTGCTTCTTCCTTTATTTCACCTGGAATAAATCAACTTTCTAAAACACATCAATCTACTCCAAATTCAGCAAATGTTCTACTTTTTAAATATAAATAACTCAAACACGATTGCAAAAACAGGTTTCGTTTTGACCAAATTGTAAAAAAATATTCTACTTCTAAGCTGTCTGATGTTCAGACCATTAATTTAATTGACTTGGCCCAAAATATTTATTATAATTAGAGTTCTAACAACGTTGATTTAATCATGGATATGATTCTTCAGTATAAAAGAGCTTTTAGAATAAATTCCCTCGATAGAAATTATAGTTTATGAAGAACACACAATTACTAAAAGTATGCAGAACTAAATAAATTTTACCCGTGAAGTGAGACTAATCCTTTTTTATACCCCTCTTTACAATTAGGAATTCACAAGCATTTGGCATCTTGCACAAAACGTTACTGAATTAAGAGTACAACATTCACGATTCATGCTCAGAGATTAAAAGAATGTAATTAAATATTTATTATAAAAGCTAAAAGAGAAAAATACCAACAATGCTCAAAAAATCGTCTGCAAAAACATTAAAAAAATTCAAGCTGCCGTGATTGGTAGAAACCCACGTGACTTGGGTATTGATGGTAGTCTCCACTTCGGTTTGCTAGCTGATATTCAGGTCTGGCGACAATTTGGAATAGTTCGTAACGAAACGGTAGCGTTAAGTTGCCATATGTAGCAACCTTTCCCCTCTTGGCGATTTAT
This sequence comes from Hylyphantes graminicola, assembly GCA_023701765.1. NCBI lineage: Eukaryota > Metazoa > Arthropoda > Arachnida > Araneae > Linyphiidae > Hylyphantes > Hylyphantes graminicola. The sequence continues at coordinate 43,617,983 of CM043113.1, read as the reverse complement.
GATGTTTAGGACATAATGCTAATCTGCAAGGGATGGCGGTTTTCCAGAAAAAAAAACGGTTTTCCATTTTCCATCGGTTTTTCCCTAAAAAACCGGTTTTCGGTTCCAAAGGGCCTCATACAAAAAAAAACGGTTTTCAGTCAAAACCGGAACCACCGGTTTTTTGAAAACCGGTTTTGGTTTTCCATCCCTAAAGCTGCTTTACTATTAATGCGCAGTCCACTCTATGTTATGTCTCTGGGTTTACGACTAGCAGTGACGGAGTCTTTAAGGGTCAAGCACATTAAAAAACAAACGTTGTGTTTTATAGTTTATAGATTTGCAATTTTTATTATCGAAGCTATGCAGAAGATTGAAACAAAGAACAATTTATGGAATTGGGGGTTCTTTTATTTATATAAAATCGTTTTTTTTATTATGAATAACCATTTTTAACATCAATTCAATTTCTCACGAATGCAATGCAAATATTAATGTAATTCTACGTGAACATCAAGAGAAAATATTATTTTTACTTCAATTAAAATCAATTAATCTTACGGCAACACATACTTTACCATGTTTCGAGCTGTAGCAAGACAAGGTAATATTTTATTCTTATATCAGAACATTTTCAAAATGATGGCTTCTTATTTATGGATATATTCCGGGATAGCTTGACATTATTTGACCAGTCAAAACGCCTGGAACCCTTTTTTAACTCTCAAAAAACTATTTTTGTAGCATTGTCTACATTATGATAAATATAAAATAATCAAGAAGTTTGTCTTACACATTCCTTCAAATAGCCTAATTGAGGATACAGTGTGTCTGTGTCCGCTGTACACCCTGGTGCATTCACCAAACTCCAAGACCCACGATCGAGCACTTCTGTCCGAACTACCCGAATAGAGCATCCTCTTGTTTACCTGCAATTAAAAATAAATTAATTGGATATTGAATGCTTTGTAAAAGGTTTAATTTATAAATATATTTTTGCGAAAACTTTAAAGTCCTAAAGAATGAAACTGCATTCCGTATTTCTTAAATAACAAAAGTAATAAGTAATATTTCGTCCTAAAAAAGTTACCTAGTAATTATCTTTTTGTATTTGCTTGCAGAGAATTTAAATTACGGAGTATTTTACTTAGTGAGTCAATTTTATAAATTTGTTGCATTGTAGATTGCATTGTATTCCATTAACCCATTAGTGCCTGGATATTTTTTTCATCATAAAATTTACAACATATATAGCAAATGGTGCCAGATGACTGGCAAAAATAGTAAAAAAAAATTAAAATTCAAAATATTAAATTTATTCAATAAAAACAAAACGTCCCAATTTTGGGACGCTAGGCACGAGAGGGTACAGGTTTTTCCCCCAATACATGTTGTTTATTTATGCTTCAACAGAGGAACTTAAATCATAAAAATGAAACCACTTGTACAAAAAAGTATGATAATATTATAAATGAACATATTAAACACTTGAATAATTATATGTATGCATACAATAATGAATTATAATCAGAAAAAATGGTATTTAAGGATAAAAATGCTAAAAAATAAGCTACTAATTTAGAAAAAAATTCTTTTTCCAGATAATGAATAACAAAATTAAATACAAAATAAAGTTTAACAATGATTTATGATAACTTATGATGAATTTACTGATCTTATGAATGATATATGATTTCATCATTTTTGATGAAATTCAAAAAAACATTTTTCGTGTAGTCCAATTTCACATTTACTGCATTTCCTCATTACTTTTTTTCCACAATGGGCGCATCTAACTTGGGTGGCATTAACTATGATATAGTGGTGAATACCATCATACCTTACAGATTCAGGTACTTTTGATTTCTTTCGAAAAGAGGGACTTTTTCCTGGACCAGATTCAGGGTTTTTGGACTTGAAATATGAAATACATATTTCTCTTCGAAAGTTGAGTAAATCCAATGGTTTTGACTGATTGGAGGGGCACAAGCGATAAATTAACCAAGCATTTTGAAGTGAACTTTCTAAGCCGAACACAAATAAGGGCCACCACCACTTTTTGGATCGAATAGAACAACGGTAACTACTGATGTTTTGATCCATTCGATCGGTACCTCCCATGTTTTTGTTATATTGTGCTATTAGAAATGGCTGATCAACCTCAATGGTTTTTTTTTCCGTGTTAGACCACCTTTTGGCTTTCATTATAGGTTTCACACCATATAAATTGGAACCAATGGTAACAACACTATTATCGTTCCATCTAACCATCATTACGTTTTCCTTCTTATCGAATTTATGCTCGTAGAAACCCCTCTTTTTTTTCTTAAAAGACTTGACTTCTTGAAGAGGACAATTTTCTGTCCGATTTTGCCTAACAGTACCAGTTCCACTTATCCCTTTTTTGGACAAGTGGTCAAGAAGAGCTGGACTTGTAAATAAGTTGTCAAAATATAAATCATAGTGAAGGCTGTTTGGTAATTCGGCTATTAAATTCATAACCACGGAACCTCCCATACCTAAACCTTCAATGCTACTTACAGTTCCTTTTCCTTGGTACGTTTCGAACTGCACAAGGTACCCAAGTCTTGTGTTTAAACACCAAACCTTATATCCGAAGCGAATTGGCTTATTGCGAATGAATTGTTTGCACCCATGCCTTCCGTAATACGGCACCATACTCTCATCAATGTTCAGTTGCTGTTCTTTTGGATAAAAATTTAGGAATTTTTCGTTTAGCATGGAGAAATAAGGGCGAAGCTTCGATAGCTTGTCGCTCTTATCCAGCTTGTTGTTGTCTGCAAAGTGTAAATATTGAAGAATTTGCTCAAATCTGTTTCTACTCATTGCGGAACTAATAGCAACATTGCTCACGTCGGGAGACGGATCCCAATAAAGGCGCCTTCTAGGCAACTCAGCATAGCCACTGGTTAAAAGTATTGCCAGAAATAGTTTAAGTTCTTCTTTTGTCACAGAAAAGTTCATGCATCCTTTCTGCTGGGCATACAGCATGCTCTGTTCTGAAATAAGTTCGAGCATCTCATCTCCAATGAATTGCTCAAAGATGGTTGTTGGGGACCAATGAACATCTAAAAAGGCTGGTTTAGGGACTTCCCAACAGAATTCTTTCTGTCTGTCGGCAGAAAATTCAGCAACAGTCCATTTTCGCTTTTGTTCCTCGGTTTTCTTTTTACCACTTTTGGTTGGCGGCTTGGAGGAAGTACTTTTTTTGGAGACTTTTTTGCGTCTTTTGGGAGGTGGCTGAGGCAAAGAGTCGTCGCTCTCAGATGATATGTCACCAATTACTTGCCTTGAAGAATTTGTAGGTTTTATTGTCACAACTGCGTCGCCACGCAATTGTGCTCCTGTCAAATTGTTTGGATGAATTGCATCGTCATCTCCACTGTCTTCATCAGTCAATTCATTAGAAGGTGGAGTAATAAATATGTCTGCAGATTGGAATTCTTCATCTCCAGACAACTCCTCCAGCATTGACAATGCCTCTTGCAAAGATAAACTAAAAATAAAACAAACAATAATAAATATGATGTAATACGATAATATAATGGTCAAAATATATTTTAATTTACTCTAATACAACTAAAATGTTCTTAATTTAACTTAAAATCTACCTCCAAGTAAATTAATCCAAAAACAAAAGTGACCAAAAACACCGAATTTTACTATTTTTTAGAATAAATATCTTTAAACTAGCCAATAATCCATTATTTATGACTAATATCATGCTAAACTTGAAAGCAGAAGCCAAAAACATTTGTTTCTACTCGTTTGAGAAAGGGGGAAAACCTGTTCCCTCTCGTGCCTAGCGTCCTAAAAATGGGACGTTACTAAATCTCTATAAAAACAACTTAAATACAGCAATACAGGAAATTGAAAAATTACGTATTCTTAAGAAAGGTATAAACTAAAGAATACAAGAAAAAAATAGTGAATATCTAAAATATATTATGGAATTCTTACCTTTTTGGTTTCGGCATGGCTAACTTGAAAAAACAGCAACATTTCACAAGTTCAAAGTTCAATAAAACAACACCGACTGGAACATATGCTGCCATCTATTGGTAATCTTTTAAAACATAATCTTACGAATAATTTAACACCAAAAACATTTGTCTGGGTGAATTTAATCGGATATAAATAATTAATTACCAAAGCGTCCCAAAAATGGGACGCTAGGCCATTAATGGGTTAACTGTGTTCTTTTTTTTTAAATTTATTTTACGCTTAAATGTTTAAATAAAATTAATCACCATCCATTGATTACTAAAAAAAATTTCATGCAAAGAATCGCACATTACTTCAGCGACATCTTTCTTAGATTGAAGTGGTTTAGTCACAAATTCATCACAATACAATTTAATAGTTATTTAAGCAACTAGTGCCGAAAATATCACTTTATTAAGCGAGTGGCTTTTATTTCACGAGACTGTAGGTCGAGTGAAATAATGACAAGAGCTTAATAAAGTATCATTTGACACGTGCTTGCTTACAATACTTTGTATAATGTGCAAAAGCGTGAAATTTGTGTTCTTACTTTTGTCATATTTAATTTCCTTTAATAATTTTTGTAATAGTTGTAGTTTCCATGGAGACATCAGAAAATGCAAAAGTAATGAACCAATAGAAATAAGTGAGTTTCATGACCATTTAGTTTCCATAGAGATATTCATGACATCATTTTGTTTTTCTATCAATAAGATACTCTTATTTACTTTACCGCACTAGTGCCGAAAGTCTCATTTTCGGCACTGTCTGTGACGTAAGCACCTAAAGTGTCATTTTCGTAAGATAAAAAAGTGAACTTTTTTGCACGTTGTTATAAAAAAATAAGGATTTACATCGATAGTTTCTGAATTAAAAATATTGATAAATTTTACCATAAGGCAAAATATTGGCCCTTCATGGCCTCTCAAAACCCTCATGGCTTCTCCAGTCATCAAATTCCAACTTTTTATGAGACCGTCTCCACCTGCCGTGTACAGAACTCCTTTCATGTCATCGTAGTCTAAGCAGTTCAGAGGCGCCGTGTGACCACGGAATATCTGAAAAAAAAAAAAAAAAGGTTCTATCATATTAGGGAACACATTCATTCCAAAATGAATATGAAATATAAAATAAATCGATTGTTGTTGATTGACAAATATGCAGCGAACCATAATATGCTTAAGGTTCTTCAAAATGCTATGAGCTCAAAACATCAGCATTGCACAAAGAAAACAGTTTTTTAACCGCCCGAGTGATACATACGTTTAAGTACCTTACGTGACTGTCCCTTACGTGAAGTTTTCCAGCAGCTCAAATGATTTGTACAAACTTATTTTTTGAAATTTTAATATTTAAAGCCTGGAAGGTTTGAAAAGGCATCCACTGCATATTTGTTTCTAAATTAAGAAACTAAACTTTCACTTAAATTTTATACCTATGCAGTGAAAAAAGGCTACACTTGCCAATTGCAAGCCAATTTGCTAAGCCCTCAGAGGGTTAAATAATAACTGTAGGAAAACTTATTCATTCTGAAGGGCAAAACAAAGTGGGGAAATTTTTAGTTTTTTGTGATAGTAGCAATGACTAAAATGATTAAAATAGTTTCGAATTTTAAAAAGCAAAGTAAGCTTAAAAAATGACAATCTCTTCACAGATATTTAATCACCCAATTTGGCTGATGCAATTATTAGACTTCAGTATACTCAGTAGCGAACCTTGGAAAAATTTACTATAGAAGATTTAAAATAAAGAGTGTAAGAGATAATTGGAAACCTACGAATTTTAGCAGAAGAAAATTACTAACTAACCTATTTAACTAAATAGCTAGTAGGTTTTGAGCAAAACGATTACCCATTATTTATTCTACTTTATTACATTTATATTTTTCTATTGAATTAAAAACTTAAAGTTTTGGCTGTTACGATAAAATTAGCTGCAACTTATAATTGTAAGCCAATTTATACTTTGCCGAAAACACACTTGACTTATTCAATATGGATGCCTTAAGTTCCCTGAGAGGTTTGAAATGCACGAGGAGCAACTTCAATCTCTTTTGGAAGGACGAGAAAAATATGTTCTGCTATAAATGAGCGGATCGCAGAGACAAAGTTCCTCTTCTCGGTGCTACATATACGCTTTCTTTGCCGTAGTATCATTAGTAGACATTGCCACAAACACAGAACGTGTATACACTACTTAAAAGGAGGCCATCCAATTAATAAAATACAAAGGAGGGTTAAAGTTAGTGAGCATTATATCTGAACAAACACAGTGTTACAAGTGTTGTGAAGTTATCATCCATACATTTATAGTTCAATTAAATTAACGTCTACCTACAGCTACACGAGGGCTTTTGGCGCGACCGGCCTTATAATTTAGGGTTTTTGGTCAATTGACGAGGTTAAAAGCTGAGGTGGAATTTAATGCAAAATAATTAATGCGACATAGTCAAGATAGAGCGATCAAAAAATCAATCCGGGGTCAACAGATGCTCGCGACCAGTTTTATAGTGTTTTTTTTTTAAAGCTATAAACTAGTTTTTAGTGATTTTTTTTCTACCAACATTTTTGTTCAGATGCAAGCGATTTTGCTTCTGATCTGTGTGCATACCCGATAGTGCTGTTTAGCTCTAGTAATGGAAGTTTTCTTTAGAAGAGACATGTTATTATAAAGGCAAATAGAAAATCTGGAAAAGTGTACCTTCAAACACAGTCCAGAATCGACGGACCACGACCTCGCTGTGCAGTCAGCTGAACCGGAAACCAGCACTCCTGCGCCCAGGTCTAGACCTGCATTCTCATCCATAGGAACGTGTATGAGCGGATACGTGCCTTTAGTGTGGCCCTGTTGGAAATGGAAAATATAAAGTAATCGTCTTTTCTCGAAGTTATCGATCTAAAACTGGATGACTGGGACGGCCACACTTGCAGTGATGTCATAAATGCGTCAAACGTCAAACCACCCGACAGCTAATTCGTCTGAACTACAACAGATCCCACAAACAAACCACGTTCCACCAGTTCCAATCGTTCATTATACTAACATCAAAACATATATTTTTCTAGTGAATTTATAGGTAAGCAAACAATGTTTTTAGTCATGTGGTGAAGTGATGAGAACCATTTTCTAATCAAGAGAACATCATTAAATTGAAGCCCTTATAATATATGTTTACTACATAATGTCAGAGATAGTTAATCCACGGTTTGAGTTAATTCTATTAACTTCTGAATGTCACTAACAAAACATAAGATTCTTAAGAGAACAGGTACTAGATAAAATACGTCTCTCTCCTACTAAATAAGCTTTAATTCCAAATTCGTAAAAAAAATCCGAATTATTAAAAGTCAAACCGTTTTAACAAAATAGCTGTACACATTTAACTGTAAGTTTACACAATTTTTTTTGTCGAAATAAATAGTTGTTTATAAATATTTGAAAATTCTAATTAATTGTACTATTTATATATGAAATATTTAAAATATAAAAAGGCAAAATATTTGGTTCGCGTAAATTATTTTTATTTTGATAATAAAATAATAATTGCTTAGTAATGTGTTAAAACACAAATTACTATCATGGTTTTATTAAATATGTTTTTTTTTGTAAAGTATGATTTCTATGATACTCAATATTTTGGTTTCGGAATGAATAAAATATTAAAATAAATTTTATATCATCATCTCTTCATGTAGTTTGGAATTGCTCTTCAGCAATTATATGAAGCATTTCTCTAATTTTATAGTAAATAGCTCCATTAAAATGCAATCGTCATCTCGGTAAAACGCAAGAAACGATTTAAACATGGTTATAAATGAAATCCCTACAAATGCATACATCATAACTTTGCATGATAAATTATTGATCTAGGGCTTACAAGATAACATGTTATGCTCTGAATGGCTTTTGAATTAGATCACGGTCCTACGTGCGTACCAAAAATGACAAAAATAGATTAAGTTTAGGGTAATTTTTGGTTACAGTACATGAGCAAACAGTTTTAATCCTAATGCATGTAAATAGCTTACTCGAGATTGATATTTGTGGATGTATCTTTCAATCTAAGCGAGTTTTCAAATCTTTCATTTGAAACGTTTGATGTAGAATATGCATCGCAAATAAAGCGTTCTTGAAATAATTAGATTGATTTGCATAGTTCGGTTCGATGTTATTTAGCTAAGATTTAGAAAATACTTAATGGAATGTAATTTAGAGATTGTTTATTTTTAAATAGTGTTCGATTCATTCAAACACTACTTATAATTAAGTTAGTTGTTAAAGTACAGCATTCATTATCCTATTTGCATATTTTTTTGCAGTTCATATGCCATTAGTTTGGCACATGCTTTAAGCACATGCTTTAAGTTCATGCTTTAGGTGTCACCTAAAGGTAGAATTTACCAAGCAAATGTTACAAAGCATCGCTAGAAGAGAAAAAACAATGTAAAAAAATAATTGGACTTTGTTATATATTTTAAAATTTTGAAAACGTAGCTTCTTTTGATTTTCCATCTGATGACGCATACCAAATAGTAAATAAAACCGTTACTAAACTTATAAATAGAGCTTCATCTAGAAAAAACACTATCAGAAAAAATACTTTCACTTTTGACGATATATTTGACTTGTGTACTAGAACCTACACAGAGTCACTACATGAATATTAGTTTTGACAAGTTATAGAATATTTCCATCCTATTGACAATTTAAATAACCCTCCTGCCAATAGCTTTCCACCTTACGTTATACACCAGAATAATGATTCCTCCATACTGACAAAATTGTTACGACTCTGTCTACTTAAGTAATCAATATTTAGTGACTTTAAGTGCGTCTAACCTGGAAGACCTTGATACAGGCTTCCCCTTGGTCGTCTGATATCTCCCGGAGATCAAACATCCAGGCCCTGATCGTGTGGTCAGTCGATGTCGAGAAGAATAGCTGTCCCACACACAGAAGTCTGGATATGCGTGCAGCGTGGCCAGCATATACGCCAATGCATTCTGCTGTAGCGATGAACCACTTGCGGATGGTGGCGTCTGATGAGCCGGTCAGCACACATTGCTCGTGGACGGCACAGCATGTGATGTAGCCTACGACAGAAAACAGAAAGTAGAGTTTAAGTGGAGTTGGTATAAGGCCACATCTGGAACTCATACTGTTCCCACATCTGGAATATGTTCAGTTTTGGTCCCCCTTCCTCATAAAAAAATATAAATTGTTTGAAAAACTTCAGCATAGGGCTACAAAAATGAATAAGGATTTATCAGGTATCGATTATGATAATAGATTAAGATATTTAAACATGTATTCCCTTGAAAATAGGAGAAATAGGGGTGATTTAATTCAGTTATTCAAATTCATAAAACCGGGAGACAACTAGGGCTTAGGTTTTACATTAAATAGCCGGACCTGAGGACAGGGTCAGAAATTAAGAGGAAGGGTAAGAAAACATTATTTTTACAATAGAGTCGTCAGTGAGTAAGGAATTAGATAATGGTAAGGAATTAGATAATGGTAAGGAATTAGATATATTTTGGACCAACCTTGCTGGGCCTCTGGCCAGTTGTTGGTCGACAATTTTTTGTATTTGTATTAAAAGAATCGGAAACTCTGATAATTGGATTTTTTTCTGTCAGCCAAAAATGGAAAAGCATTTTGAGATGGTTTATTATCATACCAATACGTTCGAGCTGCGAAATGGATGATGGAGAGAAAACCGATACAAAAGAACTTGAAGTTTCTATAGTCAAAGTTAGAGTAATTGGGAGTTCAGATGGTTGGAGTTTATATGATCCTAGTTTGATTAGATTTAACTAATACAATGCACGTCAGAAAATCAAGACTCTGATAATAGGATTTCTTTTTATGCCAGCCAAGAATAGAAAAGTATTTTGAAATGACTCATCATAACAATACGTTCGCGCTGCGAAGTGGAGGATGAAAAGAAGACCGATACATCGCTTACTTGAAGTTCACATAATCAAAGTTAGAGTAATTGGGAGTTCGGATGGCTGGAATTCAGGTGATCAGCGTTCGATTGGATTTAATTAATACAAATGTATATCAACTGGTTTTTAATATCTAATTTGCATAACATTGTTTTTATAATGACAATTAAGTGGCTTGGCGTATGATGGGGCATTTAGTCGAAATTTCGAAACTTCATTTTCCGAAATTTGTAAGCAACACTCGTAGTGAAAGTCTAAAAATCTAAAAACTACGAGTGTAGAACGTTCAAAATGTATTTTTTAAAGTTTAACTAAAAAAGTAAGAAATGGAAGTTAAGTTATTTTTAAAGTATCTTTGTACTTTGAAATATTTAATGTCATACCAAGATTTCTTTTTAAAGTAAAATAGTAGCTTACTTTAAGTACAAAATACGAAAGCAATTTTATAATGTTCCAAAGCTCGTAAGACATTTATAGTTATCTGACACTTTAATATAACCAACTCTTATTTCAAAAACAAAAACTTGTATACGCGATAATTGCTATTGAAACACTTAGTATAACATTTTTGTTGATCAATGTTGTCTGAATTGAGAGAACGCAGAAATAAGTACATTTGAATATATACATGAATAATAACTGAACCGACAACTTTAAATTAGCATATAATTTGTTTTATTTGTAATTTATAGCCAAATGCATAAATTAACAAAGATTTTGCATTCGTAACTTTATAAAATATGATAAGAAGAGATTTTGTAATCATCATGAGCTGTCATCCGAATTAAAGAAGTAACTACAATTGAACAAAAAAAAACGATGAAAAATAATGTATTTATTTGAATATTCCCTGGTAAACTTTTCTTTGAGTATATGCCATTTGTGTAATACACAGTTCAATCAAACTAGATATATAGGCACTGTGGAATAAGCGAAGAGAAACTTCTTTTCAGTATTTATTAAATTATATATGTTTCTGAATTTCAGTGCATTTTTTGGAATGTTGAAACTTTGGGAATATTTATTGATAACCAATAATTTATATTTTGCGTTACCAACACAGCATGAGTATGTTTGTTACATTGAGAATTAATAAGTAAGTTCAAGCATTCGAATTTCTTTGTTAAGAAATTGATTTTTTTGGTACTTTTATGTACTAATGTAGTTTAAAAATATGTACTTAAACCAAGTCCTTTTTTGCAGATTTTTGGCAGGTATTTGCCTTACTTTCTAGTTTCTGAACTTTTGAGTGAAGTAATGCAGTCTCTTAGAGTCAACCCACTTTAACTATTGAGAGATTCGTAACCGATTCATAGGGGCAAAAAAAATCTGTAATTTTTGTTCATGTATAATTAAATTTTTATTTTAATAATTAATTGAATATTTTGTATTAAATTTTTAATGTTGTAATTTTGTATATAAATTTTACATCATATTTAAATTCACAGCAAAGGCGATGGCAGCACTTTACCGTTACACTGTGATAGTAAATTAGAGGGATTTTTTTTCAGCACACACATGACCATTCACATATCTCAGTATATATTAAATATTTTATGGCTTGTGAGGAGTACAGGGTAAAAACCCCTTCATCGACTGGGATTCTGTCCGTATTGAGGTATGCATGGAAAGAGTGGCGTTCGGAAACGGATTTCTCCTTGGTTCTTTTTCATGTCAGGCTAGCGCTTGGGGTGAATCTCGATTATAGATATAGTAAATCCGTGTGCTTCGTGATAAGAACTGAGACAAAACTGGTTTCTTCCAATCAGTTTAGGCGGTGACTCGCTACTTAGCCAAGCAGACCTAATGCAGACAGATACCAAGTCAATGAATGGGTTTTCCCACGTACTCACTGTTAAAAATAATAGTTCAAGGCTGAACCAAATTACGATTCAAAGTTGCGGCAACCATGATTTGGTAGACTGTTGAACCATAAAACGGTATTTTCCCAACGCGTAACTATAGTAGAAGGTTGAACCATAAAAAGGGTCCCCCAATTGAGAATTTTTTCTACTATCTCCAGTACAGAGATCAGATTTATAGGACAATTGGCAGTAGATGGCATTCGAACCCCCGCACTCCTGAGTAGGCTAAAACTCTAGGCTGATGCCATAACCACTCGGCCACGGACGGACAACAATTCTTAAGCTGAAGCAATACTAGTAATGTTGCCTGCGTTTGAGTAAACAATTAAATTATTGGTTGTTGTTAGTAGAAGTTGAACCAATTATTCGTGAAAGCAGGTCTATTCCCAGAATGTGATATTTGGTTGAACCATTTTCTGGTGTATCTACAAGAAGTTCTTGATTTTTCACCAATATTTGGTTCAACGTTGAACTTAATTTTTTAACAGTGCTCTTCATAAGCTTCGCATACCTTCATGACCTTCCAGCATTCCAAGACACTCCGTAGGATCCGACAAGGTGGACCACATTCGACAAGTCTTGTCATCGCTTCCAGTGACCAACAGGGATCCGTCATCGCTCAGAACCATGCAGTTGATGCCACCCTTGTGATCCCTGATTTCTTGCAGGAGATGAGGCTGCTTCTTGGCTTTCTTCACACCTTGGTCTTTGGTGGGCTGACAGCCCATAAGGAAGCTTTATTGTGAAGGATTAAATTTCAGAGGGATGTAGCTGTAACTAGCATGTTGTACTGGATCTGTAATAAAAAGTTTCAAGTGGTTTCAGGCGATCAAAGTAAAAGGCAGTAAAGTCTTCGCCATTTTTGTTAAGTGAAAGAAAAATTGTCGGAGTAGGTATTCACACTATGTAAAACATTTGCAATAACTTTTTAGCATTAGTGATAACTGGAAGCAATCGATGTCATTATGCAGTTATTTTTTATTACCTCTTTCATTGTGTTCATACATTTCTTTATTTTAACAATTGTCAACCAAGAATTTTTTGTATTATTTTATGTCGAAGAGCATAAGTTCATTGATGTATACTATTCAGGTATGATAAATACGAAACATCCCTAGGAAAAATAGCTGACTGGAACGCTTAAAATAAGATAGTTAAGATATTTGAAATAAAAGGTAAGTCAGTATAAGTAAACTTATATGAAGAAGACACATTATGTGATGAAGCGGACTTTTTTTTATCCAAATAATATTTGAATATCTTTTTGATGTTTGCATAAAGGAAGAAATCAGTTATGTCTCTTTACGAACGAGGACAAAGTTAAAGGGAAATCATGTTAATAAATTTAATTCTGATTATTTTTAATGATTAAAACAATTTTTTCAATTGTTAGAAAAATTTATTAATCTGATTAAGATTGTAACGAAGTTACAAGGGACGAAAGCAAGAATGCTGGAAAGTGGACAAGTTTTTCTGGGTTTAAAGACCATGACTTCTCTGATTTTAATGTCTTAAATCTGATTTATTGTTTGACAACTACCTTGACTGAAGAAAATGCCTGCATTATTGCATTCATGTGCATCGTTTAATATCACTCTTCGTAAGTATGCATTTTTAACTTTCACAACTACTCTGTAATACATAGTACATGTGTTAATTATAAAAGAGACTTTAAAAAAAAAAGAAAAAAGAGAAGAAAAAAGAAAGACTAGATTTTCTCATCTTTGTTTTTTAAAGGTACAACAAAAAATATTTCGAGGGAAAATGTTTTTAAAAAAATCAATAAAAAAGTTTATTATAAAATATTCAAATTATTCTTTGAGTGTTTGTAATAACATTTATTTCTAGAGCTTTGAATGATGAGGATTAAACTAGGTAATTACACAAAATAGACTGGGCTTTGTCCTCAAATTACGGAACTTATTATGTTGTCATAAGCTAATATTGTTGTTTATTACGATAAATGCTACATTCAAATAACTGAGTGCTCAAATTTCAATGACATTTTAACATCTCACTGTTAATATAAAACCAAAACAAAAAACATAATTTCAACATGCCTTTTTAAAGTAATCATCTCGGTTTACATCCTGCAACGGATTCATGTTTATAGGAGCAACAATCAGTACTTCATTCAAGTTATAAAACGTGTGGAAACTCTTACCTTCATATTGTTTTAATATTTGGCCCTTTTCAGCATGAATATTAAGTATTCTTACCAGCTTAGCTCCGAGTAATAATATCCAAATGCCACACGCAATGTTAAATTTGTTGAATTCGTTATTTTATTATTTTCAAATTTCGGATGCCATTCAACATGGGTACTAAGTGTCCTAATAGTAAGTACACTAAACAGATCAATCTCAAAAATCAGTTTTTAACTTTGTTAACTCTCATCATATCACTCTATGATATACAGGTCTTTCTCTCTCTGCAAAATGGAATAAACTGTTTGAAACCAATTCTGACGCGGAAGAAAAGTATTTGCCAGGGAAAAAACATAAGCAAATGATATGGATGTTGAACAACGATTCTTTTTAGGAGACACGTTATCCACTTATGGTGTTTTTAATTAACTATTCTTATCAGTTTTTGTTTGTTAAAATCCATACTTTTTTATACTTATTTGCTACTTTATTATCATAAAGCATCAATTAAGTCCAGTAAAAAATTTGGGAAAAATAATACAAATTCTAAGAAGAGAAACCGTGTCTTTCACTTTATTAAAATTTAAAAAAATAATAAAGTTTATTCCAAAAATTAAACTTAGGTTCCCATACATTTTTTTATGATATTGATCTTTTTCCCTATCACACACGTACGCAAAAAATAAACATCTCTAAAGAACACTGATTTTTGGAATATCAGAAAATTTTAGTGCTAAAAATATATTTTGATTTCTTCGTTTAAGTAATAAGTTAATTAAACGGGATCGTAATACATTTGGACTTTGGATTTTAGCTTAAACTTTTTGGTTTTCCACAATATTCTAATTTTTACATAATTCTTAAATGTATATAGAGCATGCTTCCGTCAAGCAATTTTTGTGATTTAGAAAGATTTAAAATTGAAAAGCTACATCCTATAGCTGCAGCCTATGAGGAAAGTGTAATGAAAAACTGATTATTTCAGAGAAAAAATAATTCAATTCATTATTGCGGTTACTGAAGTTTGCCCACCCATGGCAGTGTACAGTACTACCATTCTCTTTTGGAACAATAATACTGTTCTATGTATAATAGAATTTTTATGCTACGTTGAAATACCCCTGATAGCACAGCAGTATTGGCCAATATCGGCTCATACCCATCGCCCAATGCATAATGGACTACGTTTTACCAAAGCTGGGCAATATCGGGGTGCAATAGTGGTTTGAATATTATATGAAAAAAATTACAATCCAAAATTCTTGATTGTAAAATATTTCGAAACATAATACACTTGTCTTTTTCGATAGCAAAATACTATAAGAATGTAGTAAAATTAAGTATTCCACTTTTCGTAATTTCCGGTATGAAACCGCAAAGAACGGAGAAATCTGATTAAAATCGGTAGAAAATGATCTATTTCATCCAATATTCTCCAAGTTTTACCGATACTCATGCGACATTGGCCAAAATTGTTGCGCTACCTGGGGCGTTTGTATGAAAGAACAATTTAAAGTAATCATAGGTTCTTTTCCTTCGTATTCACGGCAAGAAAAACGTCCCATTGTCTATTAAAACACCACATGTCTCTATGGAGACCGGAACAAACAATCTATAGTACCGAACGTCATGTGTGACCAGATCACGCTTACTTGAATACCAGGGCGGAGCTGGTCATTTACCGTCAATGAATTGCCAAAAAGCACAGATTTTGGTTGTTTTTCCGGCACGGCAGGGGAGAAGAGGGATATTGAGTGATAAAATGTGTTGGAAATGTCATCTAAGCTAGAAAAATAGATAAAAAAAGTCGTGACACATGAAATCGTTATAATAAAATTTTTGTTTGTCTGTTTGAGCAGTTCTTAATTATAGGTTTTATTGTTTTTCTGGACATTCCTATTAAATTGTATCAAGGGAAAGTGTTGTTTTATTTTGGAAAAACAAAAATGTAGGTCAAAGTTTTGCTACTTAGGGACAAATTTGTATATGAACTTCGATTAAATAAGAAATATAATTCAATTATTGATATCATATTTTTTGTTTTTGTATTTTTATTGATTTTGATAATACAAACGTTGTTAAATATTTTCAATGTACTGCATTTGTATACGTACTCCATAAAAGTAGTTGTAGTTTTCCATTTACTTTTAGTACTCCCGTGATTTAAAAAAAAAAATACTTGGTCTACTTCTATCTACTTTTGTGTTGTTTACTTGGGTCAGGTATCCCTAATTGTTTTGAGTCAAGAATCCTAGTTGCATTTCTTATGCATACCAAAACAAAGATATTTGCGAATAATTACATTATTACTATTATGCACATAATTCTAGCTAATAGCATGAACAAACCAAATAACTAATTAAAAAAATCTTTTCCTTAAATCAAAAAAAAAAAAAAATGAAAAATATTACGACACAAAAAATTTACTTTCAGTGCTTGAAAACGCATTTCTTCGTGTAGCTACCCACATACTCAATGATTCAGCTAGTTGTTTTTACCATTAATCAGTTGAATGAAAGGAAAAAAGTAATGTCACTTCCAACTCATGAAACTTTTCAAATGCTGAGAAAAAGGAATTGGTCATGTATCCTTATGGTTCAAATGTCCCTAGCACCCCCTTTGTATCAATGTAAATCAATGTGATTTATTTGGTTTATAGGTCAATATGTGCATAATTGAAGAATTTATTTAAAAAAAAAAACCTATTTTTAATAAAGAGATAAAACTTCGCCTCGTCCCGCTTATTGGGGTAAGGCAAAGCATGCAAACATAAAGCAGCAAATAAGTACAAACATTAACAGCAAAAACATTGCATTATATAGTAGTTGCCCATGTTACTTATGACATATTCCTATGTGACATCCCATTAATCAGAAGAAATACTACGCTAAATAAGGAAACTGTTCTAAGCCAAACGCCCAAGAGTAGCTATTTAATAAGGGCTATCTGCATTGTGAAATAAATGCTGCGGCTATGCAATGGGCATTGTTGGCAGATAAGATATATGTAATTTCAGCAAGGTATCTTACGACTTCAAATAGAAAAACCTACTATACTTCTTAAGTATGTATGAAGTTAAAAAGAATACTTGCTATTGCATATTAATTAACTATGTTGTCCTGAGACCTGACATCCATTTAAATAAAATGTTTTATAACTAATTTTATTTTAAACTTAAGGATTGAAATGGTTCTATAGAAAAGGATCTGAAAATCCACTTTTCAGCGTTTCTGCAGAGGTAACTGACTTTTACTTACATGAAAAATGTAGATTGTAAGAGGGTCAACACGGTTCGGGAGTTCTTACAAATAAAATTCAGCAGTAACTTTTAAAGGTATATTTATTAAAAACAATGATTGGATGAACTATAATTGCAAAAAATGCGTAAAACTTGTTTTTGCATTCATACGACCTGACGAATGTATTACTTTAGTGCTTAAGACCTTGACTGTCATTAAATTGACGTGACTCTTAGCAAACCTTAAACATTTTAGCTTTCGACATTTCTTGCAAAAGATAGTATATACTATATATTTTAAGAATTTGTTTATATGAAGAATATATGTACATATAAGATTTTCTGAGCGTCTCAGCAGGGCTTGAAGTACGCAGAAAAATTTCATGAATGTAAGGAAATTTCGATAAAAAAAAGCTATCTAAGTGAATTCTTTAAATTATTTAATTACTAAAAACTTCCATATTCATATTCATGGCGTGCATTGAAAATAATTCATTTTAAAATTTTTGATACAAAATACCACAGTACTAATTGAAAATAATTGGCGATTGATATGAACAGGGTTTTTTTCCAAAATAATTTGACAAACTAATTCCAAATATTTTTTTTTCAGTTTTAAGTATTTTAAATGCGGAAAAAATAAAAAAATAAAAAAAATTTCCAACCCTCTAACATTTTTTTCCAACCTTCAACTTTTAATATTTCTTTTAATTAATTGGCTAAAGATAATCAAAGCAATGAATTTTAAACAAGTCATTTTCAGTGGATCAGTCCCTGGATAAAAGTATATACTACCTAATTAGTAGTTAGATATTTTTACAATTAAATTTTGGATGCCTGTGTTCTTCAGAAATTCAAGTTATTTATTCTTTGAAAAAAGATTTTGGGTCGAAAATAAATTTTAAACCTCAGATTTTATGTTACCATAATATTTCACGGTATGATAAATTTCATCTAGACAATTTAATCAAAATTATAGTTATAAGGCTTTCGTAAAAATTATGCAAATGTTTTTATCACTGTTTGTTTAGTTTATGTTTAATAAATCCTTATTAAAAAAATACTATTCTAGTTGTGAAGGAATTACGCAAATAAGTAAATCAAAAGTAATTTTTTTCTTGTAATATAGTTTTAAATACTAGCGAAACTATAATTTTACTAAAGCAAAATAATAGCAAAAATTAATGCAATGTTTTTATGTTTGAAAAAGAAATTTTATCGTCCCCTATGTTCTAAGGCAACTTGAGACAATATATAGGTTTAGAAAAATATTTTAAAAACATGTATGTATCTTTACAATACTTTTTTTTTACTTTTTAAATAAATGTATCGATTGAACTACGCTGTAAAAATGTATAACATTGCTATATTTTTTTTTGATGAAACGTTACGCCACTTTTGAAGCAATTGTATTAAACACCAAATATATGCGATAAATATTCTATGAAAAGCTTTGTAACTGGTATAGTTTCCCACAGAGTTGAAGCACATGCGTAATCGTAAATGTTGTTAAGCAAAAATGATTAAAACATAAAGCAATTTTTTTTCGGTCGGCACTTAGTATTTGGTAAAGCGGCGTTCTTACAATCAAACGATTGCAAGATCGAGTCTGGCTTAATTAAAAAATTTTGACTTTGGTATAAAACTATAAAATATTAAACACTATCACTATAACATTCCACTAGTTTGTACAATGTTTTTGTAATATAGTGCAATCACATTGGGTTCACTGTTAATTTTATGCCTGCCTTGGATGCCACTTGTTTTTTCTTTTTGTTTTTTTAGCGTCGTCTTTGTGGAGTAACCTTACTACTTTCTAATGGTGAAAGAAAACTCAGCTTGGATCCGATGTTTATGCATCTTTACGTTGTAACGTGCAGACTTTGTAGAACTGAAAGCTACACTTGAAGTCTCTGTTGTTATGGAGATGCGTTACACAACACATTTTAAAGTGTAATTCATATTCAAAGTATGACCTGATTATTTAGATAATTTTATTTTTGTTTAGTTCACTGAATTATAACAGTTTCATTTTCGAGCCCATTTATATATATATTGTGTGTGATAGATCCTACATATTTTAGTTTATTTTTCAAATATTTTTTTTATCTTTCCCTCATTTAGAGGATTATTATCTCTCACTCTCAGTTGATTGCTAGTTTTCTCTATTACTTTCTAACACAAAATTACACGAATTATTCAACACAACATTTAACATACCAATAGAAAAATTTAACATCCTTATAGAAAAACTGAAAGCAACACTTGATGTCTCTGTGGTTATGGAGAATCGTTACACAACACATTTTAAAGTATAATTTATATTAAAAGTTCGACTTTCTGATTATTTAGACAGTTTTATTTTTGTTTAGTTCACTGAATTATAACAGTTTCATTTTCGAGCCCATTTATATATTGTGTGTGTGTGATGGATCCTTTATATTTTAGGTTTTTTTGTTTCAAATATTTTTTTTAACTTTCCCTCATTTAGAGGATTATTATCTCTCACTCTCAGTTGATTGCTAGTTTTCTCTATTACTTTCTAACACAAAATTACACGAATTATTCAACACAACATTTAACACCCTAATAGAAAATTTTAACATCCATATTGAAAAACTGAAAGCAACACTTGATGTCTCTGTGGTTATGGAGAACCGTTACACAACACATTTTAAGGTATAATTTATATTCAAAGTACGACTTTTTGATTACTTAGATAATTTCATTTTTATTTAGTTCATTGAATTTTAACAGTTTCATTTTCGAAGCCACATATCATCGGTAAATCATCTATATTTTAGTTTATTTTTGAAATATTTTTAAATTTTCCTCATTAAGTGGATTTTTATCTCTTACTCTCAGTTGATTACTAGTTTTCTCTATTTCTCTCAAGCACAAAATTACACGAATTATTCAACACAACATTCAGCAGCCTAATAGAAAAACAGCAGCAGTGGGACCGATTTTATACAAACGGAAATTAAGGAAGAAACCAACCGTCTTATGGGAACCCTCCTCTGGGCAACGCTAAGTAGAGAAACATTTTCAGAAAAAATCTTTTCAAAATGATTAAATTTGTTTTGAATTCTCTTTCTTTGATTAAGAGCGACGAACGGTCTTTCTGTTAGAGGCAACATTTTTTAGGAGGCAATGTTATTAGAGGCAATGTTTTTTATCCTTTTTTTTTTACCTAGTTATAGTTTGAAAATGTTGTAAGAAAATTTTGGGGTTGCCATTCAATTAAAAAAAATTTAAGTGTTTATAATGTTAAATAACGCATGAAGAACAACAGTCACTAATATAAATAAATTTTGACATTAGTATTCAATTAGTAATTTTTTTGTGAGGGTATTTATCTGTAAAATTTATAAGATCTGCAAACTATTTTAATAATACATGATTGACTTCACTATCAAATATGCTTCTTCCTTCATTTAATTTTCTATCAGCAATTTTACTACCTAAATAGTTTCATGAATTGATACAATTTTACTTTTTGATTAATGCACATGCGCATGCGATTGCATTAATCAAAAAGTAAAATTGGAATTCGAAACCTCAAACAATTTGTTAAATAACGGAAAATTGATAAAACATAAATTGTTTGTAAAAATGAACGAAAATAAAGAAATTTTCTAAAAGTTTTCATCTATCGAATTGACAGACTTCAGTAAAAAATAAAGTCGGACAATTCTTCCCTTTTTTTTAAATAAAGAAGAAGCTTAATAGCTATGCTTTCATTTTTATTTTACAAAGAGTTTTCTTTATGATTCATACCATTTTTGCATTACATGTGTCATTTACAACAGCAATAATTATTATCTATAATGCATAGAAGAAACTGTTAACTATTTTTACCTTAAAATTCTTTTATCTCACTAGTTTTTAATCAAGATAAACTATTTCAATAATGAAATTAAAATTAATTTATTACTCAACTTTAATCGGATAGCAGTTTATGCAGGGTACCACAAGATTTGTCTCATATAGGGAAACACGGCGCAGTGGGGTCCCAAAGCGGAATTAAATGTGATGTTTTTGAGTGTTAAGGAAGTGTTTTTGAGTGAAGAAGAAGAGAGGAGAAAAAACTAGACCAACCTTTTACTGCTCAACTACAGAACCATGTTAGTCTGGTTCTCTTGAGGGTTGATGCATGTTTTTTTGCTCTGAGTTTTTGTTTGTTATTATAACTTGGCATGACTTTGTAACCAAGAAGGGGTATACCTACTGGCTTATATCAAAAATATAGTTACAACTTACTTGAAGCACATTCAATTGAATTTAATGTTGTGTAGTTTAATTATTGTTTACGTACTTTCTCGAGCTACTTTGCATCTAAAACCTGAATTGTGTTGCTGGGCAGGAATGGGCGGAAAGAAAGGAGGTACTCTAGTCCGACCCATCGTACTATGTACAAGTTAATGGGTGACCCTATTTGGAGCACCAGTCCTATGTGGTTCCGTCTTTATATGGTTTTGTAAATAAAATATAGAGCAAACTTTTATTTTTCTTCATTTACACTAGTTTTATCAGATTTTATAAACTAAAAATTTCCGTTTTTGATGTGAATAAATATACAAGCTCCGTCAGCTTTTCGCGATTAATAGTCAATTGTTTTAATCCAAAATGTCGTATGACTTAACAGCTGAAAAAAAGTTTTTTGTCAAGAGTATCAGAATCCGCTTGACCGTCTTGGTACGTCATTTTTAATACAATCAACAAATCAGTTGCTTTGGTGTTGATATTTTTTGAATTATTGAACATTCTAGCATATAACAACTGTTACATATTATAATAAAATATTATACTCAAAAATTTAAGTACTTAGAAAATACGTAATCTGAAGTTTTGAAATGAAATCGACAAAAGTCCACGGATGTATATTGTATACCTCTCTAGCGAAGAAGTTAAAATAACTACTTTTTTCTATAAGTAACATAAGTTAATAGTGCATAATAAATAGAAAAACCTCATTGTTGACGAAATACTAGTTACATCATTATCATACTAAAGTTTTAAATAATAAAAACATGGATATACTTATATATTCCCCTTCTTTTCAATAGCTTCAATAGAAACGTGACATAAATTCTCGAGATGCTGTACCTATCCAGTTTTATGATAGGTAGAAAAGGAGTAAATAGCTTTCCGAAGAGAATTTCATTGAGAAAATGTAGGTTTGTTTGATATTGTTATAATAACTAAAGCTATTTTGTCTTGGATTAAAACTTTAAGTTCAATAAAAGCACCCATAGCCGCAAGAGAAACATATTTTTACGTCAGGAAAAACGTCTTTCTCAAGGTCGCAAATTTTCGTTGTCAAAACTACTAATAATTTTAATACATTTCTCTAAAGCATTCTAAATAAATATTCCTCGCAACAACTACAAAAATTAGCTTTTGCAAATTTTCTCTCTAAAGTATGATGCATTCGGGAAAAACAGCCGTTTAGATCTTCAACTGATTTTCTGTCAGGGCCGTATTTGCATTATGCTTTTTAAAATACATACTTGAATTTAGAACAGCTTCCGATTGGCCGTTTGACCCCGACTTACTGTCAGGTGCTTACTTATATAAACTGTTTTTGGCTACGTTAAAGGTAGTTAGGTGGCTAGAAATAGGCAGTTGGAAAGCATTCGATTACTATAAGCATACATTTTCGAAGTCTAACACTATTCCCATTATATCTGGTAACTTTACAATGAAAACATCATAGTTAATTTTTGCTTTTCAAACTGATAATTTCATGCTTTTAAGAATTATTAAAAAATAAATATATTAGAAATAAGGCAGAATGAATAAATGAGGTTTTTTTTCAAATTAGCAGGCTATCTCTATTAAACGACCATTTACTTATGATTCAATTAAGTTAAGCATATTGTTGGTGCAGAGTCGTTATATTGTACTAAAATTCAAAAACTTCACTGCCTAGAAGGACTTTTTTTATTATTCAGATACAAGAGATGCTCTTGTGCAATTGTCTACCGTTGGAGGGCCAAATTATAAAGAAACGCCCGATGGCAAGACCTGAAAATGTAAAATGTAATCAAATTACGTGGTCTCAATAACTCAATGAAACGTTTGAAGTAACTTTACTCATTATAACTGGTAGAAGCAAGTGCTTCCTGTGTGTGTGAATAACCTTACACCACAAATATTGAGTAATGTTACATCACAAAATCTGAGTAAGGTTAAATCACAAAAGGAGAAAATATACAAAGTTTTACTAAAAACACCTCCAAATTTACGGCGGAATTGAACTGCTTTTACAATTTTACAATATTTATGCATATCACTCTGAAATTATGTATCGATATTTTATAATTTTTTCTTAAGATTTTATACCCATGTTAAAGTTATTTTTAAGGCCAAGCAATGAACTTGTAACTATTTGGGACTACTATTGCTTTCCCCATAAAAGTTCATATTAAACCCTTTAAAATATTTTCTGCTTCACACAAAACCCCACATATTCGTTTAGTTTACTAAAGTAGCATATGTACTATTTTTATTATGAGTTATATTTTAGATTTGCATTCTTGCTTCGAAGTTAGCATTAAATGTTATTTCTTGAAATTTTTTACAACTTTAAGTCATATTGTAAGCTAAAATCAGAGAAAGTACTTAGCTAAATTTCTATTCCAAATATTAAAAATTAAGTAAAAAATGAATAGCGTTGTACATTAAAATTATTGAAGTAATGAATATATGATTGTATATTATAAATGTTTTTTCACAGTGTATCGTCGTCCCTGTTTTAGATTTTTTTTTACTTTATACCATGTAAAAGATATTATATTGTTAGAGAAAAAACATTTAATAACTTCTCTTAGCTATTTATAAAAACATCCAAGTATAATATCTTTTTGACGTGCTTATATCTAATATCAACTCAAAGGAATATCATAATATATTATAACAAATAAATTTCCATTAAATTTACTTTTCTAAATTCTTCAAATAAAAATCTTTCAATGGCCCGAATGCGTTAAAACACATTCGGACAATCTGACACTTAGGAAGAAGGAGATGAAGAATTATTTTGGAATATATCCTATCAATCGAATGTATTCAAATGTATCTTCACAGCGTCAATTTTGTAAGTGATGGATAAATCGTAATCTGCCCTGACGTTTTTGCCGTGAGTGCTAACAAATGGTTTGGAACTTTTCTTTTGGTATATTTTTAGAGTGGTTTTGAGAGGGAATGTTTTTTGAGACTAGTCATTTTAAAAGTAAAGCAAAATTTTTATTTTTCTGAATTTATAAGCTTTGGCTAAAAATAGTTTTCTTTCCCTTTTTAAGGATGCATAGTAATTCATTAAACTGCTTAATTTTGTCATTTATAGTTTTATCAAAGCATTCCTAATTAGTAACGGGGTATTTAAAAAAAAATTATTCCTTTATGCCCCAAGAAACATATATTTAATCCAAAAACATTTTATTCTAAAAGATCTTTAATACCTAGATACTTGTGCTAGAAAAAATTTAATTGGTTATTTCCAGGCGATGAAAATTCTTCCAGATTTCATTCTTACACTTCTTGCGATTGGTGCTATTGTTAGTTTTCTGTTCCTACCTGACAAAGATTTAGTAATAAAAAATTCGAGAAATAATTTATTTCCATAAATAATTTTGTTGCCTTTTCAAGAAATGAAACATGCTCATTCTTTTTAAAATAGTATTTTTTAGACTAACTTTATAAAGTCTGGGAAAAATAGTATTTTTAAAGTATTTATCGGCCAATTTGTAGAACAGAAAATCAATCCATTTATTGATTATATCGTTCTATAATTTCCAAAATTCACTAAACTTCCGACTGTTTCATCCTTCTGATGTCAAACTCGAATGAGACCTTCACTTAAGACTTTCGTGACAGTAGGGAGGTTATCCAAAAGTGTTGGAGCATAAAGGAGGGACCGACTGAATCAAGACGTATCACAATATTGTATCATGTAAGTCCAGATGGGCGATAGTAGAACTAAGACAGTTGGTTTGACATCGATTTAGCAAAACTCATTACTTTAATATAACTTGTTTAGTGGCTGTAACCAGTGTTTGAAATTGTATGAAGAAATTTAAGTGCAGTCTGTGCGACTAACTTAAAAAAAAAACTAGGCGCCGATTTACTAAGCGCAATTTTTTTTAAATAAGAAAATAACTTTTGGAAAAATTTCGCTGTCATTTTTGGAGTCTATAGTGTCCAAATGGTCAATTTTAAGTTTTGCTGGATTTGCCTTATTTAGAGTCACCGGAGTTTCACAATTTTATGGAATCGCACGAGTTTGGTCATTTTAGGATAATTGGAGTTCCATAATTTAAGGTTTAGGTTTGAATTATCGTCGCACTAGAGCTTCGTCGGACATTTTTGGCTGTACAGGCCGTTTATAGGTCGGTAGTTATTTTGGCGATTTGCGGACCCGAACGGGACCTTTCGCATGCTAGGCGAGTGCCTAACCATCTGGTCTCCCCAGCTCCCCCATAATTTAAGAAATCACAATTTACTTCAGAGTTTTTGCTAAGTTTGCAGTTATTACGGCGACGAGTTTTTTTAGAGTTTCTAAATATTTGACAATCACCACAATTTGGGGATTTTAAAAAAGCTCTAATTTTGATATTTTATTAAGTTTTTCGATGTTTTTAAATTTGTAGATCCATATTGAGCGATTTTAGAACCCAAATTTTTGCGATTATTAAATTACAGTAAAGGTAAAAATTTAGAATAGCTGAAGATTTCTGATCTTAAGAAAATTTGTTTTTGATGAGATTCTTGGAAACTACGATATTAAAAAGTTAGTGTTGAAGATTTTTTGAAAAATTATGACTAAATTTATTTTGTTGTCGCAAAATCGAAAAAACTGGTCGCATTTTGTGACTAGTTGCTGTGAATTTTGAACCCTGGTTGTAATAAACTTGAAATTAGGGGACAATTGAAAATAGGTATCTTGTTACCAGATTTCAACAATACGCTTATGAATTAAGCTCATATCAGTGAAAGAAATAACAGTTTTGTAATGCCGCAACGAAACAAAAAAAATGTCCACAAATAAAGGTTTTGATTTTCCAATGTCATGAATGTTGGTTGGTTGATTGATTTACATATATTTTCAGGCTTGTGTGCTTGCTCAGAGAGCCGCTTATAAACCTTCGTCAAGTAAGACAGTCACAACACACATATACTCACATGCACACATATACGTGACAGATGCTGCTATCTATCACGCTCCACCTCCACAATTTAGACATTTCCCTGAAGGAGAGGGAAATAGTCTCCAGGAACCTGTACCCGTGGGAAACTGCGCAATGACCGCCCACAGGACTTTCAGACCCAACAGATTTAACGAGCACGTACTCCGCATATACTCGGTGAGTTTTCAGCGACCAGGACTCGATCGCGAGACCTTCCGATCCGTAGATCGCGACACTGACCACAGGGCGCCTCACAGCCCGTCATGAATGTAAAAGCGCTATGTGTCTTATTTGGATAAATAACCTTAAGATAGAATTCACGCTAGTTTTAAAGTTATTCGGCTTCAACTTTTACTCTTTTTGTTTCTTTTATTCTATTATTGTACTAGTACATATACTTCCATTACTCATACTCCATAATTTTACTATTAAATTACTACCGTTTCTTTTCTCTACTTTTTTAATGTTTTTTTATGTAACGTTTGACTTTTAAAATTAGGGGAGAGTGTTGTACCTTGGGACACTGACAATTTCTAAGAATCTATTGGCAATATTCATACATTGTTTATTCCTAATAGCAGCCATAACCAACAGACATCATCAAAATAAAATTTAACACTAGCATCATTGAATTGATGAATTGGTGACAAAATATAATATTTCATTACCACAAAGTAAATATTTTTCTCATTCTAATATAATTTTTTACCATTGTACTCTTACAAAAAGTCAACTGCATTTTATTTTCTTCATAAAAGAGAAGATTTTAAAATATTTTGGTTATGAGAAAATAATGATAATGCATTTAGATTGGCTACTATCTTGCTTTTATTTAAACCATGTAGTGTATTGTACCTTGGGACAGTAAAGCGCATTGTATCATCATATAATGTTAAATAATTTGGACTTGCAATTTTGCTGTATAATTTAAATTATTCTTGAATTTTGAAGTTTTATTTGTGTATTTAATTGAAAAAAGCATAAAGTTTGTTTCCTGACACAAATTAGTTCAAGTGTACGACTATTGACTGAATTATAAAGTATGTCCCAAGGTACAACATGATGTTGTACCTTGGGACAGTTTATCCTCTCTACTTTAAATGAGTGGCAATTTTTTAATTTGAAGCTGCCAGAATTTAAAATATATATATATATATTATAGAGGGATATATTGGTGTGTTACAATGCTGCTTTAAATATTTTATTTTGACGACTTTAATTATCTAAGAAAAAAATTAAAATGTAAAAATTGTCCCAAGGTACAACACTCTCCCCTACTTTCGCTCTACGAAATTACGTTGAAATTACCATTATTTTTACAGATTCTTATTACTGTGCCTCAAAATAAATCATAATTAAACTATAACATACTAAATACAAGTAATTACCAAAATATATTAATACAAAATGTTAATACAAATGTGATACTTGTGTGTAACAAAAGTATCAGTTACAATGTTAGCAAATTACTAATATAGCTTACCCACTCATGTGTGATTCGTATTGTAATCGACGAGAAATATTACGGTCGATGGGACCTAGATGTTAATTGGGCTGACCGCTTTAATATTCATTTCCATCCAAGTATTAGTGAATAAAGTTATGAAATTAGTGTTTGATAGAATTATTTTTAGCTTTTACCAAAGGTTATTTTGTGAACTTTCTTGTCTTTTCTTGTTTGATAATAATTTAATTAAAAAGTTCGTTACTTAAGTAAAAATATTTATTTTCGTTAAATATAAATTCTTCTATTTTCCAATAACGTATTGTTTGAAAATTATCCCAAAACATTTTGCCGTCAATTTCAATCCAAATGCTATAAATATTTTTCAATCGCCTCAAAGTTCAATAAATGGTAACAATCTACGTATACATAGTTTTTAACTTGAATTTTTTTTAAATATTAAATATGCTAGTAAGAAAGCGTGAGTATTACCATCATTTCAAAATTTAATAATTTTTTTTTTATTTTCCCCCAAGAAACTCACTGATTTTTATAATTGGGCTTCAATTTTTGAAATGATTTCTTTCCAGTAAAATTTTGAAGCAATTGTTGGATATTTTTTTAATTATTTTTTTAAATATAGGGTAATAGTTTCACATCAAATTGAAAAGTGAAAAAAAATATTGATATTATTTCTTAAATCAAGCCAAGGGCACTTTTATTTTTTGCACACAAAAACAGTTTACTGTAATCAATTTATCTTTATCTACTTTTTACAACAACGATTACTTAACTTAATATTCTTGCACAACATTTTACGTGTAGTTTTGAAACAAGTTTAAAAACCTTATTGAAATTATTCAATTAAAAAGAATCTATAAAAAGGTTGTTTGAGTTGCAGAAAAAGTATTTTTTTAAGATTTCTTGACATGTTTCTATTTGAGAGATTCTTACATAAGTAAATAGTATGAGTATCCTTGGAGTTATAAATGCTAAATTAGTGACTTGTTGGATTATTTTTGGCGTAATATTTATTCTATAATGCTTCTCTTCAATGAGGTTGTTTCAGTTGATGTAACTCTTCGGTTTTAATTTTTACATTTCCTGATTTGGTAGTTCTAATTTCACTCTCGAAATGAGAGTTTTTAACGGCTGTCGGTTTTTAATTTTTTAGAGTTTTTTTCCATCGAATCTTTTTTTATTAATGCAATTTATTAGATTTTATTGGTTTTAATTCGATTAAATTCCAAGTATGTACATCATTATCAAAACGTTATTGATATTAGAAAACTTCGGTTTCGATTATATATTTTGAATTCGATTGAAATTTGATTGAATTTCGATTGAAATTTGACGTGATTCACGAACAGAGAAAAGTTTTAATTCTTTTGAAATAAAAGTTTGCCCACACTCTTAAAACGAACGAGCGATTTTAACTCAGTCTGAGTTAATTTCACTCATCCAGTCTGGAAAATGCACTTACCCGGAAGGAGCGGATTCTTTGTGTGTTTAGCCTCCGACAGGATCAATCCAAACGAGTGATTTTAACTCAGTCTGAGTTGATATTCAATCCTTTCCAAGGTCGAAAATGCACTTCTCCAACTGGAGTGGATTTCACTCTTTTGTTTTACGAAAGCACAACATTCATTTTAATGAGGTAAGAATATATTGAATTGTTCAAATTATAAACTACTTGCATTTGATATTTTAAAAGAATACTTGCATTTTACAAGAATTAAACACATAAAATATTTTTTATCAACTTTAAAGCGAAGAGTTATGTTTATAACCGAAAAAATGTGACTTCTATTTAATAAAAATATATTTCTAGCTTAGTAATTGGTTTGATTTACAAAGAGAGAAGCATCTTAAAATAAACTCATGTTTTTATTATAAGAAATGGATTTTCGTGTTTTATATTAACAATTGTTTTTTGACCTTATAGACGAACAGGATATTTTATAATCATACCTTAGAGATTAAATGAACTATAAAAATGTTGATAGATATTTGCCGATAATCGTTTTCAGTTTTCTGATTGTCAAAACAGTTTTAAAAAGCAAATCTCTTTAAATATCAATACAAGATTGTACATGTAACATAAAAACTATCAAAGCCTCATTCACATTGGGATCTTTTGAAAAATTTTATGAAATCTAGAAGTTACACCTTTTTCTTATTGCCTTTTTCTGAAAGATAAACATTTTAGAAATTTGTTTCTTGAAGACAACATAAGAAGAATTTGCTGAAATTTGTTTATTAAAGACAAATAATTTTTTGTTGAACTCGACAAAATTGTCTGGAATATAAGGCATGATATTCAGTATATAACGCAAATTTCTCAATACCAACAGTAAAGTCTTTCAAAAAGTAAAGTTTATTTTATATTTTATACCGGGGATCAAAACTTAAACTCTTTTTCTTTCCAAAAATATTTTTTTTTCTTCAAAAATGTCTTCCCAACCTAACATTTCGAACTTTCGAGTCATTCCAACTCGTGATGCATTCAAGGTTAAATTTAGTTATTCCTTTTGCAGAAGAAAAAGAATTCACAACTTTTTACAATTCTATATTTTACACCAGGGGCCATTTTAGATTTTGATAGAATGTCCCTACTGTATATTTAATCTAACGTATTTTGTTCAGAAATTTCTTGCTGCATTTTTCCTTTACGAAAATTCTCATCATGTCTTGCCGTAACAAAGATTTTGTAGAAAAACTTTGCCAATGAAAGAAGTTTTATTTAAAAAAAATTGTGTTTTAAAATCTTATTTTGCTTATAATATGATGAACCAGATATTCAATAATTCCCAGCACGTATACATTTGTTGAAAGCGCTTCGCAATAAACTGTAAGTATGTATTTTTATAAGGGTTCTGTTAATTTCTGTCAATACTTAAAATTCTGTTAATTATTTAAAAATGATAAAATTTACCGACTCTACAATTACAGAGATCATTCTAGGCGTTTTTCACGGGGCGGAGCGCCCTGCCCGCCTTTTTTAAATATAAATCCCGCCCTATATGCCCTTTTTTACTACATAAATCCCGCCCTCCTTGCCGATTTTCTTTTAAAAATTTCCGTGTTTTTCAAAAATTCCGCTTATCCAACTTTTTTTTTTTTTAAATTTATTCAACTCACGTTACGTTATATTATACTTCTAAACCCGTTTTTCTAAACTTAATCAATAATAAATACTAAAGATAATCGATTATAGAACTAGATAGACGATCGAGAATTTTGAGCAAAAATCATGCCTTGAACAAGGGGGTTAGCTTTAAGGGGTCACAGGAGTCTTAAAAATGTGCAAAGAAGATACTACATAGCATAGTTTGATCTCTCTTGTAATTTTTTAACTACTCAATAAATGAGTATAATTTTTTTATATGTAATTCTACAAGATTTATTTATTATAAAACAAGTTTTAAAATTTATGAAACTTTAGCCAAAACTAAAATAAATGATATTAAACATGACGGTACTTGAACACACTGTGATTAGGCTTGCGCGGCAAATTGTGAGGTCAAAATTGAACACATGACCAAGAAAATGACTTTATATTGTACAAATATGTACAAACTAGGACTTATACCTAAATTCTCAGCTCAATTTTAATTAGAAATTATTTTAAGAACTTTTTTCTAAAAAAATTAATAAAAATTTAAAAATTTTGATTTTAAATTTTTTTAAAAATAATTTCTAATTAAAATTGAGCTGAGAATTTAGGTATAAGTCTTTGTTTGTACATATTTGTACAATATAAAGTCATTTTCTTATTCATTTTTTCAATTTTGACCTCACAATTTGCCGCGCAAGCCTAATCACAGTGTGTTCAAGTACCTTCATGTTTAATATCATTTATTTTAGTTTTGGCTAAAGTTTCATAAATTTTAAAACTTGTTTTATAATAAATAAATCTTGTAGAATTACATATAAAAAAATTATACTTATACATTGAGTAGTTACAAAATGACATGAAAGATCAGACTAGGCTTTGTAGTATCTTCTTTGCACATTTTTAAGACTCCTTAGACCCCTTAACTAACGGCTAAACACTAAAGACCTAAAAATTTCCTCAACTTAACACAACCTGAAAAAAATTGTTTCCTTCATTCTCGGTTTATATCAATGAAAACTTAACTTAAATTTTGATAAATAGCAAGTTTAAATAATGGATTTTAATAATGAAAGTAAAAATTTTAATTAAAATTTAAGGATAAATTAAGATTATATTACACTAAGATATCTTCAAATATCAACCAACGGCTAGTGCAATCCCCCATTGAAAGAGGATCATCTTCTCCGGACCAAAAATTTGCAGTCCATGATTAATGATTTGATCATTTTGCTGCCTAGTAATTTTTTAGAAATCCACCGATGATACCACCTTGCCTCCTCAATGATTGACAGTTCGATGGCTTTGCGTTTGCGTGATCGGAAAGAGTGTCTCAATACCTTTGTAGCTCCGGTTCAGGCCTAATCGGACCAACCAGAATATTTTCTTCTGATCTATTGTTTTTGAGTCGTGACCTTGTGATCGCAAGAGCAGGTTGAATGTTAAGGGGTATTTTTTTTTGTTTACTTTTGAAACCTGTAGGGCCTTTTTATTTTGTTTTATACTGGGGTTGGAGATCGGTTTTAGTTGTTTTTTTAATGGAGTATTTTTAAATGCAGCGTGATCGGAAAGAGTGTTTCAATACTTTTGTAGCTCCGGTTCAGGCCTAATCGGACCAACCAGAATATTTTCCTCTGATCTATTGTTTTAGAGTCGTGACCTTGTGATCGCAAGAGCAGGTTGAACGTTAAGGGGGATTTTTTTTTGTTTACTTTTGAAACTATAGGGCCTTTTTTATTTTGTCTTATACTGGGGTTTCAGATTTGAGATTGGTTTTAGTTGTTTTTTAATGGAGTATTGGCAAATACACGCTTTATATATTCAAAATTTTGTTAGTAATTCCTAGTTCTTGAATTTTTCTGAAAAAAAAAATCTTGAATAGTACTGTAGAACTCCAATAATCTAAAGCAATTGGAATTGGGACCAAACCACGTTCGTATAAATAATTGAAAATTTGGATAATTGGAGAAGAGGTATATTTTCATCACTTACTCAATGTATTGCTGGGCTGTTGGTAATGAGTTACTAGGTAACGAGTTAAATTTTAATTTCGGTTTAACCAAATCCAAATTGTAAGATGTAGTTTGGGTTATAGCTTTTGTTTCAGTTTGAGTTGTAGCTTTTTGTAATAGTTTCTTTTCTTTCAACTTATGTTAGAATCTTCGAAAAAGTGCATTAAATTTTACATGCGATTTATAACTTAATACTCTGCCTTTTTTTTTCTGTTCGTCTCTGTTAGATGTCATGCCTAGTAATTTTTTTTGTGTGGGTACAAAACAATTAATAGACATGACATATGGAATAAAGAGGAACAGTAACAGGTCGGCCAAGTTTAATTTTTCTGACAATCTTATAATCAGCACCTCTTTGAATATTTTGAGTTTTACTACACTTGAAAAAGTGTATGACCCATGCTTTTAATTTTAAATGCTAGAGCTGAATGCAAACAAAACCTGTTTGTTTGATTAGTAGCATTAATGATTTCCACCTCTTCGCTCTAGCAGACCTGTTTGCAGTTCTGGCTCATTGTTAAGCATAAGTGCCCCCCCTCATCATGTTCCTCACTTACTAGAAAAGATGTTTCATAAAATGATGGAGTAGAAAAATAATAAATATTTAATTTGGTATGCGAGTGTATTTTCTAAAAATCCGAAAAATTTATTTTTTATCGCATTTTAGATGCCCTAAACTTTTTGCAAGTGCTCTTAGACTATGTGCCCTAAACTTTTGCAAGTGCCCTTTTTATATTTAAAGCACCCTGCCCTTTTTCAGTTCTAGAATGAACTCTGCAATTATTTATATATGACATTATTTCCGCACTCATAACGCATTTTAGCAACGCATTAATGAAAAGTTAACAAATTGAATACAGCTCTTTTAAAAAATCAAAATGTTAATTGTCTCTTTATCTACTGAATTAATGTTATTATTATATTATAATCATTATTATTATAATCATCATTATCACTGCCATCACCACTATAACCATCATTATCATCATTATTATTATTATAATCATCATTGTCATCAGCACTATAACCATCATTACCATCATTATTATTTTATCATAATTATTATTATCACCATCATCATTATATTATTGTTATTATTATTGTTTTTTACATAAAGAGACATTTATCATAGTGTCCGAATATAAGTGAAGTAAAGTAAATTAATTTCTCTTTAAGTTAAAATCAACAAAATATGTATAATCAGGAAAATCTGTACCAAATGCTGTAATTTTAAGACAATTTGCGCAACTCTACAGCTATGGCAGCGAATCGCGTAAAAGTCACTTTTTTACAAATTTAACACAGGTAATGCTTTTGACAAATCTCTCGAAAATATTTTTACAGCAAATTGTGTGATGGAATAATTACAATAGATTATTTATGAAATTACATAATTTAGTTTCAAAAATAATTTGTAACATAGTTTTTAATGTGCGAAATTTAGCTTCAATATATTTTCTAGCACAAATTATGATATGACATTAACTGCAACATCTTTAAATTAATAAATTATGCATCATTTTATGCGTTTTGCAAAGTAAATTTTTTTCGTGAAAAACTTCACTTGTATAAAAGCAATCAATTGGTTTTTTAATTAATGAGAAAATTAAATTCCAAGTTTGACGTAAGAACGTACTTTAAACTTAGCTTTTTATAACTTTTGAGCCAATTAATCATTTAATATGAACAAAATACCTTTTAATTATTAACTTAAGGATGCCCTGGTTGATTCTTGCTTCGAGTTGCATCAGTTAAATTTTTATACAAAGAAATTGTACGAAGCAGAAAAATACTAATGTTATTTAAGTATCCTTTGCTGGAAAATAGGGTATTATTAATTATTCATTCTTTTAAGTAAGTGTTAAGTGTAACAGTTGAAAAATTGCTAGGATTTATACAGTACAGCAGAAAAGTTTTGAAAGTACAAATTTATCAAATAAAGATGCCAAATCAAGTGTATTAAGTTCATAACTTCGCAATTAAACAATTTTGAAGTAAATCAAGTTTGTTTAACAAAATTAAATTTTAGTTTATCAATAGCATTTAAAAAAACGCAAAAATAACGAAACAAGGAAAACTGAGTTTAGCATGTCTAAAATAATAATAGCTAAACTAAGAGTGTAATCATTTATTT
This sequence comes from Hylyphantes graminicola, assembly GCA_023701765.1. Classification (NCBI taxonomy): domain Eukaryota; kingdom Metazoa; phylum Arthropoda; class Arachnida; order Araneae; family Linyphiidae; genus Hylyphantes; species Hylyphantes graminicola. The sequence goes on along the minus strand of CM043113.1, from coordinate 43,582,902 downwards.
CTAAAGAGGGTGCGCAATGAATATGATAAGTGTTAAAGTATGTATCTGAAATGGTATAAAAGAAAGTTGTTCGATTTTGCTTTACTCAACTTGCTGTTTATTTTAGTTTTCATATTTAAGGAGCATTAATCATTAAATACCCAAGTATTTATAAAGTTTAAATTTTGAAACATAAAGTTTACATTTTGAAATTTAAACTTTGTATTCGTTTAGACGTATGTTTAATTAACAAATAATGTTTTTTTAAATTTGTTACATATTAACATGTAACATGTTTAACATGTTTAATTAACAGTACTTATATATTATCACATCTTTATTAAACATGTACCATTGATTCAAAACTAGAAACAAACAACATCAAGTAATCGGATATAATAAAACATGGTCTAAAATTAATCACTTGCTAACAAGCATATTCTGCAGAATAAATGCAAAGTGATATTTTTATTAAAATAAGTTTTGTGGTTATAATGTTACAAACATTTGAAATTTTTTTTAGTGTTTTTATCCGTCATATTGCTAAAAAAGTTAGAACTTCAGAGGATTTGTTTTGGAGAACCATATTAAAATGAGTTTTTACTGCATTGTATCGATAGAAAAGTACTGACCATATCGGAGCTGTGGGGAGCCTTGTGGTTAGGATCTCGAGCTTTGAATCGGAAAGTCCCGAGATCGAGTCCCGGTACCACTGAAGACCCACCGAGCATATGCGGAGTACGTGCTCGTTAAATCTATTGGGTCCGAAAGTCCTGTGGTTGGTCAGATTGCGTAGTTTCACACGGGTACAGGTGCCTGGAGACTGTTTCCCTCCTTTTCAGGGACATGTCTAAATTGTGGAGGTGGCGCGCGATAGATGGCAGCATCTGCCACGCATGTGTGTGTGTGTTGTGTCTGCCTTACTTGACGAAGGTTTATAAGTGGGTCTCTGACCAAGCAAACGAGCCTGAAAATATATGCCTACCAACCAACCAACTAACCATATCTTAACAACATCTGATATTTTATATATATTTTTTTAGCAGGTGAAGTGCAAAGGAAATACAATTCTTAAGTAACTATTATCCTGCAAAATAATGAGCTTCTTATAACAATGCTTTTCCGCACGGAATGGGTTATACTGTATAAACATATTCTTCACCGTTTCCAAGGCTTAACACATCTTAGGACTATCCCCTGTGTTCATTCAGTGTGCAATGGTAATAGATGTTATTGACTATGTTGACTTGACGTCGAGTCTATGTCAAATAGGCTTAAGAATACGATAAAAGATTTGTCTGCCTTATATAGGATATATAGTCAAAACAGTCACTATATCTTGTGCCCTTTCTTGTTACTAACTGCATTTTAATTATCAGTAACCGATGACAACCGATATTTGTTACATTAAATACAATACATTTTACAATAAATTATAATACACTCCTTCTCTTTTATTCCAATTCGAATAGGGTTTCGTTTAGAGTTGCTTGTGGGTAAGAAGACAATGCTTGACGTACAGGGGCTTCACTATAGGCTTTATCGTTCTATAGGTTAGAAGAAATAAGTAAGGAAAGGTTTGTTTGTGGATTTTAAGCACTGAACTGAACTGAAACTCTATAAGGAGCATGCCTTAAAAAGCTGGTGAAGCTTATTTTTGGGTCACTTGGCGACAGCTCTTGTGAGAATATGCGGCGAGTGATTAGGCTTGTGCCGACAACATCCAATGCAAACTGTTAAGTCAATTGTGATCGGCGAATTCATACCAAATGTGGCACATATTCTCCCTAAAACTGTCGCCGAGTGATCCAAAAATATTCTTCACCAGATGGGATGCTCCTTCCAGAGTTTCAGTTCACTTCAGTGGTTATAAGACAATGGTTGATGTAAATGTGACGTCATTGTGGGCGTGGTAGTTCTAACAGTCCATTATGGCTTCAGAAGCAAAGTACTTTAGCTGTGATGTCATTGGTTGGGGGTCCAACTCAACTTTAACCTTTCCCTCAACTTTAAACTTTTTGTGTGCACAAAACGGGGAATTAGCATCTTAAGTTTGCCAGATAACCGGAAATTTATTGAGAAGCTGAAAAACTGGGGCGGTTAGAGGCTATGGCCTTGTATGCAACAGGTACCAGGTTCAGGTCTGGCCATTGAAAAAATAACTGCCATCTATAAAAGTTGTTTGTGCCGCTAAAAAAGTACGATACATAATGATATTAGTTCTGCGAAAATCCTGGTGAACTAAAACACGCTTTTGAATTCTGACGAGTAAAACATTTACACAATTATAAAATAAATTTTGGTTTAACGATATTTTAAGTGCATGTAATAAAAAACTAGCTAATAAGGAAATAAATTGTTCAAATGATAACTTATACACAGCTTAATAAAGATAGAATAATTATGCGCAACTTCTAAAAAAACTCTTAACTTTCTTTAAATAATTTTGTTTTACATATCCAGTTTTATGAAAACTATATAATCTGTGCAACGTTTTTTATGACTAAATTGTACACTAAGTTTTCCATGTTACTGATAACTAAGTTTTACATGTTACTGAATTTTTTAAAGTTAAGAATAGTTTTTTTTAAAGTTTTTTTCAAATTCCAGGCATTATCCAAAAATCTTTTATATAAAATAGTATTTGAAGTTATATGTACACAAGCACGCACGCGAGCACACACACGCATTTGGAAGTTTTGTGCGTGCTATAAAAAATATAAAATAAATACAATAGAACTTCGTAATTTATCAGATTACGGTATTTATATATATATATATTTTTTTTTCGAATTACACCTAAAAAGATGGTAACTAGTAAACCATAATCCTACTTACTCAGACTTTAGACTGCTTTAAATGTTTGACATCATATTTAAATAATTCAACGTATGGAAAACATTTTAATTTTAAAGTTCTTAAGTTTGAAAGTAAGTTTTTTGTTTTATTTCAACGCAACTTTGACACAGCATAATTATACTTTAATAAAAAGCAATAGTGTATTTTGGGTAAAATGCATTTTTAGATTTGATAACAGCATTGTGATGTAATTTTCCCAATTGACTGTCTTTGTAATAATAAAAGATTTTTTTAAATAATGCTAATTTTCTTATGAATAATCCAAAAAAGAAAAGTTAGAAAAAATGTGAAAGTTAATCCCAAAAGAATTCGATATTTCGTCACAACCTCTTATGGATGATAGAATTTTTGTTACTTTAAACATTAATTTGCATGAGAATTAATTTTTAAATTCTAAAACCCTATTTTTACTATCCTCAAATGCCTAAATTTAAAATCACGCAAAATTTGCACATATTAGTTTCAATAAAAAAAAAAGCAAAAATATGTTTTTTTAATTACAGATGCTTTTTGTTTATATTTTTCGTAAACTACTATTTTATAAAAATGCAATAATGATACAAGAATTTATCAACAAATTTAAAGCTTATTCATTTTTACATAGTTTATTTTTTTTTCACGAAAAATACCTATTACAAGTCTGACTTATTTTACACAAAGGAAACAATTTTTTTATTTCAATAACACTTAACACTTTTTGATTTATTGTTTTTTAGTTTGAAATTGTAATTTTTCACGATTTGGTACCAGTGATGCCAAAAGAAAATTAAAATTTATTTTCAAAAGTTAGTTTAGCGTGTAATTTTTGCTGATAACTTCAATAAATTTGCAAGTGCAGAAAACTTAACCACGACGTTCATTTCGTCTTTTAATATTTAACCGCTGTAGAGCGATGTCTGTCGATGGAGTAACTTTAAGATATAAGGTTTGATATACATCGATAGCTAGCGGATCATAGTAGTATGGTTCGACAACGCTGTATCTCTATAGCGCTACCGCGGCAACAAAATTTTATATCTAGTGGATTTGCAAGTTATCAGCTGCATATTGGGTCATTATGAAATAGTTTTTGATATGGTTGGATTTAATTCTCCCAAGAACACGAGCTTTTTCTGGCGAACCAAAAAATTTTGAAGCTTGGTTAAGTAAAGAGGCCAGCACCCATAGAGACAGTTTACATAATGAAATGCGTTCGCCTTGCATGCGGAAGGTCTCAGGTTCGGGTCCGGGCATCGCCAAAATAGCTGCCAACCTATAAACAACCCGTGCAGCCAAATAATGTCCAACGAATAATACAACGTATAGAGGAAGTTATGTTAAATATGCTTCAATGCCCCAACTATGATGCCCTTCAAGGTTGCGTTGGGTGCCTATTCAGGTGTCGGCTTGTCATTTGATAGTGGTTCTAAATTATGAAGCCCATCAACACAATCCCTCGTGTAGCTTTAGTGCGACGATTTTCAAAGTTACCTAACCATATTGGTGGAACGTATAGTAAGTTGGTAAAAAATTTTATTAGGAAAAAATTATAGAAAACTTCATTAGTCTAAAAATGTAATATCGATATAACTAAATATACACTCAATAATGAAAAAATATATCTATAAATAGTTTGGTTGTATTTGCTGTTAAATTGTAACATACAATAATTTATCAACCAGAAATTATACAATTAGTACAATAATTAATCAAACCCAAATTATACAATATTATAATAATTAATCAAGCTGAAATTATAAAATTATTACAATAATTAATAAAAACTGAAGTCCGACCATCAATTCTTGACACTCTGGTTCAGAAATCTAATTTAGCAAAACTGGAGAATTAATAAGAAATAAATCATATTAAAATGTTTCGTGTAATTATTAATAATAATCAATCCTAATATAAATTTGCGATATTTTTTGTTTTGCTTCCGCTTTCCAATGTTTTCGGCCCAACCCAGACCGAACGGACAATACCCTCCTTTAGTCTCATTCTTTGTATTCCTTAGTGTTACTGAAGTAAAAACATTTCCCAATCCACTAAACAAATTGATTGTTTTCCTCTCGGAAATTAGACGTAAACCTCAATGGAAATCATCAAACACTAAACACTATGCACTATTTTTGTGTTGTTGTTCTCACTAAACTTTTTATAACACAAAAAAAAATATCTAGTCTCCATTTGAATCACCCCTTTAAAAGACAGGGACACCCTCACAACCAATAGGATGAGCCTGTGACTGTGACGTCGTCAAATAAACTCCGCCCACAAGTGACGGAAACTCAATATAAAATAGGGATCTTTGGAGTTTCTCGTTCTTATTTAACTACATCTCGAGCATTTTGTACTTCAGAACGTCTGAATAGTAAAATATATATTAGTCAACTTTTGAGTTTTTGGAAAAAATATAATGTAAGTAATACTTTTGAACGTTTTACATTTTTAATGGTTTTAAATTGTTTGAATTAGAGAAAAGTTTAGCTTTTTAAAAAAAAGTACCAACAAAGTTTAAAATGATTGCTTATTATTATTTTAAATTGCTGTATAATTAAGTAAATTGAAATTCTAAAACGATATAAATGTTTTTTTATATTTGTAATAATTTACTACATTTTTATTACTCTCATTTGGGACGTACGTTAAAACTAAATATATAATGTACAAAATTATTGAATTTTAAAGAAATTTGCATTTTAAATAAGTATGTTTTTAAAAAAAGTTAAAAACGATTCCGATAAATTTGCGTTAGCTAATCTTTAGGTGGCTACTTTAAAACAAATAACTTGTTATAAGATGTATCATAAAGTAGATAAACAATGAATTGACTGCTTTTAATGATATTTTGTAGCACAAGTTTGAAGAAGTAAATTGTTGAAATGGATAAAGTAAATAATTATTTATTAGCATTTTATAATCAGTATTAATTAGAAAATAATTAGAATAAACATTAATTAAAATTCTTTTGCTAAACATTTTACAATAACTGATTGTCTCCTATACACGAATGTTTTAAAACCACATTAGACATTTTAAATATTCACTACTAAATTGTTTTAATTACACATTAGACATTTTAAAAATTCACTACTAAATTGTTTTATATTTTTTTAGCAACTTGTATTATTGTATACGGAGATCATTATTAGAAGTATATTGGTCTTAAATAGAACATAATTATAGGAAGAATTTCTATTCATTTGTTGGAGAGGCTATTGACTACCTGAGAGAAAAAATCTTTCAAAAACAAATAACTGCGCAATTTTCCTATTGGTAATATTCTGCGCCATTGCTGTAACTTCAAGCATTGAAAAGTTTACATAACCTAACATTTTAGTCCACTCTATATTCGATTTACCAGAACTAGTAACCAGTTTCTAGGTGCGATTTACCAGTACTAGTTACCATTTTCTAGACGCTATTTACCCAAGTCCCTATGTTCCCATATGGGACCATCTCATACGAATTGGTAAAGACCTACGGTTGACCAAGGATACAAGATAGAAGCATTGAAAAGGGATTTTATAAACTTCAAGATCAAATTTTTTTTCTACACATATTTTAGTTTCCCCTGTAAGATTACAATGTTGATAAATAAATTTTTGGACGATATCAAGCTGGAAACACAAAAGTGGCGTCATACTTCTCATCATGGAAATTTTTTGCTAATTTTTTTTACTAAATTCTCTATCCATGTCGTTAATAGCCTCTCTACCAAATTAATAAAAATTTGGTTCATTGGTTTGTTCGCTAGAAAGTCTTTCATACACCATCAAATCATTTAAGAACATTCAGTGTGAATTTTATTTGTTATGCATCAATGCATAACTATCAAGTACAAACTATCAATTTCTACATGAAAAAAAATGAATTTGATTAAAGTACATTTAAAAATACAAATTGATTTTGATTGCATATTTTAAGCAAAATATCCAAAGTACAAACAATGTAAACTATTCTGAATATTAAAAATAATGTACATGTACGTACAAGAGAAAACCGTTTCTTTCCATTTCATCTAAATTTGTTTTTTTTTTGTTTGTAAAAAAGTGAATTATATTAAAAAGTTAAATCTTTTAAGTTTGAAATTGGTTAAAATGTATATTGAATGAGGGAGAACAAATTGTTTCGTTAAAAAAATACTATCTTGGACGGGTTTTTTTTATATGTTAGAATGTTTCTCTCGGGAAAAAATTTATCTCCGGCGCAGCAGGTAATTCATATTTTAGAAACTCTCATAAAGCGAAGAACTAATCATAATTTTGCAAAAAATTAAGTTTCTTTGTGAGCTCTTCTACAAAGAATCTTTCACATAAAACTTATTTCCGTTCAAAAATATAGGCTGATACGAAAAACTCTTAGTTATATTTTCATGGAAGATCTTTTACATTGAGCATTCAAAATACTTTCAACAATGCATAAACTATTACATATATATATATTTTTAATGTTAGAAGGGTTTTTATTAATGAACGTACTTGTTTTGTAAGAGTGACTGCTGTAAAAATTAGTTACGTTTACACGAAATGATTACAGTCACGCTACTTTATTCAAATTTGGGAAATTGTAGGATGAAATTCTTAAGGTATTCTCTTGGATAGAGAAATTCCTATTGACATGACCCTTGAACAAATGCAAAACTAAGAGGCATGGAACGAATATATCCACCCGGTAAAAGAAAATCTGTTGTTGTTACACAAAACAAGTTGGTTTGTTACAGAATCTGCCACTTACACCGTTTCCACACAATATTTACGCTCAACAGGAAACACACTAACAGCACCTCAGAAAGAAAGTCGCCAGACAGGGCCTTTAGCTAGTGATAATTCAATCGTTTATAAGCCAAAATTAATAATTTTCTTTAATCTTCTTTTGAAGATTTGATAATTACTCTTTATCGTTTGCTATTTTATTTTAAGTTCGAAGAATAATGATGTATTTTTTAAATGAATATCTTTTTGAAGCCCCAAGTTTACATTTCGAAATGACAAATGACAGTGATTGCGCCCTCTAGAAGGGAAGGGCGTAGGCTATATAGCCCATTACCCCGCTCGCCAGAAAAGACAGTCAAAAGAGACACACAAAGAAGGACGCCACAAACACATAGACAAATAACAACATTTATTGACAAACACAAACATCCATGCCTTTACCGGGATTCGAACCAGAGCCCAGCAGTTCCAAAGGCTAGTACACTAACCATTGCGCCAGTGGACCGGCTTACATTTCGAAAACTAAACTAGTAAATGTCGCATTAAAAATAAAAGCGAAACTTATAATATTTTTCATGCAAATTTAGCATTTTTTATGCATCTTTCTTCATTCATATATAATGAACCTTAACAATAACTTTATTGTGCTATTACAACAATCCAAATTGAATTATATCACGAAAATAAATGTTTTTTCAAGAATTTTATTTTTATTTTTAATAAAGTTTCTCGGACGTTTGATGTCATGGCAACAGTGGAAATATTGAATAAAAATGGAATATGCATGCAATTTCAATGTAGATTAAATTTTTAGTTATTTAAATTTTAAATAAACTTCTAATTTAAATGTTTTAATGAAATTTGGAATGTAGCCTAAACTGATTTTTTGCTTCAAAATGACGTATCCCACTTGTTTGTGAGACCTGCGGTTCGTTCTGTGAAAATTATTGACAGACGGACAGACGGACTGAACGATATAAAACCTTCCACTTTTTACGTTATAAACGTAGTGTGGAAGCTAAAAAGCTAAATTTTCTTTGTGACAAAAAATGCAAAAATTGGATTCTGTCACAAAGCTCTGAAACGCTTAGGTAATACAAAATATTAAAAAAAAATCTCATTACACAAAACATGCTTTCGAAATTTTTCGGACAAAAATAACTTTATTTTGTAGGCTATTTTGTATAAAAGACATTCTATGTAAAACTAAAAACCTCGTTTAAGGCAATTACTTTTCTACGTTCTAAAATAGATAGAGAAAATTGAGAAAATAGGATAAAAAAATTAAAGATGAAAAAAACTAACAAAAAAGAATGCTATAACCCTATTTTTCTTTTAATAAGAGGATTGTGTCTTCGCTTGAAATCTCATGAGTTCATTAAAAAAAATCCTTGCTATGACTAACGAACTTTTTATTCCATGTACTTTTTAACTAGCTTTTTACATCTACAACTGAGAGTGTGCACCCTAAACAACGGTTATTTGTATATAAACTTGGGGCCTTTTCTACTCTAAAAGATCAACAAAGTAGGAATTGGTTACTTCGACTTTTATTTTACCGTGTTAATTGTTAACTAGATTAAATTAAATGTACTTTGCAGCGTCATCCAGTGGCCGTCTATATACAATACAGGCTTCCTGCATTACTCCTATATCAGAATTTTATCAGAGATTGAATTTGATGCAAAATACCACCAGTTAATAATTTTAAGTGGCAAACAATCCACTCTCTCCTGATCAGCACCCTCTGAAGAAGTTAATATCCCCCCCCCCCCCTTCCTGAAATCGGTACTAATTTTTTTTAAAAATGGATTTCCGATTGTATAAAGAAAAAAAATCATATTTGTTTATAATACAAATATAATTGTTTACCCACAATAAATCTTATTAAATTTGGGCTATCTATTGTTACAAATGTATTGAAATATATATTAGACCCATGTACACTGTTTCAATCCTGTTTTACAAGAATTTTATTAAGTTGTTTTTAAAAAAAATTCCGTATTCTGGATCCAAGTCTACAGGTTATTGTATTCAGAAAACTATGCAATCATATTACATGATCAAAATACTAAATTATTTTTTTTGCCTATTTACTAATCACATTAAGAAAATGAAACAAAATTATGTAAGCCCAGTGCTTAAACCACTCGCCAGTGGCTTAACTCATGTCATTCTTAATCATAAACATATTTTTTTTATCTAATACTTTTGTACTTAAGAAGAAAAACATTAGATGTATAATAATACATAAAAGGACTTTGACCTCGTCTCCAATAAGGTATAAACTTCATTTAACTTAAGGTTAGGATTAAAAGACCCTTAAACGAGAAGACTACAGCAGTTATTAAAAGACTGAGTTAATCACTGTCTCAAACAATTCTTTTTCCTGAAAATCGTGAGTAGTGTCTGAAAAAGACATTGAGAACCGTATTATGACATTTATCGTCTATTTAGGTATTATATAATTAAAGAGTAAAATAACAGTAGTGAATAAATTTTGAAATGTTTTATTTATCAATGCAATCATGTCTTCGCAAAATTAGTAACAGTTTTTCCGTTAAAAATATATTTTTAAGTATATTAGGATACTTTTCTGTTTTTTTATTACAACATTTATTTGCAGCTTTAGTAAAAACGAAAAAAAAAAACGGTCATATCTGTCCATTATTTCTGAAGTGCAAGTCAAATGTGCTACAAAAATATTTCCACTCCCTGATTCTCGGCACACTATTTAATGATTTTTTAAAAACATTTTCAAACAGAAGGGTTTTTTTTTTACTTGAACACATTTATATTTAGGCATTGAAGTATTTATTTAGACACACTTGCAAAGCTTATTTTTTTATGTTAAACTACAAATTTAAATAAACACGTATTCAGTTGATTATACAACATATCTATACTCCTTGCCAACCTAAGTTAAGTAAATAGAAATTATGGAGAAAATCCTTCCGCGCACGTAAAGAGTTCCATAAATTATTTGTGAATCCACCCAGAAAACATGTTTAAAAAATTAATTTCGTTTAAAAAAGGTGTAACAGATTTCAATACTACTTGAGAAAATTTGGCTATTTTATCAGAATGAAAAGTGTATTTTGGTTAAATTGTATTCAGATAATTTTATATGTAAATATTACCTTACTACAGTTTCCAACTAACGGACCAACCACGCTTCTCCCTCTTCCTTTTTACTCTTTGTTTTTACACAAGTTAGGGTGGCACGGAGTTTAACAATCAAATAAAGCTTTCAAATTCAAATTAAGAGGAATGATTTTCCCCATTTACCTTAGTTTTAAAGAAGTTTTAAAATAAACTCTCCGAAAGCATTGCGTTGAAATGAAATAACTTTATATCAACTATAAAAATAGTCAGAACATCAAAATAGAACAAATTCGAATTCTTCCGTTATTTAGTAATTGGAGACTGATAAAGTTTCAAAATAGTGTCTCCTTCTTTAGAGTTGTTCGGAGCGTTTTAAAACTTAAATAATTCAAATTAATAATTAAATTAGAATAAGACAATTTCCCCCCCTCCATTTTGTTATATTTTGTTGTAAATCACTTACCTTAAAAATATTTTTGCATGGTAAAGATATACTTCTGCAATTGATGAAGTTTCAAAACTAATGAATTAGGTTGATGGGGCCTAACCATACTCCTTTATAACAAACTGCTTAAAAACAGAAATTGAAAAGACAAAATAGAAGAACAGAATCTGTTTAATTTCTTACAGTTTTTATTTTATTTTAAAAGTTCTAATACGTATGACTCAAATTTAAATAAATTTTGCTACCTTTTTCTATAATTTATTTGTGCTAAATTATATTGTGGTTTTTAAAAATTCGTTTCCATGAATCTAATTTATATTTTAGAAAAATATTGTTTCCAAAAGTTAACCAAATACATTATCGAATTCGTTTTTAAATCATAAATAGCTTAAAAATAATTAACGATTGAAATACCCTATATGGATAGTTATTAAAATTATAAAAAAATATGTAGCGGCAAAAGACTTACAAAATTTTTGGGATAAATATTTAGTTTATAAAAAACGGCATTGTTTATAAGATTTTACGTCACTGAGTATCCTTTAAACACCAGTCTTTATAATATAGTTTTTATTAATATATTACAAGGATAAAATTCATTAATATTTATAAAACTTTAGTCCTCAATGATTTTAACAACTAAATACAAACCTTTTAGTCTAAAGCATTTTTAAATCAGCTGAAAGTTTTATGCTGCAAAAGTGTTTTCTTTTAATCATCTTGGGATATAAATGCAAATTTTTATATAATTATGCAATAAATTGACAATGTTTTATATTATTAACATTAATTGAATTTTTAAATAACTCATAATCGTAGCACAAGAAGCTCATTATTTTAGTCCTTAATTCAGAAACTTTATTTAACTAATGCTTTAAAAACTTATAGTTATTTTTTTGCTACGGATTAACTTAAAACCTATTTTTTTAATATTTGGGGAAACTTAAATATCCTTTCAGGTGACTATGCTTTTTTGTTAGTCCCATTAAGAAATGATTTTTGTGTGCAAATTTTATAATTAAGTCCTTTATATTTTGAACAAATATGGTGTTTATTGTTACTTTTTTTTTAACACAAGCCTTAATTTAATATATAAATCCTTTTTTATATTTTGAAATTTAAAATACTTATAAATCCAAAAAACCTTTGGGAAATATAAAAAATTATTTAATTCAGCTTATTATGGGTCTCTCTCTTAAATGTGTAACGAAAATAATTTTTCTAAGAAATTAATAATTAATTTTTTTACTTATTTTTTTAATGTGATCTACTTTATTATTACGAATTACGAGATTCCTTTTACGAATTTAAAGATTATTAAGAGATTATGTTTTAAAGAAATAAAGTAAATTTAAAAACTTAAATATAAAAATCATTACTTTTTAAGTTAAAATAATAATTAAATCCTGATTTTTTTTGTAAACATGTTTTTTAACTTTCCAGTCGGCGAAAAGAGATTAGACGAAATCTTTTTTGATTCTCGGATGTATAAGGCACTAACGGGCTAATACTGATTTTTAAACTATTGCTTAGTTTTTTAAAGACATCTCATCCAATCACAAGGCTATTTGTCACACCTAAAGATCTAAACAAAATATCGATTAATCGATCGAACTTAATATCGATTAATTACATTACCATTAAATTCCAATTGCACCCAAATCGAAATACTATGAGTTTTAATAAAACATTTTTTCGATCCATAGTTTATTGTAAAATTTACATATTTGTTTGCAGTTTTTATAAGTTTATGATTTTTAGAATAAAATAAATGTTGTTGTCTGAAAAGCTTAAATGTGTTATAGAACAAAATGTAGTAATTAGAAGGATCTTTTCTAGAAATCTAAAAAATTTTAGCTGAAAATCACCTGGTCAAAAATATCAAATTTTACACAGTAAATTGCGTGATACTTAATAGTATGAAAATTGAAAAAGGGTTCAACTTTCAATATATTTTCGCACATTTGTGTCATTTTGTATCCAGCAATTGTAGCTATATTTGCGCATTCAATTGCAAATATAATTCCTTATAAATAATATTTTATAAATATAATTCAGTTTTCATAGATAATTGAAAGAGTTTATTAGAATTGCAAGGATCACAATTTAAAGAGGTATTTTTCATGCTAATTTTTCTAACTTTTAGTGCTTTGCCTATTTTATTCTTACTAGGTTATGCTTATTATTTCAAGTGTAGGGGAGAGAAGGGGAATGGCGCCACCTTAAGGGAAATCGAATTTTCATGCAGAATTGTGTTGCAATTAATGTAAATTGTAATGAGCATAGCATACTACAGTTCATAACCTATCGTGTAGTGATTTTTTAAAATTTAAATCTTTAATAGAAACTGAATAAAATTGTATTTTTCTAAAGCTCGCACAGTGGCGGGATTACCCCGGTATCTGGGGTAATGCCGCCACACCACTGGGGTTATGCCGCCACATCAATAAACAAAGCAAATAATCTATAAATAATGGAAAATTACATATTAAAGCAATACTTATGGAACTAAAATAGGTTTAATTAACTTTGGAATCTTAAATTGTTCAGGACACAGCTCTTTTATTAACTTTCTATGTGCAACTAACTATGCAAGTTTTTTTTAAAGTTTCTTTGGTATATTTCACCAGTTCAGTTATTCTTTTTCGGATACGTGACATCTCTTACGAAAACTAATAGGTTGTAGGGCCAATATATGAAATTTCGATTTTACGGATTATGCCGCCATCCTTTTGCATGTGGCGGCATAACCCCAGAGTGATGTGGCGGCATTACCCCAGTAAGACAAAATGGCATAGACGGCTTGTTTAAAGAAATTTAGTTAGCCCGGCTACCAAACTAACGACGTGATAAAATAGCCAAATAATTACTCTTTTAAATGATATATAACTGATTTATCTAACTTAGAGATAGCAGTCACTTATCGCTTAATTTCAGAAGGCTCAAAATTAGATGAAAATCACTAAAAACCGTATTTTTTAAATAACTTTACACCAACTCACCGCACGGCCATCAGCGTCTATACTACAAATTACTTTGTTTCCTGCTACAGGTCAGCGCTCACAGCCCCCCTCCTACACACACCGCTGGCGAGATACAAGGGGTGGCGGCATTACCCGAGGTGGCGGGATTCCCCTTCTCTCCCCTAGTATGCAATATATTGGGTCAATTTATGAGGGGAATTCCCCATTACAAAAATTATAATGAATAAATATTAGTATATAAAATTCCTTTTGCATTTTAATCAATTCATATATATTTATTTTTATTTCGTACATAGGGAAATTACATGTAATTTTGGTAATTATGATTATCTTGAGTTAGTAACTATTCCGTTCGGAACGATTTTTAGGAATAAAAAATATGTATTTGGTAAACATATATGTTCTTTATAGGAAGACAGTTTTTTAACCAACAAAAAAATAATAAAACAGTTATAATGCAATTAATTGTCTTTAATCATGAGAATTTTTTTTGTTAATCAGATGAAGTAGTTAAAAAATCATTTTTATTGTTAACTTAACAATTAAACAAAATATAAATAATTTACATTCCACTAACGATATGTAAAACTGCTTGCAGCACATTTTGCTTTTAGCGATATTTCTTATGAATCGCTAATTAAAATTATAACGGTTGAAATACAATAGTTCAATTAAGCACATTTATTTTACTTAAATAGATTTGTTTTTTTAATATTATTAATTTGGATTGAATACTTACATCTTGTATTGGTGTTTTAGACGCATTATTTTCTATCAAAGTATTTTAGTTAATTTTTGAATGATTTATGATAAAAATAATGAGTTGTTAACTCCAAATTTCCAGGATCGTTCTACAACATCTCGGTAAAAAATTATACAACTCAAAAAGAGTTATCCTGAATTTATCGCGGTTTTAGAAATTGTTTTTAAATCATAGTTTATAAAACAGCAATAAAATTGATTTTTTTTATTCTCATGTCTAATGTGGGAGGGGTTGTGTGTTGCAAGTTCCTCAATTGTGTTATGCAAATTTTGTCATTTGGCTAGATCCTCTTGTAAGTATCGACACGACTCGTAAATATCGACAATTCGTAATAAATTATCACTGAAATATATTCATTATTCATTTGATAAAATAGTTTAAGTTATCACTACATACATAATAAAATCTTTCTTGAATCACCTAGATTTCTGCCTCACAAAAGAACGCTATTTACTAGGCTTTCTAATGGTACAATTTCTGCATACATTTAAGCTTCGAAAACTGAAGTTTAATAAGATTTAGTAGAACATTATTATCCATAAAGCTCAATTTCAACTTTTATGAGCTTGTAATATTTGAATCTCAGAGCTAAAGAGGGGTAACTCAAAAACTTGATCACTGCTTTTTGCACTTATGTGTCTGAAACTTATGTAACAATTACATGATGGAAAAATAAATAATTCTTAGCCAACATTAAATTTCGGTTGGTATTTGCCAAATAATAAAATATTTAGATCATTTTCTTTTCGTAGAAAACAAGAAAAAATTGTAAAAATAATTTTAAATGTTAGCTTATTTAACGGTATTGAAGCATTGTAACAATTACTCATGAATGAAAAAAAATAAAAATATGGGTGTGAAATATAATATGAATAAAGCATTAAATGTATGCAATCAAATGGCGGTCGTCAATAATCATTGCAATAAAAAAAATTTCAATTTTAAGCTAAGTAAATAATTCTTTTGAAAATGTCCATACTATTTTGATTTAGTTTATCTGTCGAGAAAGTAAATTATTTTCTACGTATTTTTTCACGCAATAAATAACAAAATAACAAGTATTTTTTTTTCTTTAGGTAGAATTTATGCTGAGCATGAAATACACAATTTTTTTAATTTAAATTTAAAGAAATACAAATAGAGCTCAAGCAACTATTTTCAAAGTTAGATTACTTTTTTTACAGAACTTTTACGACACCCTCTATGTAATTTGTAACTTTTGAGTCTTGAAACCTGACAGTTATACCACTTGTGCCTGGAGTTGAAGTGTAATCTCAAATTTTATAGCAGTTTGTCCATCTTTTAGCTAAGTGCTCTCACTTTTACAGATTTGCTTAAATTATGCATATATATTGCATGAAATTGAAATTTTCGTGCTTTACATTACACAAGGTGCTAGTGCAAATATTTTAACTACTTTTAAGGTATTTTAAAACGACTTTTCTGTCATATGATATGCGTACCTGGGATTGTTATAATACTTTGGAGGTGATTCTGTCTAATGACTTTTAATAAGGTTGACAATGACAAATGACATTGATTGCGCCCTCTAGTAGGGAGAGTGTAGGCTTTATAGCCCATTACCCAGCTCGCCAGAAGAGACAGTCACAAGAGACACGAAGAAGGACGACACAAACACTTAGACAAATAACAACATTGACGGTCACAAACATCCATGCATCACCGCGATTCGAACCCGACCACAGCAGCTCCAAAGGCCAGCATCGTAACGATACTGGCGCTTTAATAAGGTTATGATGTTTAGTATTTTTAGTGAAGAGTATTAGTTTTTGTACAGGAGGGATGGACTCGAGTCCCCAAACCAAAGTACATCTATGTTAATCCAATGGGGAAAAATTTGTGAGCCACATTACCCATGTTGCATTGAGTATTTTTAAAACTTTTTTTTTTGTAGGATATATGTAGTGACTTAGAGGGTTCCATAATTCCACTTTCAAAATTGGTTCAAAGATTTTATTGCGAAATTGTTCATTGAAAATTGAAAAAAATATGTTTACTATTTTAAAAAAAAAAAATCATTTATTATAAGCTGTTAGGGGAGAGTGTTGTACCTAGGGACAATTTTTACATTTTAATTTTTTTCTTCGATAATTATTGTCAAAATAAAAATTTCAAAGCAGCATTTCAACACACCAATATATTCCTCTATAATATATTTTTTTAAATTCTGGCAGCTTGAAATTAAAAAATTGCCACTCATTTAAAGTAGAGAGGATAAACTGTCCCAAGGTACAACATGATGTTGTACCTTGGGACATGCTTTATAATTCAGTCAATAGTCATACACTTGAACTAATTTGGGTCAGAAAACAAACTTAATTTCAAAATATATCAGAAAATGTGCTCTTTAGAACATTTCATCACACGGAAGGAAAAAGATTTATCAGGTGTTGCCAGAATTATATTTTCAAACTTCAATCATTATGAAATATATCCAAAACAAAGCTGAGTTGTATTTTACATTGTTTGTGGAATTGCTCTTAAAATAAATAATAAAGATATTTTTATCTATCCAAATTAATAAGAATTTAATCAAATTATTAATACTGTCCCAAGGTACAACACACTACATGGTTTAAATAAAAGCAAGATAGTGGCCAATCCAAATGCATTATCATTATTTTCTCATAACCAAAATATTTTAAAATCTTCTCTTTTATGAAGAAAATAAAATGCAGTTGACCTTTTGTAAGAGTACTAAGGTAAAATATTATATTAGAATGAGAAAAATATTTACTTTGGGGTAATGAAAAATTATTTTTTGTCACCATTTCATCAATTCAATTATGCTAGTGTTAAATTTTATTATGATGGTGTCTGTTGGTTAAGGCTACTATAAAAAATAAACAATGTATGAATATTGCCAATAGATTCTTAGAAATTGTCAGTGTCCCAAGGTACAAGCGTCCCAAGGTACAACACTCTCCCCTATATAAAAGTTCAAATAAAAAGCTTCATTATCATACGTAAAAAACCTTTAGTAATAGGGCTTAGACAATTGTTTCCAAATTACATTTACACAGAGGCACTTCTGTTTGGAAATCCATTCCCCTAACTAAAGGGTCATTTGCCCTTGAAAGTTAACCACCCTCAAGAGTAATAGGGTGGGCCGAAAAATACTTTTTATTTCATTCCGAATCGCTATAGTGCGGAAAAGTTGCCTTTGGTAAAGACATGAAAAATGTACTAATTTTTATACTTTTTTTTTAATTTATCTTCCGTTCGAGCAATGCCATCAAAGTTCTCAAAAACTTTTATATTTTTTTCAAGTGTTGGAAGAAAATAAAGGTACTCTAACAAAGTAAAAGCACATAATTTTGGTTTTAAAATATTTAAAACACCATGTTAAAAAACATCTAAATACTCGCAAATACTGTAAAAAGTCTGTAAAACTTATAGAGGCAAAGGTTATTGGTATAATTATATTTCACAAAAACATTTTTAAAAAAGTGATGCCTTCTGAATATCTGACTAGGTACAGATATTTGTATAGTGCTCTGTATTTCATTGCAAAAAATCAAATTATTACACACTTTAAAGTTTATATGTACCATCATTACCATCAAGAATTAACTTCAACCAATTTGTGCTATTTATTTAGCTTAAAATAACTTCATAATAAATAATTCACGTGCCGCCCCGGTGGCGCAATCGTTTGGATGAGGTTAGTTAGGATTAGGTTAGTTTGGAGCTGCTGGGGTCGGGTTAGAATCCCGGTCAGGCATGGATGTTTGTGACCGTCAATAAATGTTGTTATTTGTCTATGTGTTTGTGTTGTCCTTTCTTTGTGTGTCTCTTGTGCTTGTTAAAATTCTTTCTGGGTCTGTCCCACTTGATGAAAGCTTATAAGCGGTTCTCTGAACAAGCACACAAGCTGGAATATAATGTACCTGCCGCCCCGGTGGCTGAAGGGTTAGTGTACTAGCCTTTGGAGCTGCTGGGGTCGGGTTCGAATCCCGGTCAGGCATGGATGTTTGTGACAGTCAATAAATGTTGTTATTTGTCTATGTGTTATTCATTTCTTTGTGACTGTTAAAATTCTTTCTGTGTCTGTCCCACTTGACGAAAGCTTATAAGCGGTTCTCTGAACAAGCACAAAAGCTGGAATATATATGTATCATACCATACCATAATGTACCTACCATACCATACCATAATTCACGCAAAGTTTTATTCATATTTTACCTTTAATAATAGTGTTGCCCATCTGCTCCATAATTTTAATATATCAGCTAAATGAAAATTTTAAAATTAAAACACAAATCTACTAATTCAATTTTTTAATTTAAAATTCATTTTTTAAATAATTATTCGTTGATTTAAAAATGTTAAGAAAAAATGAAAACTTAAACTGAAATCCTAAATTGTTGTTTTATCAACACGTTTAATTTAAATATCTTGTAAATTTATTCAAAACACACTTTTCATTAAATAAAAAATGTATTTGCTGAAAAATGATATATTCTCTAGAACGATCCTTATCTAGACTTTAATAATACATTTACTTATCTAAAATATATCTTTTGAAAACATTGGTTTTTAAAATTTTGAGAAATAAACTAACAGATTCTAAGCACATAGATTGGTTACACGTATTTGCAATTTTATGTTTTTTCATTAGTTCTATAAAAATATTTTAGGAATTGTACAACCAATACACTAAAATCGCTTTTTTGCAATAGTAAAATTTATCATCTATCATATTTCAATTCTTATCTAGTTTAATTTTTTCTTCGAAAGATTTGAAAAGCTTCATGTTCACATTTTTGTACAATTCTTTTCACTGGAAAGGTTGTTTACATCAGTTGAGTGATGGGGAAAAACTTATTAGTTATTTAAAACTTAAAAAAGTTATTTAAAGTTAAAAGTTATTTATAGTTAAGGTTAGAATTTCCATGATTTAGAAAAGTACGGTTTCGTAACAAAAACTCAACGAAAGACTTCTGTAACTAAAATAAAAATTACTTATAAATATACCTTTGTTACCTGAGAAATCACATTACGTATGAAACTCGAAAAAGAAGGTCGACACTGAAATTGTTTTTAAATTTCATTTAAACATTTCTTCATTCTAAATGAATTTCAAAATTCACATTCTTTAAATCCTTATAACTGTAAAATTTCATATGACCTAAAAAGTGTGATATTAGGCAGTCAAAATACTGTATAAAATGTTAAAAAAAATTGTAAAAGGTTTTCGAAACTTCAAGTAATTAAGCGAAAGCACTGAGAAATCCAGATAGGCTTTAAAATATGTTTCTCAATATTTGGAACTGTAAGAAACATTTCTTTTGTGTAGAGGCAAATGCTTACGTTTTCATATTTAAAAGTCTTTACATTCTAAGTATTTAAATACTAGTAGTTTTTTGAATTACTAAAAATGAACCTGCAGACTTCCAAACGCTACAGTTTTGTTCCATGATTGTACTAGATCATTATTTTTCAAACGAAAAACATAAATTTAAATAAAAAAAAACTTATTTTAAAAGGTATGGAAAGTACTTCGTTAGGTATTGAAGTCAAAAACATGTTTTTTTTTTAACTAAACAGATTCTGTTTCAGAATGCTTATTTTCTTTTTCCTTAAATAAAACAATTTTTTCTAAGAACGTTTTCGTAGAACGTGCTAAGGGATATTTTAAAGGAAATTGAGATTTGTGTGTCAATGAACATATTTTTATATCCTTCAAAGACAACAACTTTCCCCGTTTTCTTAGATTAAAAATTTAGTACATTTTTACGGTTTGCAAGTACCTTTGATCTGTGAGCAGATTAAAAACCTTAAAGCTCATTTTCTCGTTTTCACCTTTATGTCACTTAGCACGTTCTTCCACTAAGCTCTTCATTGATCAATTCATAAAGTGCAGAAACTCAATCCTGTTTTTTGTATCACTGCAGATTACATGACCATGAAGCACCTCTGTACAGCTTTAGCTTTCCTCGCCACTTTCTGCCTCGTGACTGCCGCCCATCCCCCACGCGGCAAGCTCGAACGGCTCGCCAGGCTCGTCATCGGCAATCCCCCCAACAACCGCCACAACTCGCTCGCGCTCGCCAGGTCTCTCGACAACTACGCGGCGCTGGCAAGACGTCAAAACGACGCCGATTCGACGTCTGTGGACATCGGGACGACGGATTTCGAAGACGAAGACGACGTTGCCATAGGAAAACGCACGTTTGATGACTATGGACACATGAGATTCGGACGCAGTTCAGCGACATCCCGTGAAAAGAAATATGACGACTATGGTCATATGCGGTTTGGCAAATGAGCCATTAGTTCGTTAATGTATGCTCTTTTGTGTTTGGAAATCAGGGTAGAAATAAAAAAAAACTAATCCATTGGATAAAATTGTTGTAATGAATGATTTTAATTACTAAAATCGATGCGTGTAAATGTCTACTGTCCTTTGTTTAGAAATTATTGTATATATTTTTGAAATTTAAATTCTTTTCTTCTTTATTTTAAGGTTTCAGCTGAATAAAATAATTATGTAATTCCTAGTGATTATCTTGTTTGAATATAAAAAATAGTTAACCTTAGACATGTTTACTAACTTCGCAGGACTTCAACGATGAAGTTCTTAAGCCACTCTTGCAAAAGCAAAAAAACAGATTCTAAACTATATGTGTTAGAGAACAAATTACTATTTAATATTATTTTTTGAAAATGAACTCTAATAAATAGTTCTAGAAAAAAAATAAGGATGGTTGAATAAGTATCATCCTGTATTAATAATCCTAAGCAAAAAAAGTCCTCACCCCTCTAAATTAGCCTCTACAAATACAAATCATAAAACAATAAGTGAACCAATCATTAATGTGGTTATCTAAAAAGAGCAACTCAAGAGAAAACATTTAATAAAATGTTTATAGAATAGTTTCAAGTTAAGGGAGAATGGGCGCATTTGAACGGGGTCTCCAAACTCAAGTGCCTCAATGTTAATCCAATGGGAAAAAACTATTTTCGCTGCCACATTTCTCCGGCTGTACTGAATATTTTTGCAAGCGGATTTTTTTATGTGATAAATGTAGCTGACTTACAGGTCTCTATAATCGCACTTTTTAAAATTGCTTCGAATATTTTGTGTAAAACAATTTATTGAATATTAAAAAAAAATATTCGTACTAATTTCAAAAAGTGGGATTGTCGGGACCTGTAAGTCAGCTACATTTATCACATAAAAAATCCGCTTGCAAAAATATTCAATACAGCCGGAGAAATGTGGCAGCGAAAATAGTTTTTTCCCCATTGGATTAACATTGAGGCACTTGAGTTTGGAGACCCCCGGTCCTGCGCGCCCATTCCCCCTTAAGAGTAAACATTTAATAAAATGTTTAGAATAGTTTCAAGTTAACGATAGGGTTCTGAGATGAGTGAGGAAGCTGCGTAAATTTTCAATCAGCCAACAATAGTCCCTTCAGAAATATGCCAAATGGCATCTTTCACCCTGGTAAAAACGTAATTGCGTTGGTATCTCTTATAGTTCCAGAGAAAAATGTTCCTAGCTGTTGAAAAACCTTATATTTAATGAAACGCAAAAGAAAATTAATTTAAAGGTAAGAACTGCTATACAGAACTGATATACAATTAAATTAGGCAGTAAGTGACTTAGACGGAAAAAAAATGCGGTACTTCTGGTAAAAACGCAATCCTGTTACAATGGCTATGACGTTAGGCTTGGCCTTTTGCTTATTTTTTCACCTACTTCAGTATAATATATCTGTTGAAATTCGAAAAATGTTTTTGAACTCAGATCGAAAAAAAATTTGCAAAAGCGGTAATTGTTAGTACCAGTTCTTTTAAACTTGATAATATAATTTGAACTTCGAGACTTCTGCTATGTTTCTTTATAACCTATTGATAAATTTGCTTGTATCGCAGAGACGAATAGCGAAGCTGAGTGAAGAAAACATTATAATTTAAAAAGATTTTCTCCATTGTTTACAGGTCATTTTCATGAAAAGAAAAATTACAGTGTAATTTTTAGCACAAATATTTGATAAATAATTTTTTAAAAAAATCTATTGAGGAGAAACAAAGTGCAACTTTCTTTTTTTAAAAAAATTCTTACTATCTAATAATAAATTAGTTTTACACAAACAGATAATTTATTGAATTTTTAATCAACTAGTGGAACAGCTTAGAGGCCCAGTGGCCCAGTGGTAGAGCTTCGCATTGCCACGCCACAGGTCCGGGATCGAATCCCGGACTGGGCAAGGTTGACATAGCCTTTCATCCCTTGAGTGGGTCAATTAAATGGGTACCAAGGGTACCAAGCATACTTGGGTACTAAACACTAGGGGATCCGATTAAGGCTGACCACCTTACCGGGACAAATGCCAAGCACCCCAGAGCACTGTCATGAAAGCTGAAATGGGCACGGCAGGCCTTGGCCCAGTAATGGGCTGAAGCGCCGGGGAGTTCAGTTTTTTTTTTAGTGGAACAACTTAACTGGAAATTGAAACAAAGAATTAGGTTTAAAAGTTACAGCAATTCATTGTGGAAAAATTACTGAAATTGCATACATAAAACTACAACAGTTGGGAAAATTTGCCTTTTGTAAGTTTTTGTCAATCATGGAAATATTTTATTTAAAATACGTACAACACACAAACAAAAACATACGTATTCCACCTTTCACAAAATTTAAATGAATTGTTATGTTTTATGATTTTGTCCATAAATTGAGCCTTGCTTGACAAAAGACATTTAATCGTCTTTATTTAATTGATATTTGTACGTATTGTAATACAGGATAAAAAAGATGAACGCAACTTAGAGAAAGATTTTTTATTAGAAATTACCAGCATATCTTACAATATCCACATTTGTAGGGATATTCCATCAACAGACATTTTTATTTCAATTAAAATATCAATATCACCAAATCGATAACACCTTAAAAAGTTAAAATCTCCTAAAATCAAAATGAAACTATGTATTTCACATTTCTAAAGCCTGAAAGTGCTTTCGTTCGATCTAAAGTCTTGAAATAAAAGGATTTATATTCATACCTAAAAATTGGATTGCTTCAATTCTTCAAATAGAAAAAGGTTCAATACTTTCTCATATTCTGTCAACAAATAAGGAGAGTTTTGATACAATTCTTAAAACTTGCAGTATGAAAGGTTGCAGCGTAAATTTTCATCATTTTACGGTGCACCACAATATTCTACAAATATATTTGAAGAAATACATCTTGAATGCTATATTTACACTATTAAAATGAACGAGCGATTTTAACTAAGTCTGATTGATTTTCACTCCTCCAGTCTGGAAAATGCACTTCTCCTTTTGGAGTGGATCCTTTGTGTGTTAAACCTCCGACAGGATCACTCTAAACGAGTGATTTTAACTCAGTCTGAGATAATATTCACCCCTTTCCAATGTCGAAAATGCACTTCTCCAACTGGAGTGGAATTCACTTTTTTTTTGTTTTAAGAGTGTATGACTTTCAAATACTCTTACGGTCGTATCCACCAACCACGATTAGGCGCGGTTTATTCTCTGAACCGGTTCTAGTGCGGGACTAGCCACAAAACGGTATCCACCAACACGTAATCGCGAGAATAAACCTAGACTAGTCGTTCGAGAATAAACCACCTCTCGAGGTGGTTTAAACCTAGTACTACATTCCATCTACCAATAGCGTTCGAGCAGTTTTGCGAACAGAAAAGATGGCCGATTTCTAACGAGTCTTATGATGAGGGAGATTTAAATGATTTAGAAAATTTAGAATACATTGGAAGGCGAGATATAATCGGAGTGGACACCAAATTTATTTAAGCTTACCAAAATGTTTTTCATAGTATATAAACTTTTTATTAACAATAAATAACGATGCATCAGAACATTGAAAATGTCACGATTTTCACATGCAGTAGCCCCATGTATATTATTTTTTGTGTACTATTTTCTACAATCCCTTTACATTTTATTTTCCTTGTAATGTTATACTTTTTTTTTATGAAAACAGTGTCTTCTTGGATCGTAACACTAATATTAGATATTTTTTTATTTATAAAATTGACTAATTTTTTGAGCCAAACATATTTTTAAAAAAATGTTGCTAAATCTTCTTCATTGGCGATCAGCAAGAAAACCAGGTCCCTTTCACATGAAGCAACTAAAAAGTCCATTTTCAAATTGAAACACAACCAGCTTAGAGATATAACTACGAAAAAAATACTTCAAAGCACAATAAATAAACATAGATATTTCACTTTGTTTTTTACAATCCGTATTCAAAGTTTATCATATAAAGCAAGCCGGAAAATACATACACCTATATCATACCAACCAACCAATCAAATAAAGCCTAAAATTGCAGTTGGCCAATCATAGAAGACTTCCGGAAGATGTTCTGCGGACGACTAAATCCTGCGCTGGTGGATAGGGATGCCGATTTAAAACACGATCAAGCAGTTGGAGCAATAAAGCTAGATTAGGCTGTCTCAGGTTGATCCCGTGGCTGGTGGATACGACCGTTAAAGCATAACCCTAGATTATTTTTGAGGAACTGGGGAGCCCAGTCTGTTAGGCACTCGCCCAGCATGCTAAAGGTCCCAGGTTCGGGTCCGGGCATCGCCAAAATAACTGCCAACCTATAAACGGCCCGTGTAGCCAAAACTGTTCGACGAATAATACCCCATGTAATGGAGATGAAATGAATAAAAATTTATTTTCAATGCTAATCTAATTTGATGACCGTCGATAGACAGATAGGCAGATGTCCATACAGATAGAAGAGCATTATAAAAATATACGTACCTTTCTATAACAAAAGTTTGAATTCAATATTTTAACAAAAAATTTTAATGACTTATAATTTTGAACCCCTAAATTTTTTGACGCAATACTTGTCTGTAGCATTTGTAGTTTCGGCTATCATTATGAAAGTAGGCAAGGGCAGAAAAAATATGATTTTTCCGGTACCGAGTTAAGTTGCATTATATATGTTAGTTGGCATTAATTATCTATTTTATTTTCCTCTTTAACAAATTTTAAATTTTTAAGGTAGTGCTTTCTCATGGTATTTTGAAAGAGTTTGATTGTAAGTATGGATTTCACTTTAGAAGTCAAAGCATATGAGAAAGGATATTGAATAAAAACAACTTATCGTTTATTAGTTTTAGTGCAATAAGTTTAAACTAATAAATTTTCGTCTTATGAAAAAATAATGATAGTAAAACTGTTAAACGGTATTCTAGAGCAGAGGTTCCCAACCGGTGGTACGCGTACCACTGGTGGTACGCGTGAGTGACGTGAACAACATTATGCTATCAATAGCTTCTGTACGCATTTGCAGTAAACACGCAAACATATTACTCATTATTTAAAGCATTAACATTATTTTAAAGAGGAAATCTTTAATTAACTTCTGGATCGGATTTTGCTGACTTTTTACTATTTTTTTTTTATTTTAAGGGTTTTAGACCAATTCGTAACAAACAAAACTGTAAATTAATACCATTTTAATCTTTTTATTTCATTTTTAATATTATAAGCATGTTATAAATAAACAAATATCTAACCATTAAGTGAGAAGTTTTCTCAGGAATTTTACTGAGAAAAACCTTTGAACACTTTTAGAAGAGTAAATATTACATACGTTTATTTTATTTAAATATTTAGGTCTGGTGGTACGCCAAAATTTCTCAAATAGTCAAGAGGTACGCAGGTGTAAAAAGGTTGGGAACCCCTGTTCTAGAGAAATAACCTTTAAAAAATCGTCTGGTAAAACAGTGGCACCATCTGTAGAGACGTATTGAAACAAATTACTTAACAAAGATCTTAAGGTAGGCGAATACCCAAAATTCCCCAAAATTCTAAAATTTTTACTATTAATTTAATCTTTTCCAAATTTATCATAGTGATTTCCAATATAATGAATAATACTATTTATACATTTTTTATTGAAACATAATTTATTTATTTTAAACGGTGTTTTTCTACTAAAAAAAGAGGTTTACGCTAACAAGTCCACCACATTGAATTTTCATCCTTAACATTAATTATGTGTTAAATTCTTCGTTTTGAACTGATGCATGCAATGACCCTCTGGAGTTGCATACAAATTACAAGAAAAGAAGTTATTAAGAAAAATGTTATAAATTAATCACAAAAAAAAAAGGATTTTTTTTCGATTAACTTACACTTGGACATTTTTTTAAAAGAAACTTATATATTTACACCTCTAAGAGGTTAGAGGTTAGAGGTTAGAGGTTCATGGCACAGTTAGAGGATGTTAGAGGTTCATGGCACAGATATATATTGAAATAGCATCTGTAAAAAATTTCAGGTAAATTAATGTAAAACTTTTTATGCTAGAAGTGTTAGCGTAATCCCTTTTTTTTAGTTGAAAAACACCGTTTAAAATAAATAAATTATATTTAAATAAAAAAAAATGACCAAAAAGCATTGTTCATTATATTTGAAATCACTATGCCAAATATGGAAAAGATTAAAGTAATAGTAAAAATTTTAGAATTTTGGGTACTCGCCTACCTTAAATCAAAGATAAAGCATTCCGTGGTCATCTGAAAGATTTTAAAGATACGCGCATGGGTTCCACTGTCCAAGTCTTAACTAATTGGTTATGCGAAAATTGAAAAATAAGCTATCATTTATGTCATTTTGTGCAATAAGTTTTAACTGAAATATTTATGTATTATACAATAAAAAAAGGATATTGAAGCAACTCACAAAACTAGAAAAATTACTTAAAAAATTTCCTGGTGAAATAGTGGCGCCATCTTTTAGTAACGTATTAAATCAAGTGTACAGAAATTATCGAGCAAAATGTTAAATCTAAGACATAAATTTCACAGATGTATTTGCTTCAATTTCACATTCAACCAGTCACCGAATTAGGGATGAAAGGTTTCAAGGTACCAAACCTTCTTGAAGACAAACTAAGCGTCACTCTTTTGAGACTCAATAATAGATACGATAGAATTCGGTTGAAGGTTTGTTCTAGGTTTTATTTTTTCAGCAATGCCATTAAAACCTAAAAAGTTCTGTGAAAACTCTCCTTTGCGCTTTTGAGATTTTCTCTAAAACTTTATTATGGCGTCTGATGAGAAGTAAGAAGTCGTTTGCCAAATTTTAAGTCCGAAGCTCATTTTTTTAGCAGTACATTTAAAACAAAAAAAAGTTAAGGGGTAGCTACTCTATGCGCATGCGCAAGTTTTGCCAAGTTTGTCATGACTTCTGAAAGGTACTAAGAACTCACAAGACAAATTTGCAGCTCAGAATAAGAGAGCCACGGGGCCCTCTTTTTCTGAGCGGCAGCGTAATTTCAGATAAACAGACTAAGTCGGACCTAAGTTCAAAAATGCCTTTTTTTTTTAATCAGCACCCTTCAAAACCAATATAGAAATGAAAATACTTCATTTCGGATTTTCGACCCCAAAGCCATACTTTCATACTTTATATTTCTTATTGAGTAATTAAAAGTAAAAACGGCTTATACCATTTTTTCATTTATGTGTCAAATCCCTTTACGCATGGGCAAATAGGGCCTCACAGAAGATGAAAAGAATAAATTAAAAAAATAATAATAATAATAGCAGTTCCAATCTCTTCATCTCGTTGGCTCCGGTCAGATTCGTTATCAAAACAATTTTTAAACATTCAATTATAGAGTTTTTTAAACGTTACAAATCAACTTGTTAATGATATTTATTTCTAGAATCTTAAAGATTTTAAAAAGCAGCAAACACATTGAAATTTTCGATTTTGAAGCATTGATTACATTATTCATATTTTGTCATGGTTCTTACGGCACATATGTATATTTTTTGAAAGATTATATTTATTTTCAGGCAGTCTTGTGTCGAACATGAAAGGAAAAATAACCTAAAATGAGGTAAAAAAATATTTACATTTTCATTTTATTTATTAAAAATAGCGTTAAGCATTTTTTTACAACAATGACCCGACACATAACCACTACTAGGTGACCAAGAAAAGACCAAGTTTCAATTACTTTAATAAAAAAAAATTCACATTAAAATTTAAATGTCCTACCTCTGAGTAGCTCGGTACTTAATAAGCTGATTAATATTAACTTATCTACAACACATACGCAGCTCATATAAAATTATCCCCCCCCCCCTTCCAATATATTTCTTTTTTACAATATGCAAAACAAAAGAAATAATTCATTAGTTTTAATTGTTTTTGAACCGCAAATGTTAATGCTACCAAACACGATTAGAGATATTGACTGGTTTTTTTTAAACAAAATTTATAGCTAATATTGTTTTTACTTCAAGCGTATATTAAGTAGTAGTATAATTAGTACAATATTTAATAACTAGCAGTATGGTTCCGCCTTACTGGGAACCCGTTAACTTCACATTGCTTCCTTTTAGAGGCATGCTTACTTTTTAAAATACATTCAAAATCAAAACAAAATTAAATTCGTGTGGCGCATGCGCACTTAAAAAAGCAAACACTAATAGAGAATGAAGCAGCCTTCTGGCGAGCGCATATCTCAACCAAACTTAATCAATCAAACTAATAGAGGATGGCGTCAAGCCTCCGTTTCGGCCCGGTCCATGTATTTTCAAGCCCTGTTGAAAGCCCCAGCCCTGTCCCGCCATCCCACGTGGATGACGTTTTTTTAAAACTAATTATATTAATTAAAAATCACAATAAAATATGAAAAAACTAAGCCTCAGGTGCACACGTAGGTATTAAAAGGAATCTACCCAATAAGGAAAAATCTGCTGGGACAGCAACAGGAAACTGCTGGCTTCCAGCAGCCAAACTGCTGATTCAGTGCCGGGAGAAAGTGTACTTAAAAGTCAATAAAGTGTCCGCGGGAAAAATGCTGGTCCAGCAGTGCTGGCCAGCAGCGATCCATCACTTGTTCGCAGACAGCTGCGTTTTCTCCAGCACTTTTCTAGTAAGCCGCCCAACAGTTACTGCTGTTTTCCAGCGGCAATTTAGCAGCGGGCCAACAGCAAGTGCCGATTTGCCAGCACTTTTCTAGTAAGCCGCCTAGCAGTATGCTGCTGTATTGACGACAGCAATATGGTGGTAATTCAGCAGTTATTTCTTCCAACACCCTTACCGGAAAACTGCAATATAACAGCAGCAATAATGCAGTATTTCAGCAGTTATTTTCCTGTAACCTTTTTAGAACGCTGCCAAATGATAGCATCAATATTACAGCAGTCCCCCCCCCCCGCAAAAACTGGAGGTGGCATTTGGCACCTGTAGGGGTGAAAGGACGTGTCCCGATGTCAGCGACACCCCAACAGGCGTCATAAGGCACCCTTAACTAGGGTGAAGGGATGGCACCCCTAGTCCAGAGTGACCCAGGAAATGAAATGGTGGCACCCTAAGGGAGAATAAAGGCACCCCTGATTTGGGGTGCCCAGAGGTGCCACAGCAAATATCAATAGCCGACCAAGGATTTTATGCCTTTGGATCCTCTATAAAACTGTACATTGAATAATAATAAAACAGAATTAATTGAATAAAAAATTATTGTTTAATAATACCTACATCCAGACTCACTCACATATCGGACTTTTGATCCGGATCAAAGGCCGATAACTCCCTGATCTAGTACTTCCAGAGGTATTGATGTGGTATGAGAACATGAAGAACTTTTTGACCACTACATATTTAACGTTACCCAGCCATCATTAGTCAACACGGTGGTCTTTAGACCGAATACAAGTGCCAACCCTGCAACCATTAGACCCAGAACCAACCCAGCACCGCCGAGGACAGATCCCACAACCCTTCTGATGCGAACACGACGCTTCACACGACTAAGCTACCGCGGCTCAAGATGCATATACCTACTTTTGCTAATTAAAGGCTTCTGAAAATACAGATAAATTTGTTTTAGAGTTTAGAGTGGTAAAATATTTTTACGATGAATTAGGATTTAAATTGATTTTTCTAACTTTAAAATAATGTAAATAGGAATGTTTATACCATTCGCACAGCGCGGTCAATTGTAAATACGTCAAGTCAACGTCAAAGACATGCGCAAGTTTACAAGTCACCCCGCGGGTGAAACATTTGGAGATATTGGCACCCTAAAGACCTTGAGGTGCCAATTGGTACCGCCTATTTACCCCGAATAAGATTCAAAACTTTGAGGTGCCGATTAGAACCGCCTATTCACCTCGGCGTGCCAAACGGCACCTATTTGTCACCTTAAGTTTTAACAGTGCGTAGCCGGCCAAAAGATTCTTATTAATTTAATTTTTAAATTTCTTGGATAATCGGACATATTTATAATGGTCAATATAGATATAAACTATAAATATATATAAATAAATTTTTTAGTGGATATTATTAAATATTTACTTTAAAGTAAAAATAAAATTATTAAAAAAATATTGTGATAACATTAACTAAAATAAAAACAAACACAAGAGTCAAGTCTACATTGATAGAAAAATTACAGCAAATAACTTTTTTTTTGGTAACCAAGGTGAAATAGAGTTCTTAAAACCGGCTTCATTTCCTGTTCACATGACTCAACAAGAATGATGTACAGAAAATAGAAAATTTGTATTGCATGTAATAAACAAAAACCAAAATCCTTAAAAAGAATCCTACACAAAAATCGTTTACATAATTGAAATATGTAACTATAGCACTTCTTGTATGATAACCATAAAGGCGTGTTACTTAAGTAAATATGTAATTAATACAGTGATGTCCCTGAAGGGGAGGGAAATAGTCTCCAGGAACCTGTACCCGTGGGAAACTGCGCAATGACCGCCCACGGGACTTTCGGACCCAACAGATTTAACGAGAACGTACTCCGCATATACTCGGTGAGTTTTCAGCGACCAGGTTTCGATCGCGGGACCTTCGGATCCGTAGATCGCTACCTTGACCACAGGGCGCCTCACAGCCCTAAGATAAGTTTTCGAATTGCATTGCACTTTGCAAAACGGAATAGGAAACCCTAAAATATGGCGATCTTTCGTAAATCGCCAATTTAGTAAAATGTCGGCGCTAAGTATATTTAAAATAGGCAAATCAATTAAAAAAACATTGTGACGAAAACAAATAGCGTTTTTTAGTAAGAAATAAAACAATATAAATTATTTTTCGATTTATTTAATATAACTACTCATTTATAAAAAAAATAGAACCTAAAATGGTGCCAACTCGACGAACTTTAGCCAAAGTTGACACAATATCATTGTATTTCAGCGCATGCTCTCACTCATTCTAAAATTGTTGATTTGCCAACACTGGCTCAGCAGAAACACGACAGCACCGATCCAGCATATGAAGATCGGCAGCGGCACACCAACATTTTGTCAACAGATAATCACCACACGTATGCCGGCAACGTAAAGGGGCATTTCCCAGCAGAAACACGACAACACCGTTCCAGCATATGTATACCAGCAGCGGCCCACCAACATTTTGTCAACTGATAATCACCACACGTATGCCGGCAACGTAAAGGTGCCCTTTCCAGCAGAAATACGACAGCACTAATCAAGCATTTAGTAGACCAGCAGCGGCCCACCAGCATTTTGTCTTCGGATAATCACCACACGTATGCCGGCAACGTAAAGGTGCCCTTTCCAGCAGAAATATGCATGCACCAGCACTAAACCATCACTTCCAGCAGTTAATCAACTGCTGGGCCAGCAGTTCACTGTTTACTGGGTATATTAAAAATTTCGAATTTTTTAGAGCAGTCTAAGTAGGTATTTTGCGATCCACAGACATACAGACAGACAGACAGACTCTTTCTTTTATTATTATAGATAAATTTACATATTAAATGAAATTTAATTGTTTCAAATATTATCTTTTCATTTTGTTTTTAACCCTCTAATGCATGAATTTTTATTTTCATCCCAAAAAAATATATATGTATCTTTAATACTTACACAGTATGGGAAAAATACTAAACAAAATTTAACTGCATTAGAATTTAAATAATTTCAATTTTTAAAATTTTTCTATATGACAAAAACTAAATGCAAAATTCCAATTTTGATAATAATGACTAGAAAACTACTAAAAATATTTCAAAATAACCCTTTTTAACTATGATTAATTTTTCAAAACAATTTATTAGTATTTAGTACTATTATTATTATTCTTTGAATACTGCCAAAAACGTAATTTCCCAGTAAACAGTGAACTGCTGGCCCAGCAGTTGATTAACTGCTGGAAGTGATGGTTTAGTGCTGGTGCATGCATATTTCTGCTGGAAAGGGCACCTTTACGTTGCCGGCATACGTGTGGTGATTATCTGAAGACAAAATGCTGGTGGGCCGCTGCTGGTCTACTAAATGCTGGATTAGTGCTGTCGTATTTCTGCTGGAAAGGGCACCTTTACGTTGCCGGCATACGTGGTGATTATCAGTTGACAAAATGTTGGTGGGCCGCTGCTGGTATACATATGCTGGAACGGTGCTGTTCGTGTTTCTGCTGGGAAGTGCCCCTTTACGTTGCCGGCATACGTGTGGTGATTATCTGTTGACAAAATGTTGGTGTGCCGCTGCCGATCTACATATGCTGGATCGGTGCTGTCGGTTTGTCGTTCCAAAACAAAATTATCTGTATTTTCAGAAGCCTTTAATTAGCAAAAGTAGGTATATGCATCTTGAGCCGCGGTAGCTTAGTCGTGTGAAGCGTCGTGTTCGCATCGGAAGGGTTGTGGGATCTGTCCTCGGCGGTGCTGGGTTGGTTCTGGGTCTAATTGTTGTAGGGTTGGCACTTGTATTCGGTCTAAAGACCACCGTGTTGACTAATGATGGCTGGGTAACGTTAAATATGTAGTGGTCAAAAAGTTCTTCATGTTCTCATACCACATCAATACCTCTGGAAGTACTAGATCAGGGGGTTATCGGCCATTGATCCGGATCAAAATTCCGATATGTGAGTGAGTCTGGATGTAGGTATTATTAAACAATCATTTTTTTATTCAATTAATTCTGTTTTATTATTATTCAATGTACAGTTTTATAGAGGATCCAAGGGCATAAAATCCTTGGTCGGCTATTGATATTTGCTGTGGCACCTCTGGGCATCCCGAATCAGGGGTGCCTTTATTCTCCCTTAGGGTGCCATCATTTCATTTCCTGGGTCACTCTGGACTAGGGGTGCCATCCCTTCACCCTAGTTAAGGGTGCTGTATGACGCCTGTTGGGGTGTCGCTGACGGGACACGTCCTTTCACCCCTACAGGTGCCAAATGCCACCTTTAGTTTTAACAGTGCGGGGGGGGGGGACTGCTGTAATATTGATGCTATCATTTGGCAGCGTTCTAAAAAGGTTGCAGGAAAATAACTGCTGAAATACTGCATTATTGCTGCTGTTATATTGCAGTTTTCCCGTAAGGGTGTTGGAAGAAATAACTGCTGAATTACCACCATATTGCTGTCGTCAATACAGCAGCATACTGCTGGGCGGCTTACTAGAAAAGTGCTGGCAAATCGGCACTTGCTGTTGGCCCGCTGCTAAATTGCCGCTGGAAAACAGCAGTAACTGTTGGGCGGCTTACTAGAAAAGTGCTGGAGAAAACGCAGCTGTCTGAGAACAAGTGATGGATCGCTGCTGGCCAGCACTGCTGGACCAGCATTTTTCCCGCGGACACTTTATTGACTTTTAAGTACACTTTCTCCCGGCACTGAATCAGCAGTTCGGCTGCTGGAAGCCAGCAGTTTCCTGTTGCTGTCCCAGCAGATTTTTCCTTATTGGGTTCACAAAAATTAATAACTTCACTCTTTAATTTTGAATACACTTTTATTACTGTCATCTATGAGGATTATTAATAACTAAAACTTTAAAATGAAATGTAATAGATGAAAAAAAAAAACACAGATTTGTCTTGGAGGAGCTCTAATTTAATAGAATAAAGTGGATTATGCTACTTGTTATCAAACGGTAACAGTATGCATTAGAGGGTTAAATTTTATGATTAATAGACTTTTTAATCGTACATTTTTTTCTGGATGATATTCATATGCCTTTCGTTAAGTACTTTCTATTAACCTGCTCGGAAATTTTATTTTACTAATACTATATATTAGTGTAATAAAGCATACATTTTATACCCAAAAGAAATATTTATAAATCAAACTTCTATCCTTATACTTCAGCAACACTGTTAAAAATTTCAGTTCAACGTTGAACCAAATATTGGTGAAAAATTAAGAACTTCTAGCAGATACACCATAAAATGGTTCAACCAAATATCACATTTTGGAAATAGACCTGCTTTCACGAAAAATAGGTTCAACTTTACTCCAATAACATGAAAGTTCAACTTCTTCGAACTGCAATCGACAATTTAACTGTTTACTCAAACACAAAGGTCATGAGTTGTACTGCTTCTGCTTGAAAATTGTCCCGTACGTAGCCGAGTGGTTATGGCATCAGCCTAGAGATTCAGCCAACTCAGGATGGCGGGGTTTGGAATCCCACCTACTGCCAGTCATCCCATAAATCGGATATCTTACTGGAAATTGTAGAAAAATCATCAATTCATCATGGATGTGCCCGAGTACACTGGGACAGACTTGCTCGTTAAATCTGTGGGGTCCAAAGTCTCGACGGCGTTAGCTTATGATGTGCGAAATACCGTTTTTTTCACTTTTCACTATTGTTATGCACTGGGAGAACCTTTTCATGGTTCAACCTTTCACTATAGTTACTCGTTGGGAAAATCCCGCACATGGTTTAACCTCTCACCATAGTTGCGCAATTTAAAAATACCGTTTTATGGTTCAACCTTCTACCAAATCATGGTTGCAGCAAATTTGAACCGTATTTTGGTTCAACCTTGAACTATTATTTTTAACAGTGAATATTTTAAATTGTTATCCCATTTTTATATATTTTTGTAGACAATATTACACAAACATATAAAATTCGTCTCAAATACAAATAAAGTATAATTTACCTCCTTGGCCCTGAAAAATAAGCCTTCCAATTCAACAAGCATCGAGGGATTCATTACTGCCATCGATTTACTATCGTCGCCCAACGGGATTAGATCTGAAATATGTTTGCATAAATTCCGGAGTCGCTCCCTAATTGGAGGAAGAAGTTGGGAGTTTTCCGAGGAGCGCTTAATTTATTTTCTGTGGTGTGACACACATGTAACTGATATTTTAAATAAATTTAAGCTTGTTGCGTTAGCGAGTTGGTGGGAAGGAGAGATGTAATAAATGTAGACAAAATACCTTTACGTAAAAAAAAATTGATTGGGTGGTAAAAGGGTATGTCTATTCTTAGTGTAAGAACCTTCGTTTTAAACGGTCATGTAACATAATAGCCGAGAATTATCATTAGTTTTTGTATCATAAATCATAGACCCCCACCCCCTTAATTAAATTGCTAACCTGAATTTTACGACCTTTTAAAAACACAATTCAAGCACTTTTTAAAACAATAATCAAATCATTATTTCTCTTTTTATAGCGGCATAGATTGTCGGCTGTTCCGAAAGAGAGGCACGCAATCTGTTGGTAAATTGGAAATTACATTCGCCTTTGCTAGCAACTAAACACTAGCACCCATAGACATTAAATAGAATAGAATGCGCATTCATAGTATAGCAGCTTACACAGCTCTTAAAACAAAAGAGCGAAATCCACTTCTGTAGGAGAAGTGCATTTTCGACCCTGGAAAGGAGTGAATATTAACTCAGACTGAGTTAAAACCACTAGTTTGGAGTGATCCTGTCGCAGGTTTAACATACAAAGTATCCACTCCTATAGGGGATAAAGCTCTAGATTAGCGGTCGCCAGTCGCCAACTGGAGACTATTACATTGAAAGTGGCTACCTAAAAATCGAACCCCAGTCGCCAAAAGTGGCGATCATAATTTTTCCTTTTTGTTCAACAAATAATTCATACTGAAGCTGCATTTCTAAAATAATAATAATAAAACGTTCCGATTCGATTCTGTCGAGAAGAAAGACTTGATGTATAATGACAGTTGTCTGCTGTTGCTCATCGGTAAAATTTTTCCCTCATCATTGTCCGTTGTTTTGTGTGACGTCACTGATTCGGCCACCGTGTGACGTAAATGGAGCTAGGCGACGAAAATCTTAAATGCAAATTTGATTTTTAAATCTTGCTTTACGATATCGGCAACTTACAGGTTATTGATTTACAGCTGATTAAGATCTCAACTATTCATTTAAACAATTCTGATATGAGAAAATGTCATGAACAATCGTGGTCGACGTCAAGAATTCTCCGAAACTAATAGTAGTTGAACTGCATTTACATAAAATAATTTTCTCCTTTCAATTATGGCCAATCACATAATACTTGCATATTTGGTATGATCCTTTTTTTTTACTGTCAATCTTTTCATATAAAACATGTTTCAAAAAATTTGTTTTGTGGAACATCGCACTTTCTTTTTGTCGTATATACTTAAATTTGAAACTGGCTACTAAAAATCCAAATGTGGCTACCATTTTTTTTCACTCTGGTAGCCACTGGCTACTATTAAAAATTCCCAATCTAGAGCATTAATAGGGGAAGTGCATTTTCGACACTGGAGAAGTGAAAATTAACTCAGACTGAGTTAAAATCGCTCGTTTGTTTAAAGAGTGTAGGGATGGAAAACCAAAACCGGTTTTCAAAAAACCGTTAGTCCCGGTTTTGACTGGAAAACCGGTTTTTTGTATGAGGCCGTTTGGAACCGGAAACCGGTTTTTTAGGGAAAAACCGATGGAAAATGGGAAACTGTTTTTTTCTAAAAAATACGCCATCCCTTGCAGATTAGCATTATGTCCTAAACATCACAAATCGCCAAGAGGAGAAAGGTAACTTATCGCTACCGTTTCGTTACGAACTATTCACTCTTAAAATAAAAGAGCGAATTTAACTCAATCTGAGTAATTTTCATTCCTCCAGTCTTGAAAATGCACTTCTCCGAAAGGAGTGGATCCCTTGTGTGTTAAACCTTCAACAGGATCACTCCAAACGAGTGATTTTAACTCAGTCTGAGTTAATATTCACTCCTTTCCAGTGTCGAAAATGCACTTCTCCAACTGGAGTGGATTTCACTCTTTTGTTTTAAGAGTGTTCGAAATTGTCGCCAGACCTGAAAACCAGCTTGCAAGCCGAAGTGGTGACTAGCATTTATTTCAAAGTCACATGGGTTTCTGCCAATCACAGCTGCTTGGTGTTTTTTTTAATGTTTTTGCAGACGAATTTTTGCGCAAAGTTCTCATTTTTATCTTCTGGCTTTAATAATATTTAATTACATTCTTTTAAACTCTGATGAGCATGTTACAATCGTGAATATCTTAGAGCGACATCCTACGCTGACGCTGTCGAGACTTTGGACTCCACAGATTTAAAGAGCACGTCTGTCCCAGTGTACTCGGGCCCATCCGTCACGAGTTGGATTTTCTACTCTTTCCCAGTACAGATATCCGATTTATAGGGTGACTGGTAGTAGGTGGGATTCGAAACCCCGCACTCCTGAGAAGGCTGAATCTTGTGGCGGATGCCTTAAACCACTCGACCACGGACGGGCTTTCAAGTTTATTATTAGCTTCATATGTAGCTCCATTTAAATTAAATGATTGATAATGATATAAAAAGATCAACATATTCCAATAATTTTATATTTTATTACTACAAAAAAAAATCATTTTAAAACAAAAATTTTCCGTTATTTGAGTAGTTCCCTGTAAATCAATGTTTTTCCAGATAAAGTAGATCTTGCTCGGTCTTTTAATGTCTTTGTTCTTGGATTTTTGTACACCCCATCAAGTTTTTTTTTTTTAAAGGAATTTATAAATTCTTCTAAGTGATTATTTCTAGCATGCTTACAGAGATTTGATCAACTAATAAAATGTTTGTGATTGAGAACCACATTCAAGGAATTAGGTTGAGACCTTAGTTGTTATCTTACGCAACCTAATTAAAGGAAGCTAAAGCTATGGAAGTAGCTGGGTACTTACTTGCTGGATGTAAGCTGGTTCATTATGAAGTTTGAAAACTATATATTATAGATTTATATATATTATATATTTAGAGAGTTTAGGTAAGTAGTTGAGTATAATATAATATTATAGTATATTTTAATATAATATAATATAGCATAATATAATATAGGGTAATTCCACGTCAGAAGAGACCACGACTGCAAAAAAAAAGTATTTTTTTCTACACTTAGAACTTTTATATTTGCTTCAGAAAGATTTGAATTTTATTATTTTTGTATCAAAAACTATTATTGTTTCATCTTTGGCAACACAGCAGCTTCAAAATGTCCGCTTTGTTTTGAAAGCATGGTCTCGTGTTTTGTCATCATTTTGGACAAATGAATTTTAAGGTAAGAAACACATTTTATCAGATTTTTTGGTAAAATTATTAAAATACCCTATCAGAACTACCTTAAAAACACACTATTAATTGGTATTTATAACTAAATGATATCTAATTCGGAAGATAAAAATCTCATTTTTGCTTGTAGTGTCAGTCACGAAAAGATAGAAAAGTTTCTATAACTTTTTAAAAAAAGGCTTTACTTCAAATTTTTTACGATATTTTCTTACTATAGTAACCTCTGTGTAATTCCACACCTCTTAATTTTAAAATGATAAGCATTTTCTCTATTTATAACACATTTTAGCTTTGTAGTGTCAGTCACGATGTAGTGTCAACCACAACTTCTTTTTGATCTAGATGTTTTAGATTAGCTATAATCTTTGTAGATTTCTTATATTTTGATAATTTTGATTTAAGACGGCTTTATCAACAGCTAAAAGAAAAAAGAGAGCAAAGGGGAAGTTTTTAGGAGGGGATAAATTACAAAAATTTAAAGAAAATGAAAGCAAAAGCCACTTTACGGACAACACTTCAATTAAAAGTATTGCACCTCCATTGCAATCCTCCAACCGTTTGACAACCTTGGGTGGTAATTCTTTTCCAAAAGTCATGGTCATCTTTGCCTGCAGTCATGGTAAAGGACCAATTGATGGACTTCGTGATACAGTGACGAGGGGATAAAAGAAGTCACACTTTCTATCAAATTTGACTCACATTTTGCTAAAGATTTTTTCACTTTGAATAAGAAATCTGCCCAAACATATCACTATTATACATTTCTGACAACTGTGTAAAGGGAAAAATAAGTAGATTAAATGATATATGCTCATCAAAGACGATAAATACTTCCGATTCCCTGACACTCAAAAATTGCTCCGTTTTTTTAAAATTCAACAAATACCTACTTAAAACAACTTCCAATGTTTCATTAAATCCCCCAAAAATTCTACAAGGCTGATGAAACAAATTTAAATGTTGTAAAAAGAAATATACCTCTCAACAAAATTCTGAACATGAACTTGATGCTATAAAAAGAGCTTTATTTCCTTTTGTAGTTAAATTATCGTTAAAAATTTTGTGGGCAAATGTTTAGTAAAGATGCTTATTCAGTAAAACTGAAACATCTGCAATGTCGGGAAGTCTTTTTGCGTGGCCTAAGAAGGAAGGTTTTCAGAAAATGCTATTGAATAAAGAAGTAAGAAACTACCAGAAAC
Source organism: Hylyphantes graminicola (assembly GCA_023701765.1). NCBI lineage: Eukaryota > Metazoa > Arthropoda > Arachnida > Araneae > Linyphiidae > Hylyphantes > Hylyphantes graminicola. Next base: position 43,542,516 of record CM043113.1, on the reverse strand, counting down.
CAACTTTAGGGGACCTTGTGTAACTTTTTCTAACTATATTTTTACCGTGTACGCAATTTTTAACTTACCATGTTCAACACTATTTACGTACGTTTTGTTATTATTGCCTAAATTTCCATTTCTGTGATACAATTCACGTGATGTAGTGTGTGACAAGTTGAATGCAGTGTAAAGTCACGCACAAAAGTGTTAATAAATTATTTCCTATGATATTTCAATACTTTTTTGCTATTAAATGATTCAGCTTTAAACCTTATACTTAAAATAAGCACTGGTAGAATGTAGATTGGGTTGATTTGCTGCATTTTGCAGAAGAAATTAGAGTTTAAGAAATTTCCAGAAATGTACTTCAGGGGGCGTTGTGTATCTTTATCTTACCATAATTTTACCATTTATGCAATTTTTAACTTACCATGCTCAAAATTATTAACATATGTTGTGTTATTATTGCTTAAAATTCCATATCTGTGATACAAATCACAATGTAGTGTCAGTCACGAATTGAATGTAGTGTCAGTCACGCACAAAAATGCTAATAAATTATTTCCTATGGTATTTCAATACTTTTTTGCAGTTAATATATTTAGCCTGAAACCTTATACTCAAAATAAGCAGTGGTAGAATGCTGAATTACTGCACAATCAGAAGAAATTCGATTTTTTATGATAGCCAAAAATCTATGAACTTTCGTGTAGTGTCAGTCACATCAGGACATTTTTATTATTTTTAGTTAGATAATAAATTAAAAAATTTTTTACTGATTGCTAAAAATACTCTATGCTAAGGGGTATACTGACACACAATATTTTTTTTAAATAAATATAAAATAATTATGAACTATGCAAACGAAAATGGCTAAATCGTTCTGATGTAGTGTCAGTCACGCGTGGAAATGCCCTATAATATAATATATAATATATAATATAATAAATGTTCATGTTTTGTATCATCTCTGTCTACAAAGTTTTATTTATAAATGGCAATTTATAAGCAACACATTTTAAACTCTTGCAATTTAAATATTTGTATAAAACTTATTTGAATGACTATAGACTATTCAAAGAAAACTGTTACATTATTTAACGAATTTTTTAAGAATAATAATATTAAGAATAATAATAATAGTACTAAATACTAATAAATTGTTTTGAAAAATTAATCATAGTTAAAAAGGGTTATTTTGAAATATTTTTAGTAGTTTTTTAGTCATTATTATCAAAATTGGAATTTTGCATTTGGTTTTTGTCATATAGAAAAATTTTAAAAATTGAAATTATTTAAATTCTAATGCAGTTAAATTTTGTTTAGTATTTTTCCCATACTGTGTAAGTATTAAAGATACATATATATTTTTTTGGGATGAAAATAAAAATTCATGCATTAGAGGGTTAAAAACAAAATGAAAAGATAATATTTGAAACAATTAAATTTCATTTAATATGTAAATTTATCTATTGAAATGAATTATTTTTGCTTAGTTCAAAAAATAAAGGAGGATTAAAGTCTTGTTTGAATTGCATTTTTTCTCTTTACTTTGGACTACGTAAACCTTGATTTCTTTGAAATTTCTACTGTTGTATATTATAGATTGTTTTTAATTCAGACATATGTTATTAATCTATTAGAAAATGTAATTTAAAAGTTTTATTTAGGACTAAATATTAAATTTAAAACAGTTGATAGTGAATTTTGCTTCGGTAGATAATTTTTTTTTATATATTCGGTATAATTTATTTTTTTCGATAGTGAGGTTTCTTTTTTCGGTAACATAATTTTTCTATTGAGTATGCTGGCTTTTTTGTTATTCTTTTACTAAGTATATACATAAATTATATTGCGAAATTTCGAATAAATTTAAAAAATGTAGTATGAATTAATAACTTGTACAAAAGCATGATGAGTAACAGTCCCATTACGTTTCTTCTATGCAATACGGTTATAATTTTTTTAATGACTAATAAAAAAAAGCTGAACTCTTTGAAATGTATAGAAGATTTATGAATGGTTGCATAATTTGCATTTAAATATCGTTTTTCACCTTCTTAAAATTATTTAGTTTTTGTTAAAATATTTTTTTTAATAAAGAATCAATTTTTAATCTTGTTGAACATATGATGTTTTACCCAAACTTCGGTTAATAATATTATCACGATAAAATAATCCTCTTCCAATAAATATTAGTACTCCTGATAATAATGATTTTTTATTTGACTTTTTTGTACAGTTGAAGCAACATGTTCTAATCCTCTTTGAGATTAAAAAAATACAATTATGATTCCAATTATTTTTTCTCATTATTAAATGATTATGTCACAAATAAGGAGAATTAAAAAAAAATCTTTGTTATTTTTACTTTTTTGAGTATGCCATTTGAGAATATTTGTTGATATGAGCCGGGGTTTTTTTTTTTAAATTTACCTTTTACAGAAACCAAGAAGTATTTTTATTTTAAATTAGCTTCTTTTTCGCACTGCCAGATATTTTATCATTTATTTTAATTATTAACCAACTAACTGTCATTGAATAGTTGGTTTTAGTGTTTAATACAATATTTTATATTCGTATTAAATACCATAAAACCAAATTTTTGTTTTAAAACACACCAGATAAAATCAGAAACCAAAGAACGGAAAAGTTCAAAATCTAGTGAAAAATTGGGTTTGGAATATAATTTAATCATTCCTTATTAAAAAATGTATCTTTCTAATATATTGGTTCATTGAATGATATAGATTTTCATTTTTGGATAGCTTCATAACTCGATGATCCAAAACTATTATTTCCGAGTTGCAAAACAAGAATACAATTTTATGTATTTCTATTATGAACTAATTGAGCTATATTTCTGATAAACCAAGAAAAACAAATTAAGATTTGCTGGTACACACGTTTCCATTGCCTGTCGAACGTAAAAATTAGGTTTTCGATGAGATTGCGTAGCTGCCATATATTTGTTAGGTTTAAGCTATCGAAATGACCTTAAAGATATAAAATTACCTTTTAAAGTGTGCTTCGAATTGAATATAGAAAAAATAAACTACAATAGTGAGTTTTTACGAAAATCGTTATTTTTCTAAGAAACACACTATTGCAGATATTAAAAAATTAGTAAATATTATTAGAATAAAGGAATCGAGTATTTTTTGCTATCCAAATCAATATTTTTAAGGTATAGAACTAGTTTTTATCTTGTTAAAAAGGTTAGCTGAAACTTCATACTAAAAATATTTACTACTTTTAAAATGGATATTGCTTTAAGCTATTAAAAATTATAACCTCCTTTTACGTAATATATTTTTTACACATTTGCTCCAACAAAACAGCATATAAAGATAGTTTTAATTTGACACATATTTATAGTTACTTTTATCATCATATAAAAAAAATAATGTTAGAAATTCATATAAATGAAAAAACTTTAAAAAAACTAATCTAAAATCAATTATTTTAAATACATACGATTGTTCGAAGGTCATATTTTTGAAAACATAGTTACAAAGTTTGAAGCGAATTTATTACATTTAAACCTTTAAAATTTTAAGCATTAAATCTTTGAAATATAATAACTAAATTTAGTTAATCAGATACGTTTTTAATAGTTTGAAAGATTTAAATTTTATTTATATTTATATTTTATTTATCTTTATAGTTTAATATGAACACAAAGACTTAAAGTCGCAGTGCTTGGCGATCTTGCCCCCCACCAAGAAAGTCATAAGTCATAAGTCATAATATGAACACAATTCAAATCGTTCAAGAAAGTATTGAGATTTCTAAGAGAAAAAAATCTTCATATACTTTAGAAAGCTCCACCGAATTCCGACTGAGAAAATTCTATACCTCATTGTTGAATATTAGCAAAAGAAGAATTTAAGGTCAAACGAGTAATTTTTCCAGCTTTTCGTACAAGAGATATCTACAGTCTTTTTTACTTTTTTTTTAAAGATGAAATATTGAACTTCTGAAGATTTTTATTTTATTTCAGACTTCTAACACTTGTGGTTGAGAATCTGAAGAAGAGAAATTTGCTATAAAAATTTCCCCCGTTTGCCATTTCGGGCTTTAAAGAAGTCATCTGGAAAAATCAATTTGAGAGTTTCACATTTTTTGCTGCATTTTCTCATTTATTTTACAGTTCTTGAGTTGAATTATATTAAAAAAAAATTACTTTTTTTTTACACCAGGCATTGTTGCTAATTTCCTCCTTTTATAAAATTAATTCATTCAAATTCAAATTTAAATGCTGTAAATAATAATTCAAAAATAAATTCGAATTTTTATGGCAATATTTTATTTATAATTATGTGTCATAAAGAAAAATGCAAATTTATATATTTGTATTGATTTTATAAAAAAAAATATTATCATGCTTTATTTATGAAAAATTGAATGTTGAACTTTGAAAGAGAGTTAAGTGATATAATGTACGAGAAACACAACTTTATAACTATTATTTCGCCTACCCGGCAGGGCAACGGTTAGCCTTTGGAGCTTCTGGGTCCGGGCTCGAATCCCGGTAAGACATGGATGTTTGTGTTTCTCCCGAGTATATGCGGAGTACATTTTCGTTAAATATGTTGCGTCCAAAAGTCCTGTGGGCGGTCATTGCGCAGTTTCCCACGGGTACAGGTCTCTGGAAACTATTTCCTTCTCTTTCAGGGATATGTCTAAGTTGTAGAGGTGGCGCGCGATAGGTGGCAGCTTCTGTAGCGTATGTGTGTGTTGTGTCTGTCTTACTTGACGAAGGTTTATAAGCGGGTTTTCTGACCAAGCACACAAGACTGAAAATATATGTCTACCAACACTTCTTAATTTGTATACATGCAAAATGCATTTTTTTACAGACAGATTTATGGTCAAGAATGTAAGAAGGAACTAGAAACATAATGAGTTTATGACGCTGTTAGCTTTCCAGTTATCAATCAATTTACATTTGTGGGAATAATTCTAAATATATCTACACAATTGCATATGATTGATATAACACATTTCTGATGGCAGTATGATAGCAGCAATAATTTTTCCATTTCTTATAATAAATTGATTTTTTTACGGAGTAGCTTTTAACACTTAAATAATCTGGATTAACCCTTTATGTACTAGAAGACGTATGAACAGATAAACTCAAAATAAACACGGGTTTCTCCTATTAATTAGAGGGTTAACATTTTAATGCTTACTCATTCAGTCCCACGGGCCTAAAGCAGTACATTTTTTCTTCCATTTTGTTTTTTTAGAATTTTTTTTTAAAAAACACCTCCATCACAAAGTATATCATGGACTTGCAGAAATTGTAACCTAGTACAAATTTAAAACTTTAAGTTGCGAATAAAATTAGACTTAATAACTAAAAGTCAACATTCTTTTCTCCAAATACGAAAAAATACGAGACCTTATGCATTAGTTTTTAAATCACAATATTGAAAGAGTATATTTGAAAAAATTCAGCATTTTTTAACAAGTAAAGAATTACTGCTAACAACAATAATTTGAAGAAAAATTTCTATCTTGATTACTTTTTTAGAGTTTCAAAATGTTCATTATTAACGACATGATACAATTTCATCAGTAATGAAATAATTATCCGCTTCATTTTTTAATATATTTATTCCAAAGAATGATATCATACTCGATAAAATAGGCTGAGATTATAAATCAATGGTTTGACAGATATTGTGTTTTCACAATTCTGCATTAGTTTTTATTAGGGTTACTGGAATATCTGCCTATGAGGGTTGCGACATGATGCTCTCACCTGATTGGCTGGAGCATATCCATGCTCCCGAGATACGGCGCTGTTATTTTTTCCCCGTCGACATTACACGGTGACTCAGCGAAGCTCTAATAAATCGCATCTAAACGATATAATCAAAGGAACGTAACCACTATTTGTTATTGATTTTGTTTTTAATTATCTATATTCTTCAATATTTATTCTTTTTTGGATTAAAATTCTTAACAGTAAAGCTGTAATCCATGTTTTAATACCGGCGTGTGTCATTGCTATGGAATACAAAAGTTGTTTAAACTCGGGAAAAATTTATAAAGCTTTACTTTTTAATCTTTGTATTGTAAATTAAACATCATGTGGACTATTACATTTCTAAAAATAGTATTTTTTATCATTATACTACCAGAAAATGCCATTTTTAATGTCGAAGCTAACAAGACGGTATTTGGCATGTCTTTGGCAGGCGTTGGCGGAACAATAGTTGGCGGGGTAACGTAAACAAACCGCAAATCAAAGTCATTGCTTACTTGAAAGTTGAAAACATTCTCATTTCTTCCAAACTAAGCAACAACATAATGTTTATATGTGTAAAACTGGAAAAATAGCTATAAAAAATAGTTTTGTTTTATTGGCGAGTTTGGCTGAGCGATAACGATTTTAGCATGGCACACCTGCTAAGCTCCTTGTCGTTACCCTGTACAGCACACAGTGTATTGAAGGTACCCTAGCTTTTATTCCTAAAGCATTAGTTTTGAAATCCCAACTTCAGCTTGAATTGTTTTGACACGTGATCATTTTTTCACCTATCATAATAAGAGCAAAATAAAACAGATTTGAAGAGAAAATATTATTTTTACTGCTTATTTTTTAAGTTTTAAAATGTCACAAAATATTCTGAAGATGGCGACACTATTTTAGAATTGCATCAATTAAAATAGCCGGCTACTATTTTCCTCTCAAATTTGTGTAATTTTGATGTTACATCTATAACAATTCTCATTCCTGGTGGGAAAAAAACTTGTATGACAGAGATGTGGCTCGCACGCAACTTGCCAAGTGTGCTAAGAAGTTGTGCAGTGTTAGTGCAAGTTCCCAAGCCACAACCAAATTGTAAATAAGAAGAAAATGAAGACATGAAACTTTCTAATATTTATGTAAATTTATTGATCAATATAAGACGAGTGCTGTCCTTTCCTGAGGGCAGAACTCGGTACTGTTTTCCAGCGCACTAAGCGTGATTAATATATAACTGCTTTTATATTTAATTTAGTTCTGTAAATAAAAGTTTTGTTTACCTAAATCGTTTTATTTACTTGATAAGTTAGAGCATCCTCTACAGTAGTGACCTTCAGGACGTGTGTTTCATCGAGTTCGCCATTTTTTGAACCACGTGTATCTCTTGTTGCATCTATTACACCAGTGCGTGTTCCAGTACGAGTTTTGTTTACGTGAACAGTGTCAGTTCATCGGTATGCAGAAAGGAATTATCTCGACCTGTGTTTCTCTTCACCGGAACTATCGGTAAGTGGGAATTGAGTTTTTTTGACACGAGACCAGACTTTTTGCAATTTTTTATTCAGTATTTAAAATTTTGAAACATGTCTTTAAAGGAAGATGACGATAATAAGCTCCTCAATGACAATACTAATCCTACAGAACTGGCTCGTGTGTCCTTTCGTGCACCGCCCTTCTGGAAAGCCAATGCTGAGTTGTGGTTTTTCCAATTGGAATCGCAATTTTTTACCTCGGGTATTACTTCGGAAAATACGAAGTTTCACACTGTGGTAGCAGCGATTGATACTGAAATTTTGACTTACGTAAGTGATCTAGTTAAAAAACCGCCTGAAACAGACAAATACAAACAGTTAAAAGAACGTATTATCAAGCATTTTTCACAAAGTGAAACTTCAAGGCTCCGCAGTTTGCTACAAGAGCTACAGTTGGGGGATAAAAAACCTTCGCAATTGCTTAGAGAAATGAGAGACCTCTCCTCCGATAGATTAAGTGACGATGTCTTAACTCGACTATGGATGCAACGCTTGCCTTTATCTTGTCAACAAATTTTATCGGTTAGCACCGGTGATTTAGACGCTTTGTCGGCAATTGCAGACAAGATCACAGAAGTCTCCGGCATGACCCCAGTCGTTTCCGAAGTTCAAATTAACCCTTATAATGCAATAGAATCCTTACAAAAGCAAATTTCAACCATTCAAGAAAGCATTGAAAGACTTTCTAGAAATAGGTTTCGTGAAAATTACTCGAACCGAGGACAACGTAGGTCAAACTCCCGTGCACGACAACGATCTCCAGCCATGGTCAGTCGACATCCCATGTGTTGGTATCATTTCCGCTTCGGTGACAAAGCAATGAACTGCAATAAACCCTGTAACTTTAGGAAAAACTTAAATAATCAGGGAAACGACCAGGCTCATCAGTGATGGCGACTACTGGTGATAGCCAAAGCACGAGTCGTCTTTTTGTATACGATAAGTATTCACGTAAACAGTTTTTAGTGGATAGCGGCGCGTGTGTGTCAGTGTATCCCAAAAGGTTTACGCAAGGTTTTTCTAAAAAAGATGATTTTTCACTTTTTGCTGTAAATAATACAAAAATAGCTACTTATGGTACAATTAGACTAACACTCAATTTAAATCTCCGTAGAGATTTGACTTGGAACTTGATCGTTGCTGATGTGCAAAATCCTATTTTAGGAGCGGATTTTTTGGAAAGGTTTGAACTTTTAGTGGACGTGAGAAATCGTCGTTTAATTGATAACGTAACTTCTCTCAGTACTGTCGGATCAGTTGCGTGTACACCTTCCCTCGGATTAAACACTATAGCAGAGGATATGCCTTACTCTGAATTACTTAAAAAATTTCCTGACATCACTAAGCCTTTTATTAATAAAGTTCCGAAAAATCATAAAGTCACTCATTGCATTGTGACTAAAGGACCTCCTGTTTTCGCCAAAAGTAGACGTTTGTCTCCAGAAAAATTAGCTGCACTAAAAAAAGAATTCAAATCCCTCTTAGAACAGGGAATAATCAGACCTTCCGACAGTTCTTGGGCTAGTCCCATCCACATGGTGCGTAAAAGCAATGGTGATTATCGTGTTTGCGGAGACTTTCGCCGATTAAATGCGATTACAGAACCTGACCGATATCCCATTAAACATATTCATGACTTTTCTTTAGAATTAGAAGGAAAAACAATTTTTTCAAAACTTGACCTAGTTAAAGCGTATCATCAGATTCCGATGGAACCTAGTGACATTAAAAAAACTGCTGTGATCACTCCAATCGGCCTCTTTGAATATGTGCATATGTGTTTTGGGTTAAGAAATGCTGCCCAAACATTTCAACGGTTCATTGATACAGTGTTAAGAGACTTTGACTTCTGTTATGCCTACTTAGACGACGTCCTGGTCGCCTCAAAAAACGAGGACGAGCATAAATCGCATTTAGAACAAATTTTCAAACGGTTCACCGAATATGGGGTAGTACTTAACGTCAGCAAATGCATTTTCGCTGTTCCAACTCTCCCCTTTCTGGGTTACCAAGTAAGTTCAGAAGGTATTTCCCCGCTGAAAGAAAAAGTTGAAGTTTTGATTAATTACCCTCGACCTCAAAATGTCGATGAATTAAGACGTTTTTTAGCTCTTCTAAATTTTTACCACCGTTTCATCCCGCAGGCTGCTGAAAAACAAGCCCTACTGCATGACTTAATAAAGGGAAAGAAAAAACGGGACAAAACTCTTATTATTTGGAATGATGAAACTATTAAAGCATTTGAAACGTGTAAGGAGACAATCTCTCAAACCACTCTTCTATCGCATCCTAAAGCTGATGCGAAATTATCTTTAATGGTAGATGCTTCCGATATCGCGATAGGTGCTGTTTTACAACAATTTCATTCAAATGTCGTTCAACCATTAGCCTTTTTTTCCAGAAAGTTAAACCCCGCTGAAAGAAAGTACAGCACGTATGATCGGGAGCTTTTGGCTGCATACAGTGCCGTCAAACATTTCAAACACATGCTAGAAGGTCGAGAATTCATAATTTTCAGTGACCACAAACCACTAACTTTCGCTTTCAAAAATTGCAATGACAATTGTTCCCCCCGCCAACAACGCTATTTAGAGTTTTTGGGACAATTTACAACCAATTTTGTATATTTGGAAGGCGACAAGAATTGTGTTGCTGATGCAATGTCTCGCATCTCTGCAATACATGTACCTACAAATATCAATTACGACGGTATGGCTGATTCCCAAAGAAATGATCCAGAACTGAAACATATCTTAAATTCTAATACTGGTCTTGTGTTAAAATCTCTTAAATTTCCACAAACCAATGCAACGTTGCTCTGCGATGTTTCTACCGGATCTATTCGACCATACGTTCCTAAAGATTTCCAATTTCAAGTTTTTTCAGCTCTCCACAGTCTCGCTCATCCAGGAGTAAAAGCCTCAACTAAACTTCTACGAGAACGCTTCGTCTGGAAGGACATGAATAAAGACATCGCCGAGTGGTGTAAAGCCTGTCTGGACTGCCAACGGAACAAAGTCCACCGACACACCAAGTCAGAAACCGGCAACTACCCTCTTCCAAGGCGTCGCTTTAGCCATATCAACGTCGACGTGGTAGGTCCCCTTCCTACTTCTCGTGGTTTTTCATATTGTCTGACTGTTGTTGACAGGTTCAGTCGTTGGCCCGAGGCGTTCCCGATGGAAGATCAGACAGCTGCGACCATTGCTGAAACCCTCTTTGCTGGATGGATATCTCGATTCGGCGTTCCCGACTGCATTTCGATGGACCAGGGTAGAGCGTTCGAGTCGGACCTCTGCCATGCCTTGATGAAATTCCTTGGAACCGAAAAGAATCGTACGACGGCCTACAATCCAGCTTCGAACGGTCAGGTTGAGCGCTTTCATCGCCAGCTGAAGCAAGCTATCCGATGCCAGGCAACAGAAAGGTGGGTCGAAGTTCTTCCAAGTGTCCTTCTAGGCATTAGATCTTGCTTTAAGGAGGACCTAGGAGCGAGCTCAGCCGAGCTCGTGTACGGAACAACTCTCCGATTACCCGGTGAATTCTTCCGCTCTTCATCTTCATCAACAACTCCCACACACGCAGAGTTTGTGCATAGACTTCGCAACAACATGCAGAAACTCCAGGCTACGCCAGCGTCAAGGCATTCCAGCAAAGACATCTTCATTGCCAAAGACTTGATGCAATCGTCACACGTGTTTGTGAGGCAAGACGCAGTACGAAAACCATTACAACAACCTTACGAAGGACCATACAAAGTGGTAAACCGCAAGGAAAAGTTTTTCAAATTGTTAATAAAAGGTGTGCAAAGGAACGTTTCAATTGACAGATTAAAGCCAGCCTTTTTCTTGAATGACAATTCCCTTGCAGCTGATCCTTGCACAGAATCGCAAGATCCACGAACTTATACTACTCGCTATGGACGAAAAGTACGTTTTCGAATTCCGTAGTCCATGCCTTCTTCACTTGCGGGGGAGCCCTGTGGCTCGCACGCAACTTGCCAAGTGTGCTAAGAAGTTGTGCAGTGTTAGTGCAAGTTCCCAAGCCACAACCAAATTGTAAATAAGAAGAAAATGAAGACATGTAACTTTCTAATATTTATGTAAATTTATTGATCAATATAAGACGAGTGCTGTCCTTTCCTGAGGGCAGAACTCGGTACTGTTTTCCAGCGCACTAAGCGTGATTAATATATAACTGCTTTTATATTTAATTTAGTTCTGTAAATAAAAGTTTTGTTTACCTAAATCGTTTTATTTACTTGATAAGTTAGAGCATCCTCTACAGAGACATACTTTTCCAAAAGATTGGACTTCAAAACTAATGAATAAGTTATTTAGGACTGACCTACGACAGACCGATTCTCTTCCGAACTATTATGCCAAAAAAGAAAAAATCGAAGCCAATAAACATACCCATACATACTTTGGGATATGACCCCAATAAATCTTATCAATTTGTTCCGCAATTTCGTCCACCCATCGCTGGTGGACGTCATCGCCGCTGAAATACCACGGCGCGATGAGTGACTGGGCCAATAAACAACACGCGTGGTGGCCATACAACAACTTCAGCCACCAGGAAGTAAATTGGATCCCGTTTCACAGAAAGGAAGTAAGCGGCCTTATCTGACATATAGTATGGTATGGTAGGAGCATATACAGGGTGGTTATAAAATAACGCTCGCTATTCGGAGTGATCCGTAGCTTCAATGAATAATCCAGAGGCAAAAAACTTTGAGACACTTACTAATCAAGAAGGGGGAAAAAGAATGGAATCGTAAAAAACAAACTCGTCTCTTGACCAGGGTTCTAAATTACGAGGTGTAATTGGATGTGTTGTGCGTAATAAGCCATAAATGGCTACGCCTCGTAATTAGAAACTTGGTGAAGAGACGAGTTTCTTTTTTATGATTCTATTCTTTTTCGTAAAAAAGAAACTCATCTCGTGACCAGGGTTCGAAATTACTAGGCGCAATTAGCTGTGTTGGCAGTAATTGGCCATAATTGACGACGCCTCCTAATTTAGATTCTGGTCAAAATACGAGTTTGTTTTTTATGATTATTCTTTTTATGATTATTCTTTAGGATTCTGTCTTTTTTATGATTCCATTCTTTTTCCCCCTTCTTGAATAGCAAGTGTCTCAATTTTTGATGCATTTGGATTATTCATTCAAGCTACAGACCACTCCGAATAGGGAGCTTTATTTTATAACCACCCTGTAATTTTGTTAGGTTATGTTATGTTTGAATTTTCGTCGCACTAGAGCTACACGAGGGCTATTGGCGACGGTCGTCGTATTTTAGAACCACAGTCAAGTGACGAGCCGACACCTGAATAGGTTCCAGACACAACCGTTAAGGGCGACATCGTACGCAGCGTTAGGACTTCAATGATATTCAACGTACAATCCCTTATACGGGGTAATATTCGTCGAACATTTTGGTTGCACGGGCCGTTTATAGGTCGGCAGTTATTTTGGCGAAGTCCGGACCCAAACTTGGGACCTTTCGCATGCTAGGCGAGTGCTCGACCGACTTGGCTCCCCAGCCCCCTAATTTTGTAATGACTGTAGTTGACAGACAGTTTTGTGATTCTGGCACTCTGTGATAGGACAGAAGTAAAATATTATACGAGGTTTAAAAAAAGAATTATCAATCAAACACGCAATAATCACATTTCCTAAAATCATTCTTTTGAACTAGTTTGAAATCCTAAGGAATGAATTGCGAACATGTATTATATGCACTTATTACTTTTGAAGATCAAAAAATGCTGTTACAAGTCTGTAACATGTGATTTTTCCTCCAACTTCTGGCTTGGTATGCAACAAAGCCAAGAAAAACATTCAAAATGTGAAGTGGCACTTTTCTTTATTTTCATCACAACGGCAGTTTTTGTTTTGCCACTACATTTGTTTACTTAAGTCTTTTTATCAAAACCTGTTACCAGCTTACCTACATTAGATAATTATATCGTCAAGAACGGCAATATTCAATTACTGAAGTTTTAAAAAGTAGTTAAAGTATTTTATTTCTCAAATACAAATATAAAAACAAAAATTGTAGACCAACAACAGGCCAGAAGCCCAGCAAGGTTGGTGCGAAAGCTATTTTTTTTACTAGTCTCCAGTAACTATCGATATTCTTCTTGAATTCTTCTTTTCTAATATACAACATAATCTGGTAAAGCATACCACTCTTTCTTATCTCTATTGCAAAATTTTTCCTTATCTCCCTTTTGAAGCAGGATATTTTAAATTTCTGACATGTCCATGGTTAAACTGTTCAAGTTAAAACTTAAGCCTTGCATTTCTTCTAGTTTTGTGAATTTAAATAACTGAATTAAATCCCCTCTTGTTCTCCGATTTTCTAGGAAATATGTGTAAATATCCTAATATGTTAACACTAGCAGTATGGTCCCGCCTTACTGGAAACCCGTTGACATCGCATTGCTTCCTTTTAGAGGCATGCTTACTTGTGAAAATACACTCAATATCTAAACTAAATTCAATTCGTGAAGAAAGCAAACACTAAGAGAGGATGAAGCAGCCTTAGGGCGAGCGCATATCTCAACCAAACTCAATCAATCAAACTAATAGAGGATGGCGTCAAGCCCCCGTTTCGGCCCGGTCCATGTATTTTCAAGCTCTGTTATGGTCCCGCAAACCCACGTGGATGACGTATTTTTGAAACTAATTATATTAATTAAAAATCGCAATCAAATATGAAAAAACTAAGCCTCAGGTGCACACGTAGGTATTAAAAGGAATCTATATTAAAAATTTCGAATTTTTTAGAGCAGTTTAAGTAGGTCTTTTGCGATCCACAGACATACACACAGACAGACTCACAGACTCTTTCTTTTATTATTATAGATAATCGGTACCTAATAGATAGATAGATAGATAGATAATAAATTTATTGCAATGGGCCTAAACCCGTTTACAATGGTTGGCAATGGGTATTACAATAAAATGTTACATATAATATTAACATAAATCTATTGCAAGGATATCTATAAAAAACAAACAAATGAAATACAAACACTTAAATACATACAAAGAGACACGAGGAAGTATATTATAACTGTCAGTATCATCGAATCTTAATATATATTGTCTAAATTTTAAAACTGATATCAAGTAGTTATAAATATTATAATAGTTTTTGTTATGAAATTTTAAAAATACTGAAAGATTGTTAGAATTAATAAAGCATTTTCTTCTGAAGGATTCATAAATAGGACAAGTTAAAATTATGTGTTTCCAGGTTTCATTTTCGGATGTATTACATATTTTACATATAGTGTCAGGAAATATTTTGTTAATTGATCCTTTAAAGTATAAGTATATTTGATTACAACGCAACTGCATTAGAATTCGTTTTACAGATATGTTAACATTTGAGGCTAGGTAATCTTCAATTAAGTACCTGATAAACCCAAAATAAATTTTGTTTCCCTACGCTGATTTTTTCGAGCAAATCGATATCTTTTCTGGCGACCTCTAAACTGAACAAATCTCTGGGTTTAGTGTGGTTCTTAAACCATTCTCTGTTACAAGTTCATGTTTTAGAAAGTAAACACTCAAGGGCATAGTCCTTTTCTGATTAAACTAACCAAGGGTGAATAGTGGCTCTTTTGATAAGTCACCAGATCAGATCAGTAAATATGGGATGTGTCACAAGTTATTTCTTAATTGAATGTTATATTCAAGGTACGAGTCAGTAAGGCATAGTTTCAATAGAAATATGATTATTCTTTAATATAGATCAGGTACACCAGTTACGAACCAACCTACAAAAAAAATAATAATTATGTATATCAACCCTTTAAGACCGGCCATCATATGGCGCTAATTTAAGTTTAAGAGATTGTAGAATTTTATCGAAAAAATACCTTAAAGAGCATCAATGTCTTCTTTGAGGGTTTTTAGTAACTAAAACTTCAAAATGGAATGTAATAGATGAAAAAACACAGATTTGTCGAGAGGGAGCTCTACTTTAATAGAATAAAGTTTATTATGTTATTTGTTGTCGTATGGCAACAGTATGCACTCTAGAGGGTTAGCTGCACTAGAGGGTTAAGTAACAGTATGAACTAGCTTCAAAATATAATTCAATAATTCATCATACAATTCTAAAGCCAGTGTATGATTTTATTTTAATCGGATATTAAGTGTAGGAATCGATTAAATACAATAGATCAGACCATGCTACAGATTTGAATACATGTTTTTAAGAGAAACAAAAATTAGTCTGGGTAACTTGTTGAATATAACCTAATGAGTTTTCTTGAAAAATAAAATGCGAAAATGCAAATAGAATGTCTTTAAAAGTAAATGCATCTATTTCATTTACTTCTAAAGAAATTGCAATTTATAAAGAGCCTTATGAATAAATTGCTTAATTGCACCAAAAAAGATGAAGAAGGGTACTTAAAAAATATTTACTGATTGAATGCTAGTTTTAACATACAAGCGTTCTTGTAAGAATAAATGTATGTATATTTAGCAAGTAAACGAAATTACTCACTATTTCAACATCATTGGTATTAGTTACATGTGCACAAGTTTGATAAGGTTTAAGTAAATAGGATTATACAAAGTTAAAATTTTAAATGTTTCAGCTAGTCATATGTGTTATTTACAAAAAAACAACAAGTTTTTTATTAGCATCATACAAAAGCTGGCTTAAGACTGAGATAAGCCATTTAATAAAAAACAGTACTTTAATGTCCAAATCCTTCTTAAAATAGTACAAATACTTTTAGAGTTTTGTACTTTTCTAACTATTATAATGGAAATTCAACATATATGTAAAAACAACACCAGAAAACTAAATTAAATAAGTGTTCTTTTTTTGCAGAGAAGTTTATAAAAAGTTGAATAAACATTTGTTCATTTTCTTTCCTGTGACTTTGTTTGTATTAAAATGGGATTAAATATAGCTAAAAAACTGGGATAAACTGACGACAAAAGTGACATGACATTTTTTAATGCTGCTTTAAGATTTTAGAAAAAAAAATGCGTAGTCCACTTAAAAATGTTTGTGGCTAAAAAAGTAAATGGAAAGCTTAAGATAATGAAATGAGGATTTTTTCCACTATTTAAATTAGTTTAGAGTTTGAAAAAAAATTGTATTTTTCACTTAAAGAAATGCTACCTATTTTCAAAAAAAAGTTTGAAAAAAATAGTGTTTGTTTGAAAAAAATAGAGGAAAAAATTTAAAATCTTGAATTAAATCTTTTAAAATTATTTTTTTTCTGATCGCACGTTTAAAACTTAGTGTCAAGTTACCCCATAAAACAAGTGGAACTATTTTTATAAAAAAGTAAAGATTTAATTATTTTTTTGGATGAGGAAATTATAGTTTCAATTACATGTTCACAAATCTACTTAACAACATTAACTTAAAATTCGAAGAATTGGTACCCTCTAAATATTTTATTAAATATTTATTATCGTAAGAGTTAAAGTAATTTGAAACGAACTGCAAAATAATACTCAGAACAAGATAAAAATACAAAAGCTAACTAAATTAGAAAGCATATGCATAGTTGTAGTTTAAATAAAAACAGATATCTAGCAAAAATTTAATTTAAAATTCAAACATTAAAAAATTAAATAAAAAAGTATTCTAATACATTGTCTCCCAATACGATTTCCTAGAAAAATATTCTAAAACGTTGGACGTGAATATTAAGAACAACAATTTTTATTTGATCAAATGAACTTTTATTGAATAAATTGTTCAAAGTTTTTTTTAGCGTGATAGACATGTTATTATTTTGTGCTATGAGAAAATATTGATTCAATTGAAGCAAAGACCAAGATGTAAATAATTTAAATAAAAAAAAATAAAGAAAAAATAGAAATTGCACTTTATTCACGTTTTATTTACGACGCTAGAATATTTTGCTGAAAGTATAGGAGTAAAAGATTTTAGAAAAATGACGCTTCTAAGATGTTAACATAACGTGAAAATTACCACTTTTCTTTTTCGTGCAATATTGTAATACAATATGTTTATATGTGATTATCATTTATAACATACATATTTTGTTTATGGTACATTGATTTTTATTTTATTTAAGAAGTATAATGCATAAGAACTAAACTTAAGTAGTACATATTAAATAGAATCAGAAACGTATGTGAATGTATGGGCAGCTATATAGGTTGGTTGGTTGATATACATATATTTTCAGGCTTGTGTGCTTGCTCAGAGAGCCGCTTATAAACCTTCGTCAAGTAAGACAGTCACAACACACACACACTCACATGCACACATATACGTGACAGATGCTGCCATCTATCACGCGCCACCTCCACAATTTAGACATGTCCCTGAAGGGGAGGGAAATTTTCTCCAGGAACCTGTACCCATGGTAAACTGCGCAATGACCGACCACAGGACTTTCGGACCCAACAGATTTTACGAGCACGTACTCCGCATATACTCGGTAAGTCTTCAGTGGCACCGGGTACAGCTATATACTGTGTGAACTTAACGTGCAAAAACGTTCGCAGGTATTGCGTAAACCTCTTTCTGTTATATTCAGAAACGTTTTTGAGAGATTTTTTTATATATATCATTTTCCGGGTACACACCCAACTTATGGGACAGTTAGAAGTAGGGGAGATTCTAATCTCCGCAATCCTGGGAAGGTTAAATATCTAGGCACCTTAACACTTAGGCCACGAAAGAACATTTCTAGCTTCTCGGTCGTGTTGATAGAGATGGGATATTTGCGAAGGAGTAAGAAGCATTCAGCTTCTTATCTAAAAAACCCCCAAAAGATCGGATACATACCTTTTTGTAGTAGGTCTCTTTTATTAAAAAAAAAACATTTTAGTAAAAAAGCATCTGCTTTTTTTTTCAGTATACACTATAATATAACTAATGTATTTATCTTAATTTTGTGTTATTTTTTAAAGTTCCAAATTATGACTCCCGTTGACAATAGCTCTAGTGCGACGATAATTCAGCATATGTACTATTTGTATCATTTGAATTTCAAAGAAAAAGTGTGGTTTTTAAAGCTGTTTCTAAGAAATAATGGTTAAAGTTTTTCTTACTTAACATTGTCACACATCCACCTCATTCTTAATATCTTAGCTGCAACTTTTAAAAGATTTTGAGTGGTAATTAGATATCCGACTATAAAGGGCTCTGCGGTATTGAGAAAATTTATATTGAATTCTGAAACTCATTAAAGTATAACTAATTTACTCTTTGAACAAAATTTTAATCAAACGGATGTCGTAAAGAAGGTGCAGATTTATAATAACTTAGAATTTAATTTATGAAGATGAGCTGAAAACAAAAACTAAATAACGCCTTCCTAGACCTTTATTCATCTATTACAATTTAAACACGAAAGTAGGGCTTTATAATAAGTTATAAATTAATTTATAAAGATGGTTTTAAAATAAAATTAAATAATGCTTCACTAGATTTATTCATATCTCCCAGTTTCCACGAGTTTTACACGGACTTCTACCGACTTGAAGCTTTTCATTCAAAGACCTAGCTATCCGGGTGATCTGAGTAAACGTTGTTCGTAGAATTTTTTTAACACTGAATCCTCTTTTGTATCGTGTTTCGATCTGATACTTGTAGTGTTTCCGGTGTCGTCGAATTCATTCTACTTCGAGTGGTGTAATTAGAGGTCCTTAAACTTCATCAGAGCATAGTCCAATGCGTTTCCCCTTTAACAACCACTTGTCGAATGATGAGTCGCTTCTAACACAATTAAAAACGATAGTAAATGGCTAGTGCGGTTTTGATTAAAGTTGAAATGACATATATTCCTCATAAAATGGTTGTAAAATGCAATTTATTGTGCAGAATTATGTGAAATTTTCGCAGTACCGCCAGTGAGTTAAGATAATTTTAATTAGCAAAAATTAATGGAATCGCACATCGAATAAACTCATTATTTAAAAAAAAGAAGAATACAAACTTTCTGCATCACAGCATTTCCGTCGACATGAATGCAATAGAGTGAGAGGTTTAAAGAGATAATTGGTATGATAAAGATAAATTTCCACCGTGTGAAAAAGAAGTTCTTGCTTTTGTACAAAATATATAGCTAACCTTCAATTAAACACAACCACATAACTAACTTATTTTCAACTAGTTAACACTATTATATCAATTATTTTTCTAGAAAAACTTATTTTTTACACAAAACAAATATTTAATATGTGAATACAGTTAGTCAATAAAACCATGCAGATGCTAAAACATAAATAAACCCTTTTTTTTAATAAATAAAGGGTTTGGCTAAAAAACCACTGAAGTAGTTGCTTCTTAAAACTTTCAAAATGTTTAAAAAAAATCCGTAGAAATACAGCAGATTTGCCAAATATTCTCATCGCATTCACCTGTCTTTGATTGTACATAGTTGGTGCTGTCGACTTATGGCTTATGACTTTCTTGGTGGGGGGCAAGATCGCCAAGCACTGCGACTATAAGTCTATTGTACTAAGCCCCAGAAATGACACAAGCACAAGATACACACAAAGAAAGAGACGACACAAACACATCGACAAATAACAACATTTATTGACAATCACAAACATCCATGCCTGACCGGGATTCGAACCCGACCTCAGCAGCTCCAAAGGCTAGAATCCTAACGAGTGTGCCACCGAGGCGGCTGGTGCTGTCGACACACTGTAAAGATTTTTTTTGTAGCAGTTTCTTAGCTGGCACATGCATAGTAACCTAGACCATAGACAGTGTTTCTTCTTCCAATCGAGAAATTCAAACTGGATCGTGTATGAGGTACATGTGCATGAATATTACAGCACACGTATAGGCGTTACGTTTACCTGCACGAGT
This sequence comes from Hylyphantes graminicola, assembly GCA_023701765.1. Lineage (NCBI taxonomy): Eukaryota > Metazoa > Arthropoda > Arachnida > Araneae > Linyphiidae > Hylyphantes > Hylyphantes graminicola. Next base: position 43,522,387 of record CM043113.1, on the reverse strand, counting down.
GCAGTATTCTGATTGCATAAATTTTCGCAATGTACTTATAGTATAATAAAATCTACTCAAGTTTGGTTGCTTTTGAATTTCTATTGCTTAGTTAACTCAGGAATCGTCATTATTTGATTTAAATTTTCCATTGCACTTAGCATATTACAAATTTAAAGTAGTTTTTGGTTTTGGTTTTGTTTTGAATTATCGTCGCACTAGAGCTACACGAGGGCTATTGGCGACGGGCGTCGTATTTTAGAACCACAGTCAGGTGACGAGCCAACACCTTAAAGTAGTTTTTAAACAAAATATATGTTTATATTTTGCTATTCAATTTACTAAAAAAAAACACGTAGGCAGTTTATAAAATGAATTAAAAATAAATGAAAAAAAGTGTTTCGGAGGTTAGAATTTCAAATTATATCAATTTTCACAAACATCCCCAAATAAATTTTTTAATTAAAATTTAATTTTTAACGAAACATATTCTTTCTAATCATAAATTATGTTACATAACTACACAAAAAACAGGTGCATGCCCTTAAAATTGAAGATTTTAGTATTTTGTGTTCCGGAAACCCTAAAGTTAAATAGGCTAAATTAAGCAGGATGTCAAATATTTTGAAACATAATGAAAGAAAATCAAAATAATGACATCATCTATTGAAATTAAACTGAAACATTTAATAACAATACTTAGAGTTTCATAATTTTTACCGATTGTTTTAACTAACTACTGTTAATGTTGAATTAGTATTCACTAAATGATTTTTGCAACTATGTTAAAAGGTTAATGACATTCAACTCTCTAAAAAAATTGCTCAAAATGATTTTTTTAATATGTAACTCTAAAAAAACTATCGTTAAAGAAACGACAAGCACTTCAATATACCAAAAAAAAATATTAAAAGAGTGTTGGGCATTAATAATTAAAAGAACATTTGTGTTTTTTTATAGAAAAAACTTAAGCGTACGACTCTTTACAAATATATTTTGAAATGAACAACTTAAATTAAATCATTCATAAAAAACATAAAACTTTGTTATACATTAACAGATGTCCCACGTCGTTTTTGTTTTTATTTTACAAAAGGGAATTGTTTTAAAAATTAGTACAAAAAATCCAATTAAATAGTATTTGAAATTTAATTTGCGAGACCTAGAGTAACTTTGATATTGAGTAAAAACAATCAAATACAATGCAATGGATCAAAAGTTAATTTAGCCACTTCAAAAGAGCATATGCAACAAATCTTCTTTGTGTTCCTTGCAATTCAGCAAAACGTTTCTTCGTACATCTTATTTGTGTTTTTTCTTGCGTTTCAATGAAGAAGTGTATTTGAACAATAGCAAAGGTTTTATGAGCTTCTCTTTTTTTCTTGGACTTTTATTCATGACTGTTATTAAAGTGTCTTCCTAGAAATGAATGAAGAGAAATTCTCTGATGAGATGATATTTATTAAGAAGGATTTTTATCATATTATGTACTTTGATAAAGCTTAATAAAAAAACTTTACATTTTTAGCAAACCTAATCTGTGCCATGTATTAAATTATCCCTCTCATTTAAAGACTTTAATGTGTTTGATATACTTTCAAATTAAATATTATCACGCATATTTTTGAATTTTTTTAAAAATTAAAAGAATATAATATAATAATAATGAAAAGAAAATAAAAAAACAAGAACAAGGCAAGCTAATATAAATTTGTATTAATAATCTTTACTAACATGAATTTCGGAGTTTCTAGCCGTAGCATTAAACTTTAAGTATCATATTAATAATGAGATGTATGATGTCTATACTTCGTTACCAAAATTGTTGAATCCCCCATTGGTGAATAACATTTACGCGTTCCTTATCAATGAAAACATTAGTTTTAGATTTTTAAAATTCATGTTCCATATAACTTAATTTGCCCTACATCATTTGTCACGCACGATGGAATTCATTTGTCGACTAATTTGTTTATTTAGATAAACCTAAGCAGGACATTTGTTTTGAATTTTCTGGTCAATCACATTGTTAATGAGTTAAATTACTTTCTTGTTATCCATGTGAGGATTTTAAAAGTAACTCTGATTAGATATTTATTTTGTTTTATGTTGTTATACTTCGGCATTTGAAGTAAACAGAAGGAGGGTGTAGCGGTTATTACTGTTGATACAATTGAGTGTCTCAATTATTTTCTTCATGTTTATTAGTATAAATGACACGAGATCAATAAAAACAAAAATATTGTACCATTTTGTTTCAACGTCAGTTTACCAATTCAAGAATAAGCAATGGTTTTTTATTCAAAATTTGCACGCCTTAAGTTGGAAAAAGAATTGAGATAAAAAAACTAAACTTTATAAGATTGGAAAGAAGCAATTTCGAAATGAGTAAAATTGCGTGATTTTGCTCTTTCAGAAAATTAGATTCCTACCTATTTTAGTGGGTTGTAGGAAGATAGAAGGTAAAAAATAATCTGAAAGCGGCGACTTCATTAAACTCTTTTAGAAAAAAAATACTTCCATTAAAAAATAAAAGTTGTGTGTGTTTTAAAAAACTAGCTTTATACATTTATAGAAGAAATAAAAATGATAAAATTTCATTTATACGTAATGAAGAAGTTATAGTGAATATATTGAAATATATATTTTTTTACTATTAGTGTATTTCCTTAATTCTAAACTATTTTTCGGTAGTGATTTAATTTTATTGTGCGTATTCGGTTCGAATAATTATATTTAATAAGTTAATACAAATATACTAAATTTATTATTAATTTACATTTTACGAACTTATTCGTAACCGATTGAAATAGTTTTTATACATTTGATTTTGATTGACTAAAGGAAAAATTAGAGAGGTCAGTTAGTATCAAAAGTAATAGGATACAGATGGAATCGAGAATTCTACATGGCATTTATGGATAGTGCTACTGTGTGTATAAGTGTACCTTTTGTGTATATTTTTGCATATATCTTTTTTGCATACATATTTTTCTACAAACGGACTCAGATATACATTAGGAAAAAATAGACGAAAACAGCATTCAGTTCCAATTTAAAGTTTAAAAGTCAAAATATCTATTTTCATTCATAATTTCGTAAATTAAATTGATATTCTTTATCGTATGCTAAATTCATTTTAAGTTCAGTTCGAAGAATGACTACTTACAATTGCCTGGGTCAAATCCCACCATCTTTTCAGGCGACATTTGGCACGTTTAAAAATATCTCCACAGCCAAAAGGACTCAAGTTTCTCATTTTTATATAAGTATTAACATAAAAATTAAAAACAATTCAATATTTTTAGGAACATAAATAGATAGATCCCCTCCCCTCCATGATAAATATGTAAATTAAAACTTATCAGCTATTTATGGAAGAAATGGAACTCTTTGCAGCTTTCTTAGAAAAAAGATATGAACATTCAAAGAATTACATTGTGCAACATTTTAGGAAGTCCCATTGCAAACTTATTTATTTAAAAAAAATCCTTCAAATATTGGCTGTAAATAACTAAAAATTCTCATGTGATTGTTGAAAGGTTAACAGCGATTTAAATATCTAAAAAAATAAATTTCAATGCTAACTAAAATTTTATTTCGTCGATGAACAGATAGGAAAATATGCTAATAATATTTTTAAAAATCATTTTAAAGATGCTTCGATTTGCAGTAGTGCAAATATCGACAGATTTATTGACTCTATTAAAGTAGGCAGAGTATTGACAATCTTGGTGAACTGTCAACCGTTGTTCACTACAGTTTTTAAAATGATAGATGCTCAGGCAATCGCTACCTTCCTAATGGCCACTAAATTGCCTCAGAAGGAGGGAAACACATACACAAATTTGGATTATATTTACATTTAAAATATTTTTTTTTTACCTCAACATAGCTTACATTTTAACAATCAATAAATTACATAAGTTATTTTTTTTTCATGTTACTTTTTTTAACTGTTACTACATCATTGACTTAAGAGAAACTAAATAATTGAACTATAAATTGAAAGTGTAATTTTATAATTGTTCTATAAATTCGAATATTGTAAATCTCGAAAATTTAATGTTTTCGATTTACTTTCTAACATTCATAAGACAAACTTACACCAACCTATCTGCGTGATCTAATGATACTTACACTCTTAAAACAAAAGAGTGAAATCCACTCCAGTTGGAGAAGTGCATTTTCGACACCCTAAAGGCATGCATATTTTCTCAGACTGAGTTAAAATCACTCGTTTGGAGTGATCCTGTCGGAGGTTTAACACACAAAGGATCCACTCCAAAAGGAGAAGTGCATTTTCCAGTCTGGAGGAGTGAAATCCACTCAGACTGAGGTAAATTGGGAGTGTTTGTTTTAAGAGTGTATAAGCCTATTCTTTTATTGACTTCGTGAGTCTTCTGGGCTACAGTTCCTATGTTACCCATGCGATTCAGTGACGTTATTTAATCTAGCGCAAGAAAATATCGCCTCTGAAGGGAGCGTTGGGGGGGGGGGGGTAAAGCCATATGAATCCGTCATTGCCCGTGAGTGTAGAAAGGGTCGCAACCAGGAAAAAAAAATATTTCAGAGGAACGGCGTCTAATATTGATAGAACTACTGGAGGGATATGGATGGGTATGGGAGGATGTTGTACACCTGATATTTTCCTATGGATACTTCCGTGATTGGGGGGGGGGAGGGGGGGAGGGGGATTTTTAAATATGAGAAGGGACTTCAGGCAGTGCAAACAGGGTAAGTGCCCCGGGCCCCCACTTAAAAGTGCCCTCAAATTTTGCAGCTCATTTTTGCCCGATATAACTGCTCCAAAAAATTATATTTAAATAAGAAATGTGAACAAAATATATGTTCATGATATAACCATGAAATTGTGTTTAAACTATATAAACAAAGGAGTGAAATCCCGTCCTGTAGGAGAAGTGCATTTTCGACACTGGAAAGGAGTGAATATTAACTCAGACTGAGTTAAAATCACTCGTTTGGAGTGATCTTGTCGCAGATTCAACATACAAAGGATCCACTCATGTAGGAGAAGTGCATTTTCGACACTGGAGAAGTGAAAATTAACTCAGACTTAGTTAAAATCGCTCGTTTGTTTTAAGAGTGTATACTAATCAACTCACAAAAATTATGAATTTTTGGTTAGTTTAGCGTGTATTGCGATCTATTTGCAACTGCTATTTTTGGTATATACTGTAATATAAAAAATAAAAACGGAAGTTTTATGGAGGTACGTTTTGGGGGCAAATCGGGACATTTGCTGTTGCCCTGTGCCTCTAACGTTGAAAGTCGGGACCGGTACGTTGTCGTCCTTAACGGTTGCGTTGGGTGCCTATTCAGGTGTCGGCTCGTCACTTGACTGTGATTCTAAGCTACGACACCCGTCGCCAATAGCCCTCGTGTAGCTCTAGTGCGACGATATTCATAGATAACCTAATAACCGGGAAGGTTAGGTTTTAAATAACGTCGCACTAGAGCTATTGGCGATGGCGTCATATTTTAGAGCCACAGTCAGGTGACGATCCAACACCTGAATAGGCACCCAAAGCAAACGTTAAGGGCGTCATCGTACGCAGCGTTAGGACTTTGAAGGATATTTAACGTGCACTCCCTTCCACGGGGTATTATTCGTCGGTATTTTTTGGCTGCACGGTCCGTTTATAGGTCGGCAGCTATTTTGGCGATGCCCGGACCCGAACCTGGGACCTTCCGCATGCTAAGCGAGTGCTTATCCGACTGGGCTTCCAGCCCCCCCTAATAACCGGGATCTGGTTCGTTATGAGTAACTGATACAAATTATTTACACCACTCTGACTCTTAGGAATGCGAGTTTTCCGCCTCGACTACCGATGCTCTTCCTCTCAATCCGGTCGGCCGAAAAAGAGCGCGAAAAATCTTCCAAAAAGTGCACGTGTCCGCTTCGGGGTGACGTAACCCAAAACTTCACGTGCGCCGCTTCCCAGCAGCCATTCACAGCCGCCGCCTTCGGAGCAGGTTCGCAGACGGATCTCGCGCAGAACATCGGAACACACATTTGGCGCGGGGCTGTTGGGGGAACTGGCGCGATGCTCCCGACCCGCTACTACTATCGCTCGCGGCGAGCTGGGACCGCAGTATAACTTCTCAACAGCTGATAATCGCGAGGTCATCGTTTGTTTACCATGCTCTCTGGCTCTGGGTGAGATTAGAACGTCTCCTTCAGTCTCGTCGAACGCTTGCGATCGGAATCGTCTGCAACGTGTTTATTAATTAATAAATAATAAGAGGAAACTGTGTGTAAGAAAATAAAAATTAAATCGACCCATGTGATTCATTTTTGTTCTAAAGCGTTCGATCATGTGACGATACTCGTTTCTGATGAAATATTTCTGTTTGCTGCGTGCAACAAGTGTTCGTTAAAGTTCTTTGAACGATTGGGAAGATGTGAAATCTGGTATTACTGGCGTTTCTCTTCATTTTAATTCATCAGTTTTCGAAAACATCTATCTTGCTACATGTGTTCTATGAAAGCATTTATATTTCTGTCTTAAGTGTCTACAAGTGAACGTAGTGATCTCAAGAAGTGTCTGAAAGAGTTCCTTTTACCTGTTGCGGAATTACGTGCTGTGATTATGTTATCTGTGTATTTGAGGTGAAAAAATTATCTTGATACGCATAACAAGTTTTAGAGGTATGTGGAAATATTGAAAGAAAATATGAACATTTCAACTGTGATACGAAGCATGAAGTTTATTTAATATTTTAATTATTAGTTGTACTTTTTGCCATATTTTTATTTAAAAAATACTCATTATTCAGTAATATGGTTAACTTGTAAAAAAAGTACTTAAATAATTGAAATTCAAAAACTTCCAAACGCAAGTCAATTAAAAACGTGGACCGACTAGTACGTTATGAATTTCCATTAGGATATCATAATTTATTGTCATTATTTTACCTTAAACAACTACTGTGCCAAATATTTACAATAAGTTTAATTTATTTAGATATAAACAAATTACAAAGCGTTATTTAATAGGAAATTTATTGAAGGCATTTTCATACTTTATCGTGTCTTGGGTGGTATTGAGAAGGTTAGAGATTTACGATACCTTTCAAAACGCGTTATTTTACTGCGTATCTGCTCAAAACAACGTGGCTTCCATTCGACTTCGAGATACCTTCCAAGGTCACTTACAGCAATACATCCGAAACGAGATTACAGCATATTTACAAACCACATTCCTCCTCCAAAATAATCTCTCGAGTGTGCTATAGTATGCTCCAACCAGCCGCTTCCCAATGTCTAGCCAGAACTCCAACCCGATGAGTGTGCTCCTGGTGCTGCTTCTAGTCAGCGTGCCGGCATGCCGCTCTGTGAACCTGACTGTCGGCTACCTGGCCAACATCCACGGCAAGAACAGGCAGGGGCACATCATAAGCGGGGCCATGACCTTCGCCGTGAAGCAGGTCAACGAGCAGAGGATTCTGCCGGACAACTACACGCTGCAGTTCGTGTACGAGGATACCAAAGGCGAGACCCTTGAGGGTACCAATGCCGTCATCAACATGTGGCGGAAAGGGGTGGTGGCCTTCATCGGGCCGGAGAATTCGTGTGAGGTGGAGGCCACTGTAGCTGCTTCTCTGAACCTACCCATGATATCATACGTGAGTACATTCATTTATTTTTGGAAGAAATAAATTGCTACAGTATTCGAAACGTAACAATTTTAGGCAAAGCAAAAAAAGTGTTAGAATTTTTGTGCTTGGTTTCACCATACTAATGCTTCATGTGTAGCTGCAATGGCTGTGTGATGACGTGTTTCCCCATATTTTCTATATTTGATTGAATCATTTATCAGGTTTATAATTACAAAACCCTAAAAGAATGGACCGAATATCTTAAATATGGTGAAACTTTTCACCAGACAGCAGTTGCAGCTACATGAGATATGAACCACTATCATGGTGAAACTAAACACTCATTTTTAAAAGTAAGAGCAGATTTACAATTTGCTAATCCAATCTGAAAATTGCATACACTATATTGAATTATTAAAACCTCTTTACGCTACATTTCAAAGTTTGTGTCAAAACTTTAAAGTTTTATAACAATTAAAACAGTTCATTCGATTACTGTATCGGTTATCCTTTGATATTGATCAAAAGTTTGTGGGTTAATAACGATCAGTCGTCGTCCATCTTTGAAAAGATATCTTATAAATTGCATTTTATTCTAATGATTGAAGACCTTAGTGAAAAAACGTGCTAAGTGAAATTAAAAAAAAAAATTTTAACAACTGGTAATAAACAATTTACTGCAAACGAAAAACTTTGGCAAAGCTTATTTTCGCGCTTTTACCTTTTTGTCACTTAACACGTTTTTCACTAAACTCCTACAATATTGTGTATTCATTAATCAAGTGTGGTTTGCGTAAATACTTTTTTTTAAAAATTTTAATCTTATTTTCCGATTTTTCATAGTTTAAGGACTACAAATTTGCTTGTTACAAAGTGGAACAAACCTTCCGAGTGGTCTGAAACTAAGATAAATTGCATGTTTGTTTTCACTGCATAAATTAAAATCACTCGCTACATTAACTAAACACTGCATTCACTGCTGTTCACTGTATGAACTAAATCTATTTCAAATACTATTTGTGTTTAGAAAAAATGTTTACTTTTGAAGAGTTGGTCTTAAAATCATTTCCAAATGAAAAAAGTGCATTTTTAATGGACATTTACTATACATAATTTTTTTTAATTTAAGGTTTTCGTAAGAAATACTGATGCACAAAATATCGAAAAAGCCAGGTGTACTGCTCGGAAGTTATAAAACTATTTGGCATAATCGGCTCTAATACGTTGACTCAATGTTTAAATAATTATATAATTTTTTCTATTGATTTCTTCAAATGATTTTTTGTTTTTGATAAAAAAAAGGGAAATAACAAAAGCTAACATTAGCCTTAAAGTTCAATTTATTTAATCGCATGGAATACTGCATAAGCAACTCAATAAACCTTTTCCTATTAACTGCATATCTATTTTTGTTTTAAGTGGGTTACAAATATTAAAATAAATTAATTTGTACATTTTAAAGAAATTTAAATTTGGCTGGAAAGTTCAATTAATATTTTTTGTAGTATATAGGCCTTTGTATATTATCGCTCTTCATACAAAATCCACATACATCATTCATTATAGTAAAAACTCAAATCAAGAACAATATTTAACAACTACGTAACTTCCTACGCCATGTACAATAATGATGCACCTTGCATACAACGCATGGGTCAATCTTTTAAAGCTAAAAAAGTCAATTAAAGTATTTTTAGTGCCACCCGCAAATATTTGAAAGTGACTGAACTGGTTTGGTATGTTATAGCTTCCTTCAGTTTCTCTCGGTCACAAAATGGATAGAAAGGCATGGTTGGCTTTTCTGTTCAAAGTTGAATTAAATTCTACTTAAAAGTTTTTATTAAAGAAGTAAGAGTTAAATTCATTTTAAAGTTTATAAACTAATTCACTGAAGGGATGAAACCATAAACCAAGAAAAATACTATTCTGTTCTCAAACCATGGTTTGTTCAAATTTTATTATTTATTAATTACCTATCGTAACTTTTGTACATAGCCTATCCTTCTACATTTGAGAAACTATGATAAAATGTTGAAATACAATTCTTCCCTAGAGATAGACATAGACTTGTCTATAATGCAACCACATGCATGATTTTAAATTATTTGAATAATTGAATTATGATTTTATGTCTGTGGGACTAAAAATTGTTACACATTTATCTTTAAGGCGTTTTTTTAAATGTCCTAAAATATTAAAAATAAAAAAAATTATAAAAAAATTGATTTTTATATTACCGTTTGAAAAGATAAGAATTAACATACCATTTTCGTAAAAATTTATATCTGAATATTGTTTTATTAATTAAATGGTAAATAAATCTTTAATGCCCTAGCAGTAATATTAAATCACTTATGCGTAAAAATTTATTCATGCCCAAGTACACAAAGTTATTGTTTTACAACAAGAGAATTCGAGTTATTTTACGTATTTATTTTAATGCAAGTTTTAAAAAATCCATCTTTGGGGTTTTGAATTAGTTTCTTAGATTTAGACCAGGGTTCGTTGATTTAAATCAACTTGATTTAAATCAATGCATTTGTTTTTAAAAAAAATCATGATTTAAATCAATGATTTTAAAAAATTAATTTAAACCAATTTTTAAAATTAATATTTTAATAATGACATTATGATAAAAAAAAAACTTATGAATTTACATATATGCATTCAATTTTTAATATGGCAATGCCAGAATGCCAATGATAAATTGTCAAAGTGCAACTGCAAAATTTTCAAATTTGAAAACTGATGACATAATGAAATAATAGACTAATCATTCAAACACAAGGCTATCAATTTATCAAGTATTGTTGCAGTTTTTTGTTAATCTAGTATTTACTATTAAGTTAATTAAAGTACTGTTTTAGTAATATTTTGTAAGTGACATATTTTGTACATCTGATTTGGAAGATTTTTTTCTTCAATAAACCTGCAATTGGAAATTTCGAATTTTTAGTATTGGTATGCATTTTTAGTTTTTAAATAATGGTATTATACATATTATTAGGCTTACATGCTAAGTAATTTTAGTAAAACTAATTGCCTGGTACTATGTATTCAAAATTCATTTAAAAATTAAAAGTTTGATTAAAATCCGATTTAAATCCAAAAGAATCCGATTTAAATAAAAAAAATCCGATTAATTTGATTTTAAAAAAATCACAAACCCTGATTTAGACATAACTATTCTTAATATGTTAAAGGGAGTGGAGTTAAAGTCGTAATGTTGGTAAATTCAATATTTAAATACTATGTGCTTTTTTGCAATGTGCAATATTTAAATACTATGTGCCGAAAACATAAATTGAATATTTCGAATACTTTACCCACAGTATAATATGGTAACCATCTGTTTTTACAAATTATTAAAATCTTGTAATCAACACACGCCCACACAAACTTTTTAAAACGGGAGAACTGTTTTGCAATTTCGTTTGCAAGAATAGTTTAATATTTTTTTCACCATCCAAACGGCCTGGAAATGAGCAAAAATAATGAGCAATGAGCATCTGCATAACTATTTTTTTCAATTATTAAAACTGTTTAGGAAATCAGAATTAAGTTTTTTGTTTTGTAGAGATTATCTAAAAATCGTCTCCGAGTGAAAAAATAAATTATATTGATATAAATTATTTCGTTTTTTTGTTATTTCATAAAAGTCCAGCGTATAAATAACAAAAATCCCAGTCTATGCTCAGAATGTTTTTTACCCACTTGTTACAAAAATAACTACCTAAAGCTTTTAATAGCTTTTTGTGAGTCAATATAATGAGATTACTTAATCGATACTAAGCCAATTAGTTTGAACGTTTTAAGTGACATTATAAAAAGATCACTTTACCGTTGAATAACAACTTCCTCTAGTAGGTGTATTTTTATTAAACCTTTGCACACTTGCTGTGAACAATCGATGTGATATTTATAGAAACGCAAGCAAACACTACAAAAACTGAAGCGACGGGAAAAACTATTCGAATTTTTGCCAGATGACACTTTCGCAGTGATTGTTTATTTGACGAGGAAAGATATTTATCAACAGATATACTCGTCTTCAGCCACATCCAGTTAACGTTTTCAGATGAGGCAGATATTTATCGCAAGCCAAAACGCATCAACTTGGAAATTTTGAAACGGAGTGTGCGTTATTTAAGGAACAGTTGTTTCGTGTTCTTGTTGATATTTTATTTGAATGAACATTTGAAGAGCTTAGCAGACGAACGTGCAATGTGGGATTTTTAAAAATATTTAGTTTTTTTTTATGAATATAATATTTCTTTCCCTCTTTCCAAGTTTTTCCCTTTTACATGACCATTAAGTATATTTTTGATCGATTGCAAGTACCGATTTTTAACGGATCTAAGTAAAAGCTAAAAACTTTTTAGCTCATTTTCTCGTTTTCATTTTTTGTCACTTAGCACGTTTTTACACTGATATCTTCATTTATCCTTTATCCATAATTTATCGCCCTTTCTGTATTTTCAAGAGAAAATCTACTAATTTAAATATTGATTGTCTCTGTAGATTCTCACTATGCTATGCACTTATATCTGCAGTTTGAGTAATCATTAACTTGTATTTTTGTATTGCTTAAAAGCAAATATTTGCTTGATTAATCAAACATTAGCTTTGCATACATTCGGCATGATAGTATAAAGTCTGTAGTTTCAGCTTTGTCTGCAATGTGAAGAAATAACGTTTGCGTTATTTTTAGTTAAGTAATTCTGTCGTTTTTACTCAATTGTCACGCATTGTTTTGGTTACATTAAATACTTTTGTAAATATAAAAGTTTATCTAAGAGCATATTTCTTGTATTTCACGAAGTTCAAAACCTGACAAATATAAACAGTACAAGTCATTCCGAACTCAAATAATTAAAATTAAATTTTTAAAACTGAATGATTTAAAACTGGAAAATAAACTATGGTATTAATTTTTATAAATATCTTCATAATCTTTTTTCAAAAACTTTATCTTCAGTAACTAATTACTCGACTTCCAATTCACTCATTAAAAATATTAAAGTTATAAAAAAAACACCTTAAATTTTTGACATTATCATGACCAAAGATCATTAACGTTTTACTTGTACAGTTAAGAATTTCTCATTTTATTAAATTCTTTTATTGCCTAATTTCTTCTACTGATCAAACTTTTAATATAACCTTTTTTTTCAATGCTTGGTAAAGGGACGAAGTCATTTTGCGAAGAAAGTATGCCAGTCACGCTACGAAGAATTTCGCGAAGTAATTAAGCCTAATAAACCTTTTTGGTTTAATTATTTCAACATTTTTATAGAGTAACTAATTTTTTCGCGTCCCGTTTAATTGCGTTAGTGCGCTGATGAATTTTCTTTCAAAGACTAGTTTTAATAACAAGGTTAATTCTAGTTTAACACTAATTAAAGTCCTTGGCTATTAAACTTTTAGAGTGGGTTATGTGGTTTTAACTAGTTTAACAAACAATCCGATTATAGTTTTTGAACGAAATAAATAAGCATATTTTATTTTGCATATATTTAGGCTTCAGTCGTATTTCATTTGTTTTGCAATATAAGTGGAGCACAGGTAATTACGATGATAATTTAGATGTATTTATACGAAAGAATATTAAATTCAAAAAGTAGACCAGATGAGAAAATTTCTATGTTCTCATAAATAAAGTGCATCATACATATTGCAAAAAGTTTTTTTTATCTTTTTATTTTCAAGAAGATTTCTATTTCATTTATTTTAATATTTTAGTTAGTTGACACATTAAGTATTCAAATGATGTTTTGCACTTGAATTCTGATTAAGTTTACAAAAATTTTTAGGAATGAATTTTTTTTTCAGATCTTTCACTTTCTGGATCTTTATTGTGTATATTTTAATATTTTAGTAGTTTGCACAAGAAGCATTTGAATGATAATTTTCACTAGAATTTTAAATACGTATAAAGGCAAAATTATGGGGAGTTCTCGTACTCTGGTAGTTTTTGGTTGTTGATGCTTTTTGGAAGTTATAATCTTTATCTATACATTTTATTATCATCCTAAACAAAGCTTTTATAAAATTAACTTTTTAGTGACACCCGTTTAACGGAAATTTTTCAGAAGCTTAACTTAAATTGAATTGCTTGAATTACTTTACATACATTTCCGCTTGCATAAACTGATCACTTTTTTTTAATGCATAATTTTAATGTTTTGTAAGTTTATAATTGAGAATATATCCGATGATAATGAGAAGATATCGTCTGACTTCTTATGGGTCATCTAAGTAACCATTCTTTGTGTGTCATATTAGCATTATAAAATAACTAGGATTTTCATTTAAAAATTCAGGTATCCTTAGTTAAATATCAATATTTTCTGGGAAATAATTTTTTTTTAAGAACTTTTTCAGTACTTCCCTTGAGTTTAGTTTGACGGCATTTGGAGACATTGACAACACATCATTTCAAGAATGTTAATAGCTCATTTCATTTTATGTGTGTAAATTTTAATATGGTGGTTTCGTTACTATATTACTACGATTTATGATATACTTTTACCAAACTCCAGAACTAAATACTTTTTCGATATCGTTCAACCTTGAAACAGCTGTTTAAAACACATTGTACAAGTAATAAAAAAAAGTTGATATTCATTGTCTTTCCATCTGAAAGGATAAAACGAAATTGGGAAAACAAATATTTATTCACGATGAACGTATTTTTACATGAATTGAAACGTTAATGAAAAGCTATTTCAAACATTTTTATATGCTGATTTCAAAGTTTGCATTTATTAACCGATGATGTTTCAATTTGTATTCCCTTTTCATCGTTACATCACTTTGTGTATTTTGTTAGATTTCTCGGGTGTTCCCTTTGAATTTTCTAGTTTTATTTATTTACATTTATATAGCTAATAAATATAGTTGTATTATTATCGAATTGAATTCATAATTAGATGGTAAAATGAAAAATATATATGAAAAGTTTTCGTACTGTTCCTTTCAATTCAATGTAATGCGATTTTGTAAATATTTGATTTATGTAACGCAGTGGTTCCCAACCTTTTCTGTAGCATCACCCCCTTCTTTAAGTTGACTAACACATAACGCCCCCCCCCCTTTAATTTTTATAATTTTTCCAATTATAATTTGAGTTAAAGTGTAACTAATAAAGCAATTTTACAATTTCAGACACTTACTACCATACATAAAAACAACCAGAGCAGCTTAATCCGGTTACTCTTAAATAAAATTTAAAAAATAATGTTTATTTTTTTTAAATTTTATTTATATTTTTTCGAAGAATGACAGTTAAATAATTAACTAAGATCTTTAAACTAAATTCTGGAAAATTTAAGAGAGTTGACAATAAAAATTAAAGAAAAAAATTGAATGTTGAAAACTTTTTTATTCCATCTTTTTCAAGTTCATGCGCTAGTCTTTAAGGCAAATGTCCAATTGATTTCTTTGTTTAGTGAGGAGCCGGATAACAGAACTAACCCCTTTTTTAACTAAATATATTGACGAAATGAGATGAGAGGTAGTTCAGCTTTTTACCACAGTTTAGAATCAGTGTAAATAAGTTTCACGCAGGCTAACTCATAACCTTTCTACTTGAAATGAGTTTGCCTCACAGTCATACTTCAGATCTACAAACTCCGTCTACAAAGAGTTATCAAGGTTATCCACAACCCACAGATTCAAAAGGGAATGGATCAACAATAGAATCAGGCATTTTTAACTTGGTCAAATCCTCAAATCTTGTCAGAATGTCAGTTTGAAATTGTCATGGTGGTAAAAAAAAATTGGAATGGTTTTACAGTACTACAGTACAGTAAAACCATAGTGTACTGTACTATATTAGCCATTACTGTACTATAGACAGTATATTAAAATTTTTCCCCTTTGAATACTCATCGCCCCCAAACTGTTTATTGCCCCCTTGATAACACAAATCGCCCACTTGGGGGCGATCGCCCCCAGGTTGGGAACCACTGATGTAACGTTTTAAGAAAGCCTGTATTACGATCGCAAAGTATTAGTCGACCACTTAAGGAAAATGTTACAACAAATAATTGGAGGTTACTTAAAGATTATTTCTTGTGTAAATCTTACAAATAGATCTTGCTACTTATTTTAAAACTTAAAATAAATTTATGTATTGTTTCTACTTATATACAACGCCTCTTCTACTCTCCGTTTAGTTGAATAGCTTTTCGTCCAGTAAAATTATACAATGCACATACATAAAATGTAAAGGCTTTTGTGTTAGTTCAAGATTTTAAAGTTTTCGTAATTTTCACACTAATTTCTGTAAAAGTACCTTTGTCACTTTAAAATGTGCATGTTTTGAAAAATAAATTTTTTGATTTGCATAAAATTAGCTTTTTTCTAATTAAACCATCAAAAAGTATTGCAAAAGCAGTGGATGAACATTTGTTTCAAAAACATGGCCAATTGGCTGAAAATTGAAGTGAAATTTAACGCATAGTCAATTAGCACTTTTCTTCTTTATTAAATTTAACCAAGCTAATAAAAATAGTTGCATTATCGCAGAATTGAATTTATAATTAGGTGAAGTAAATAGAAAATATATTTTCATACCTATACAATTAAGTAGTCTATGAAGAATTAGATGAAGTTATAGCTCCGCTTTAGCGTTAAAATAATTGAAATACAACCCGCACGAATAATATAAAGCATATAACACCCCATTTCGAATATAACATTGGTCAAAACATTTATGTATTTTTACGGATAGGTTCTATTTACTCATTTAATAATTTATTAGTATTAAAAAGGATATATTCTATAAGCATGTAACTTATGACGTGAGAAATATGGAAGGTATAAAGAACGGAAATATGAAGTAGAAAATATGCTGAAAAGGGCTGGATTTCCATATAGTCTAAGTAGGCTGTAGCCTAGCGGCGAATGTTTGGAGGCGGCACATTTTACGACCAATTATTCCGTCGCCATTAAAAAATTATAAGGAATATTTTAAGAAAGAAAACAAATAATTTATATTAATACCTTAACTAAATATTAGTAATATTAAATCGTAAAAGTATATATATATAATACTAATATTTAGTAGTAAACATAGCACTCGTTGCTAGGGCAATTGCACCCCTTCTCCCAGATTTCAAAGTTGAAAGAAAAAGAGTAGAACAGTTAAACGAATTTCGCCTATTTCGCTTTTGGTTTGGTGTGTAAATGCACATAAATAATTTTATTATGTGTATCTATTTTAAACATCACATACCACCCTTATTTGCAGCTAATCAGCTAATTTTCCTGAAGGGGAAGAATATTGTGGTAGGGGCGGCATATCAATCGTAGCCTACCGGTGGCAAATCTTTAAATCCGGCCCTGATATTGCTGAGATCGTGTGTTATAAAATTGGACATCAATTCTTTCCTACTGAAATATAAAGAAAAAAAGAAACCTTCATTCAAACCATTTCTAAAGCTCTCTTTCAGAGCTCCTTTTACCAACATGTGAATGATACATTTTCTTCCATCAAAACTTCTTATTTCGAGAATCCGTATTACCGATTCCATTTTCAATGCCGGAAGCAAATACTTATCCTATACCTGACGTACGGAGACATTGTCAAATGGTGTTTTTGAAGGCTGCTGAAATACCATGAGAGAATCATACACTTCACCCAAGATGGTCGCACTGTAGTCTTCTTTGGTAAAGCAGAGTTGTAACTAACTTTCGACTGGTTTGCGGCATTTAAAATTTAAAAAATATATATATTTATAACTTCGACTGGTTTGCGGTATTCTAAATTGCGGTAGAGTACGGGTCAAAATTAGAGATCCTTGTGCTGGGTAAGGCTGGCATTTTCCGGAATATCCCAGACCTTTAAAAAAATATTGGTGTTTTTCTGGACGGATCCATGAACTCAGTCGTTAGGCTCGTTTGTGAAACACTAAGCTGTGTATTAATTTTTCCAAGGAAATACGAAAGTGTTATCTTAAGTACCCATAAAATATTAAATCCTTTTAAACGTTGTTCACCGACACTACAATTAAAATTTCTAATATTTTGCGGTAGGGTAGACTGAGCAGTGAGTGAACATTTGGTAAATATAATTAAAAAATAATTGGAAATCATTCCACTAGATGGATTGGCAACACTGACTTCCTCTCATCTAGTGGGAAGCTATCTGACATATGGTTGGTCGTCCTGGTCATTATGTCCTGGTGTTTATTCACTGGCGAACGCAGCGCCTTAAACGTTCATGCACTGGTTAGTCTACCCTATCGCTATTTTTCGGATGTGAATTATTCGCCAAAATTATGTGTTATTCTATAAATGAGTATTAAAGCTAAGATATATTGGATAGTAATGAGAATTCGTCTAAAATACGCGATTAAGTGTTCAAAAAATGTGGCAATGTAGAATAAGGATTTATAATTTGATATAAGACATTACATTAATTTTGCCTGGATTATGATCACTATATTTCAAGGCGGGAATTGTACCCTTTACACCAAATTTTTTTGCTCTTCATTTAAATAGCTTAAGAGTTCAATGAATTTTTAATTTGCCTAAAATATATATTTAAAACCATTTAACAAACATGTATTTTATCAGTTGCGTTGTTATTGAAAACATTAAAAAAATTAATATTATGGATTCTTGAATATTAATTTGCCTAGGAATTGTGTGACGTAAAACTTGTTTAATAGTGTTAAAACAAAATATCAGTAGTTTTTGTTAGCGTATTTCATACATTTTTGACAAATTTACTCTGCGAGTAATCACCGAGTCTTATTTGGTTTTCGAGTCAGTTGGAATGGTCGTGATGGAACTCGAAAAGCTGTTTTTTCTATCAACATCGGATAAATTGTATTGCATTTTCTTTTAACCGAATTTGCACCGTCCTCATGCGTTTTAAACCTTAACCCATTGGGAATAGAACACGAGTTGTTCCCGTTATTCATTTTTTATTTTCATTTTCCTCGCTGTGTTTCTGAAGTACAGAAATTCTTCTGAATAAAATATATGCTGCCAAAGGTTTATATATATTTTAGAGAGTAGTATTTGTATCCGTTCGTTTTCTGAAGGTACATTACTTTCGTGACAGATTGATAAACAATGGGTCTGATCAAAAAGTTATTGAATGTTGGGTTTTCGGGCGATTTAAAAATACTTTGATACATATACTGTCGTAAATGTATTACTTACGTTTTACTAGTGTTTGCTTTATGTATCTCGTATAGTAAATAAATTGCTAGAAGACTTCTTTCATATTTGGGGGTAGACAAGAGTTTTGAAAGTAAATGCTTATTACCAGTGTCGTAAAAAAAACTAATGTTATAAATTATTTAATTTATGCAAACGTGTTATTTTAAAGGTTTACTTAAAGGCGAAAATGATTATTTTTTGTAGATAAGTTAAATAAGCATCTGTCGTTAGGTAGATGTCACTCGAAAATAAATATAAAAAAATCACATTGCGTTAGCTTTTTGGAAACTTAAATTTAGGATTTGTTTGGGAAAGGTAAAGTTAATTGAAAATATATCGCAGTGTACGCGAAAATAGACCTATCGCAAAATACTAGTTTTTCAAAAAATTCGCCTGATTTTTTTTCCATTGCATTGCATTATAGAAAAAATAACGATTCGCTTACTGCATTCCAGCTATTATACAAAACGATTTAATTTTTGCTTTGATTGCTAAATATTTAAATTTTGAATATAATATAGCATTTACAACCCGAAAAGTCATATTTGTGCGAAAGGTCACATTTCCGCGTACAGAGCGATATATAGTTGTATTAACGTCACGAATAATAAAAAAAATGTTCTGCACAAAAAAGCCAATTTAGCAATTATTTCTCCCACTCAAAGATACATCTATAGTTTAGCTATACGTCAAGTAATGTTTATCTCTTCTACTCTAGATTGGGTAACTTCAAGGCACTTGACCATAAGAGCGATTATCTCGTGTTTAGAGTACACATACGCAACTAGATAATGCTATTTTCAGCTTCTTGTAGAAATGTACAGGGATAAGAAATTGCGAACTGAAAAAAAATCGCCGTCTTGCCAATCACGTTTTTTGTTGTCTTAAACTTGAAAAATGTCTCTTATTTCAGCAGTCAAAGAGAAATGTTTACCGAAATAATGTCTAGTTAATGAAATTACTTCCTTGTTTTGAGTTTCGACGATTAATGTAGCAACATCGATTTAAATGAATAAAATTAATTTTCATGAATTAAATCATATTTAAAGAATGGACAGTCAACACAGATAAAAAATGATTAAAAAAGGGAAAAATAAAAGACAAAATCTGGGTATTGGCATAGTGTCCGTCTTTCCATTCATGTCCTTCTTCCTAATTCAGTTCTATCCATTCAATTGTAAAAAAATAATTGTTATAAAGATATGACATTATACATTTATATTCCGTTCGTATGTAAGCTTTTCTGTCTGTCTGCCACCTACTCTGTGTAAAAAGTTGGATATACTTTCTTTTCTAAGTTAAGAAAAAATGGTTTTTATGTTAAAAAGATGTTACATTAGGTAGCTACGTTTTGTAATTTTTGCCTGCCTGCCTGCCGTCTGTAAATTAAGAGCCGATGGCTGTCTACCTGTCTATCCTTGGTCTATTTTAATTTTCGGACTGATTCAACAGATTAATTTGAAAAATCTTTTCTTTTGAAATGCATAATATCGGATAATTTTTATTTTTTTACCTCCATTATTTAAAAGATACCTGTGACAGTTAAGGCAAAATGAGAGTAGGCTAGTTTAGTCCCAATAACTTTTTTCTATTTATACATCATAATTAACGATAGTTAACGAGATTAATTTGAATTTTAAAATGTTATATTTTGAATAAAAATTTATGCTACTATTTCATTACACTTCTTAGACATTGCTTTCTTTTCCCCATATATAATTGCTATGAAACCACATTTCTAGTGACAATTTTGAGTCATTAATATTTTTCTATTCTGCTCATATATTTGCATAGTAAAAAAATGACTGGTTGTCATTTTTTAATGTTAAGCCATTGTAAATTTATAAACGACCAACATAAAAAGGCATAACACTTGTAAGCATAAAACATTTAAATGTCATTATTCGTTAAGCTAAAATATAAAAAAAGGCTCATAATGATGAAAATAATTGGATTTTCCTCAGGCGTATTCTTTTGTTTGCTTAAGGACAGCTCATTTTTAGAAACACTTTAAAGGAATGACATCAAAAAGTATAAAATAATGAATTATAGCTAATAAGTTAAAACTTGATTTCTTAATTTTTTTTAACGTTAACTACTTTGGAACAAAAGAGTAGTAAAAATTTTGCTGGAGTTACATTTTACCCATCAAAGGTGAACACTTTTGTTCAGAAAAAATTGGAATATGTTATGTAATGCTATTGTAAAGATATCTTTTTTGAATGCATTCTGTATAGAATTTATTTTGCGTCAGTGTTATAGGTTTACAAGAAGAATAAGACATGTTAACTTTTTTTTGTGCGTTAGAATTTATTCTTAATTTCACTGGTTTTTTTTTTATTAGTTAGTCATATAAAGCGTCATTTTGTTTTATCCCGCTAAATACGAGCTAATTATGTCAATCCTTTTTTTTTTATCTCGTTTAATGACTGGTTTTAAACAGAGGGGGAACTCGTTTTCACCAATAGCTTCAGTTAAAACTAGTTCTCGCTAGTTGGTTCTAGTTTTAGCTGATTCCGGGTTATAATATGGTAACATATCTATTTCAAATTCCTTTGTTGTATAACATATGTTTTGTCAAGTTGCCGACTTAATGACTCACAAAAATAAGCAAGTGTATGATAGTTGTTTGATTTTTAAAAATAATTTTAACCTTTTAAAATGTTACTCCAACACAGATATTAATATAATACAATTTAAACTAGCGTTCTCGGAATTTTTTAAATTAAAATTTTTATTTTTTATTTTTTCGGAAATATTTAAATGATGCCTAATTTTATATCATTTGTAGAAAATTAACATTCTGTGTTGCGTTAGAATAATCTTGTGCAAATACATAATAATCCGGATTACTAAGCTTTCGAAATGCGTCGATACTTATGTATTCTTGGAGATATTTTACTTAAGCTTATAAAATGTGATGACGTAAAAGTGCTAGGTGAAGCTCTAATAATTCATAAGCATTGAACACGGAATAATTATACATTATGAAGTCAGCTTTCTGTTGTAGTATTAATAACGATATTTTCTGAAATGTTTCAGCTTCGCTGCCCAGCGGATAATTCAAACTAATCTAATTTTAAATGGCATTCTGATACTTAGTAATGATAAAAAGTAAGATAGCATTTTCAAGTACTTTTAAAGCTTTAAGTACTTTAAAGAATGATATGCTTTGGTGCGAAATAAGTTTCGTTATTTAAAGGTTATTTTAGGTACATTTATAATTCAACTATTTTAAATGCTTTCTAAAAATTACTAGTTTACTAAAGCTAAGTGTTTTTTTACAATATTCAGTAAAAATAGTTATGCATGTTTCATTTTTGTTTTTTTAATGTTAGCTGTTTTAATATAGATAGTAAATAATAGCATCTCTTCGGGAAAAAAAATTTTATGCTTTTTTTACGATAAAACGACTGATCCATTTCGTTTCTCTCCAACTAAAAATACATTCATTTTCAGTAAGTTAATATTTCTACTTTCCAAATTGACAACAAACTCGAACTTTTCATAGTATAAGTGAGTATGGTGTGTTGATAATACATATTTTTTACACTAGCGTATCTGGCGATATCAGACTGATTAACTTTAAATATAATTTTTGATACTTTTTGGCGGAACAAATCGATTACAAGAGGCGAGCAAGGAAAAAGGTTGTAGTTCGACCTAACAAAACTAACCTCAAATTTTATAGAAACGTCTTTTCCAGTTAAGACATTTGTTTCTATTGTAAATGTAATAGGGAAACAAAATGGAAGTTTCTTATGCTTAGATTATAATTGCATTCATAAAAAGCTAAAATTATTGTACATTGAATTAAACTTACTAAAAAATTTCGCAATTTAAATGTATCTAATTACTACAATTTCTTTTTTCTAAATTAAAAGTTATTGGAAAATAAACAATATTCGGTAAAAATGAGAATATTTCAAACTTGAATATACATGTTTCAAATTGCATTTAAGCAAACAACTATTTTATAGAAAATGTAAGCTCTTAAACATTTCTTTTAATGAATTATAATTGAAAACAACTCTAATAAATTGAACTGTTTGGATACTTCAAGTAATTAAAGTCTGTTTTTTTTCACTCATTTAGTCTCAAATATAATCCTTTAAGTTTGTTAACAATCTGTATTTGTTTCGTTAATTTTAATTTCTTTAATTGTGTGGAGACTGCACACACAATGGTACAATAATCTATAATTAGAGTACAAGAAAAATAATGGAAAATTTAATATTTGGGACCAAAAAAAACGTTTTGATTTTTTTTTATCGTTTCTGTGTACCCCTGTTTAAAATAAATGCTTTGAAGACGATTTTTTTATATTAAAATTTTAGTTTTTTTTTCGGGAATAAATTGTTTTTTATAGTTCTCGCGTGGGCGATAAAAATTTTATTACAAAAAATAGTAATTATGTCCACTAGTTTGTTCCACAAAAGGTCTTTGTGCCATATATCAAATCTTGAGGCACATTTTGGATTTTCAATCAATTGTTGTTTTACGTTGGATTATTTCATAGTTTGATCTTTGAAATTAAACAGTTCTGCGATCAGTTATTTCGAATTTTATAAGTATCAAATACATTTTTGGAGTTTCATTAGTTCGTAGTTAAGAATCAGAAGTTTTGTGTTCTATATAAGGTTACGAATTTATATTGATAAATGCATGAAAAGGTTGCAGAAAAGTGCTGGCTCTTTTAAAGTATAGTTCATTAATTTTCTTTTCATAATATACTTGTTTTAAATGCATAGTTGTCTTTAATCAATTAATTATTTTGAAGCATGATACATTGAAACATTTGATCCCTCGCGAAATACAATGGTCTCCAAATTCCATAATAGCCTCACCTGAAACCCTGCGCTTGAAATGGTATTAAGACCCTTAATCTTTCTCTACCCAGAAAGTAAGCTTGTCCAGTTTCGCGTTTACTAATACGTTGTAATGTAAAATGAGATTATCATACGTGTCAGCGATATTATTACGATTATTAATATTTGAATTTAATGATGAAGATCGGAAGATGGTTCCATGGAATAACCAGCTGTATTATACATTTACAGACCTTTCCAATCATACGTACATCCATCCTTTGAATAGCCTTTATTTGGTTGGTAGAATATTTCAAATGTTCTCTTCAATATTTGGAAAAAACAATTAAAATAACTCCGTTATTTCTAAGACTTCGTGTCCCTTGCAGCAAACGAATCAAAAGTAAGTTCGACACCATTTTGATATTCTTTTGACATTTCACCATTTAGTAGACATTGATAGGTGATTGTACGACATTGGGTTCTATTGAGAAACTAAAACATGACCTAGACAAGTCTGCTAAACTTTTTAAAACAACAAAAAACTTTTAGGCTCCTGGGGGAAAATTGACGTGATGCTTTTTGATGAATTATTTTTAATTCTGTGCACGTTTTCGAGATGATTCAGGGAATAAATATTTTTTCGTGAAATTATCACGTAGACACATAAGATATACCAACCTTTGTTGTCGGCTCGTTAAAAACTTCGAAACGTCGAAAACTGTTACGTCTATTGCATTTTGAAATTCGGTAGAATTGTTTTCTTTTCAACCTTCAAAACCAATAAAAACTAGTTGTATGTAACACATCACGAATTCTAATCGCTATTCACCAAATAAAGTTAAAGGTAATTTTATACCCTAAATGGCAATTTCAATAGCTTTCAATTAGGTTGAAATTATAAATTTTACTATGGCAATAACCACATGCGCAAGCTCTATTTTTTTTCGAAATCTTTATGACGCGACATGTACTAGAAACTTTTAAACCAAATTTAATGTTCGTCACTATTATTAGGTAATTGAAAGTAACAATTTTAATTTAACCTTTTTTTTTTAATCGAATTATTAATAACGTGTAGTTCACTTTGCGATCAAAAATATTCTGACACTAGACAACTGACAAAATCATGACCAGTCTGTTTCATTTTAATAAAAGCCTTGATTGCTCAACTTAGAGAAATTGACTTGACGCCCTTTGGCTGCTAATTTTTCATTCTGTGCTCGTTTTCGGGATGATTTTAGAAATGTTATAAACTTGTTGTTCACTTTTTGCGATCAAAATTAATAATTCTGACACTAGTCAACTGAAAAAAAAATCAATAGTCCAGTCTTGTTCGAGAGTTTAATAAAAGCTTTGTTGATTACCCAACTTAGAGTAATCGACTTGACTCTTTTTGCCAGCTTATTTTTCATTCCGTACACGTTTTTGGATGATTCGAGAAAGAAATCCGCCTCTTCGCTTACATGAGTTGGTGGCGTGATTGCCCTCCTTACGTGCTTCAGCTGAGGAGCATCCGAATGTGATTTGTCGTACTTTAGGGAATAAATCGGACATTATTCAAGGGTTTGTTTGTTGATGGTTCCATGAAACTGGGTTTATCTCTAAAAACCAATAAAACGGATAGGTCTAGAGTGGCACAACTTAAAAACTTCAGTGTAAGAGGGATGATTGGTCATATACAGCTATAATGCAATGGTTTTTATACCCTAACTTCTGCTTGAGTATTTCTTTGCATTATTTTAAAACAGAATCGTCATAATATCAAAATAAAACAAATGTCAAAAATAAAATAAAATTGTTAAGTTAATATTTTTGATTATTACATAACATTTTTATTAATGTTTATTATGTTATTATTAACTATTAAATTAAAAAATGGTTTCGTCATTTGCAGAATATTTTGGGGCGTATCAGAGATTAATATTTAAATAAGCACATTTTCTTAAAATGTTCTTTTTTTTCTTGGCGATTCTCCTACCTGATGAAAAACTGCTATTGTGTCAGATCAAGTAGTTCACAGAAGTAAGAAATTTAACATTAATATATTTGGTTAATGGACTGTTTATGTTTCTCGGTTATAAGAGGATAAAATAGTTCAGTTTCCATGACACTCCAATGAAATGTTAATGGGAACCAGAACATCAAAATGGCGATTTCTCATATTATACAACGGCTAAATCATTACTTGTGCAGATAAATGGGTGAATCAGCAACTTTTGTAGTGAACTCAATTTGTTTATTTTTCAAAAACGCCACTTTAAAACTCATCGCGTGATAAAGAATCGAATTCGAAATCGAGCCATCGATTGGTTAGATACGTATTTTTTTAGGGTTACAATAATGTGATTACTTTAAACTAGATTTTTTTTATCTTAAAATCTAAACACATAGGAAAATAATTCGAATTGGAATTGCCAACGTTACAGTGATCGGCCAACGTTCATGAAAACTAGCTTTTCCGAAAGTCGGTGTTTAATAAAAATTGATTTTTATTAAAGCACTTTTATTTTAAATAACGTTGTGTCTACAGAAAAGGCCTTTGGTCATGCATCATTTTCTTTCACTAAAGTGTGTGATAAGAGAAGATCACTGTGAAATACCTACTTTCTAGACATGATCTTATTTTAAATAATTAGATATTTATGGATAGAAAAATAAATTAATTATATAGACGAATATTTTTTCTTACATTCCTTCACCATTAATATTTTCAATTGCGACCCCATTACTTTCCATTATTAGAGAAACTTACAAAGAGCAAGATAAGTTAATATTTATACAAAATATAATTAAATAAAAGGAAATCACAAACTATGAACAATTTTACTCTTATTTGTTTTGACACGTTTAGTGTAGCATTTGAACACATCCATAAACAGATTCTAAATCCAACGAATTTCTAATCAGAAGCTTTAAAATGGAATCTAGAACCTAAAATTTTCAACTTCAAGTAGCCCTAAATTTCGCTTCTCCTTAAAAGGACACTAGCCTGGCGTTTACTTTCGATATTAAGCTTGAGGCAAAACCATCAAGTTGTCCGATTACAACTCATAAATAACAGAAACTGTCCCGTTACTCGATAAGCTCATCCTGCTGGAGATGTTTCATTCTCGCAATATCGGAACGAAACAACTTTTAGGATGGCTGCCGGTATCGGTGGGCTTGAATGAAAATCCCACTACAAAATTTTTGTGATAAGCATGCGTATCGAGGAAAAATAATCATTGAATGTCTTGAAAATCAACTTTTTTTCCTAATGCTAACCTGATGAGTCATGATTAAAAAAAATACATTGGGTATTTTTATAACATGTCATTTTGTGACTTGTTACTTTGGCTTTTCGGCATAATATATGGCGGATAGAATATGTTGAATCAAAGTTGACAAGTATGACACAATCAAAATTTTGTAAAATAGAAATCCATCAATATCTGAAAGTGAGATTTTTTTTCAAGTTCCAAGACAGCCTGATTTGTATGTCTAACGTTGAAGAAAAATATGTATATTTTAAAGAAATAAAAGAAATCAAATGTTCTCTGAACATGCACAAAACATTGAAACCCTTACTATAACTTTAAAATATGTTTTAATAATTTTGTTTTGCTTGACTAGCTTTAGAGAGACTCAAGTTCAACAAAATCATTTTATTTTTGTGTGACACGTTTACGACGTGATGTAAACCTTCGAATCACGGTTTCGAATGTTAAGTCGAATATACTCTTGTATATGACAGTTCACACTCTAATAAAGAAGTGTTTAATGTGAAGTTATATAAAGCATCATACTCGTAATACACATTTGCAAAATCGATACCGATTTTGTTATAAAACTGTAACCGTATAAAAGTTTCTTGAACACGACGATATTTGCTCGAATAGTGGGAATAACATTAAAGATAACGGGATAAACACTTTAAGACTTGCCTGTCTTATATCAGTTACCTTAAAGAAACATATTGGATAAAAAAAACTTCCTATCGCAAATGCAACATGACTAGTATTGACATGCTATAAAATTTGCAGTATAGATATTGTTTGCATTCTGTAGATACGCTTTACTGTATGTATACGTACGGAGCTGAAAAAGCTGACTAAACTGGTTATCTATTTGCCTTGTTTTCTGTTCAAATGAAAACAAACGTATTTAATGTTTCGTGCAAGTCTCATGCCAAAGATGTTGAGACAACTCTTTGGCATGAAACTTGCACGAAAAATGAGTTTGATAATTAGATATTTCGCCTGTAACCTTTTCGATAACATATGCACATTTTTGTCAGAAGCGGAAGTTAACTTTCTGTTAATGCGAATTTGAAATATTTATAATATGCTGTCCAATCGCCATTTTAGTATTCAAAATTTTCAATTAATAAAGGAACTATTTGATTAAAAGAATATATATGCTTTGATAAATGAAAACAAACACAACGCATACAACGATAAATGCAAATAAACTCGTGTTTATTGAACTAATTAAACAGTTAGATTAAATTGACATCAATCGAATACGTTTTATTCGTATGTGTATTAAGTTAAAGATTTTATGTATTAAGAATTTAACTTTTGTATTTAAAATTTGCTGTGTTAAAATAATTGTTGAATTTATCATTTCATTATTTCATACGCTTCGAATTTACTAGGCAAATAAAACTATTTTATAAGATAGTTTATTCATCAAAACATTTATTTTCTTATTAATATGTATGCTTTTTTAATTGTAAAGAAAATTTCTTGTAATGGCTTAAAGTGACGCATTACCCAAAAATTGGTCAAAATGTCGATTTTTCAGTTTTTACTTTTTATTATTTACAAAATTCTTCTTCACATTTACTGAAAGTTTCATAATGATATCTTGTGTAGAAAAAAAATAATTAAATATTTTCTTGAGTCATTCCTATACGTTTGTATATGTATTTCGTCTGCTTTCAACCTTTTTTTCTCTGTTTCACGTTTTTCAATTCTTGTGTTTAATAAATCCCTAAGGCTTTTTTGCTAATTAAGTTAGAATTTTGATTTTTTTTACCTGTGTTCTTACATATATTGTGCACAAAATTGTGCATGGAATAAGGTCTTCTATAAATAGTTATTTTTTTTAAATGTTGAATTCAATAATTTGTATTTTGTGTTTTTTTTTGTGATTTTCACTGTAAATGCATATTACTTTTTAACTGTCGCTCACATTTTAAAATCCATGCACAGTTCTTGAACAAATAGTACTAAAAAGAAGCCATAAAAGTTTGGTGAAGTTATTCTTGAAAGTAATTTAGAAGGAGGAGTAGGGTTTAAAAAAAGTTCAAAATTGACTTTTTTTTTGAATAAATGAAAAACTACTTGTAAATATTCATTTTTATTGCTAGAAATTTTTTATTTGGAGTGAACACTTTACAAAACCAATATAATTTCCAAGTTTATGTTATTATTTCTAGAAATAATATTTTGGGTAATGCGTCCCCTTAAAATAGAATTAAATCTAAACGCTGTGATAGTTATTTATTCCTGGGATAGCCCTCGTGTAACTTATACCCTCGTGTAACTTAACGATAACTCAACTCTAACTTCCTGGAATTTTTGAAACCTTGAAGCATGTGTTAAACAGAAGTTGAAGGTTAGGTCGCTATTTATTTTTAAACACGCGTTTAAAAATAGTTCCATGTTTCCTTAATTATATTTGAATTATGCAGCAGTTTATGCATATCATTTGGAAAGTACTTTATTTTCTATAATTATGTAGTTGTCATCCCTACTGGTTGCAACCGGATACCTTCTCTTATCTAGTAATATCCGGATTTGGGTTATTATAATCATTTAGATAAAGTGTGTGCTTTTTTGCAAGGCTATTAATACACTTTGCTTGTTTTGTAAGTATAGGACTAATGGGTGTTTTATGTTAATGTGGTTGTGGAACACGTAATACAAGTTTTGTATATAAATGATCGATTGTATTGTGTAGCATAAGTTTACTGCCACATTGAAATCTATATGCAGTCTTGTCTATATATCCGGCACATTCGGTGCAATAACAGTCGTTTATTCGAAAGTGGTGGATTAACTAGTATGGCGAGTCGGCTTTAAAATTCATCGCCTAACATACGATCCTGTTAAATAACCGGGCCATTTTTTACTTTCTTCGAGGCTATTACTTTGGCCTATTGCTTCCATTTTTTAAATATTATATTCTTTATGAATTTTTTATGAAGTTTTTAATAAGTGAATAAATTGTTTAGATGAATTGTTATAGAAAAACATTAAATTTAAAAAAAAAGCATAAGTTAAAAAAAAAAACCTGTGTACCATAGTTAGAAATTTACAGGTAAACCGGTAATCCAATCAGTAGTCGATACAGAGATAGGGTTTGCGGATTAGCGGTTGCCTGGTAAAAAAGTACAGACTTTAACCGAATGGAGACTAAGATGGTTTTTATTTAGGCAAAGTATTAACTTTGTTTCGGAAATATGTTTTTGTTGATGAAAACCGTTAACTCACTTTCTACCTTATAAAAAAAATCCATGAAATTTTTCTTATCTAAGTATTAAGTCTGTAAATTATTTGAGGACATTCATATTTTCTACAAAACTTTTTGCATGTAACATGCTATTTGTGATATGCTCTTCATACACGTTGTTTCATTGGTTTGAGTTTTGTATTCTTAGCGAGTTACACTATGTTCTTTAACAAACTTAAATAAGTTTATAAATTGTACACAAATAAAAATAAAATGCACACTTTTAAATCGATATTTAACTTGGACATCTTTGTTTTGATCATTAACACATTTTAAAGGTCAAAAGAGTAATTTTTCATAATTTCTACTTTAGTAACTTTTTTTAAGAAACAAATATCCTTTTTGTACACTTTATATAATTTTTTGAGTCAATGGATGAAGAAAAAGTTGGCAAAAGTGCTTTCTGTTTCATACTTTTATAATAAATCCATAACTTTTTTTAAAACAATTATTTATATGTATTGTTTCACTGTTGAAATAATCTTTTTCACTTAGTATAAATACCCAAACATATACACTCCCAAAATTGTTGATTCTTGGGTTTTCTTTCCTGTTCCAAATGACTTTTTAAACCTTAATTTAATTCTGCCACGAGTAATAAAATACATCAGACATTTTTAGATTCCGCTACTGAAAAAAAAACCTCCTCCCTCATCTTTTTTGTATACCAGTGTCTCTCAAGAATGTTAGAAAGCGCGGCAAAGTAGAAACCTCATTTGAAATTCGAATTAAGCAGTGGGAATGTAAATTCAACCTCGAGTAGTTTCCAAGGAAGTTCAATGCAAAACAGTTTGTGAGAGATAGTTATTCAAGACTTGTTATAGCGAAATAATTGAATTCGAACCCTTTCGAATGGAATCGAATAAAGCCTACTGTTTTGATGGGTATTATCATGTTAAAATGTCCTATTTTGGGGAAACGTATATGCTTCTTTGTAATAACTTTTATTAGAAATAAAAAGTTGTCGAAAACATTCATCCTAATAGGCTTATTTCTAATATAAATATTGGCTTATTATGTTATCCAAATAAGGCTTATCCCAGTAAGCATAATTTAGAAAACCGTCCTACAGCATGAAGTATCGCCGGAGCTTCCGCCTATTACAATTTTAGTGTATGTTTGCCACCATGATGAAGCCATTGGACACATCGTATAGATACCTCTTTTTTTTGCTATCCTACCATGTTTCTTGCATCGATTAAACCAATCGGGTGTAGTCAAAATATTCAAAGTTAAGCTCATTTCAGTATAATGAAGAGAAAAAAGGGAAAAAAGTAATTACTAACAATTTATCATTCCCAAACTTTTTGGGTCCTAGTCGACCGTCGAACGACTTTAAAAATTAAAATACGTTGCATTCAGAAACATAATTTAAATTCGTTTCTCATGTAACTTATTTTGCTAAACATAAATTGTTCAAGAACATGACCTTCATTTGTCTTATTTGTTTATTTACGCAAACGCAAACTTAAAAAAAAAAAAAAAAAAAACGTAATATATTTGAGCTACAGGGCATATATGGCTGGGCATAATCAATACCACCTAGATTAGAAGGCCGGTGAACTAAATGCTTGACGTCATATTAGGGGACCGATTCTGTGGTTTTGACCAATGATCATTTGTGACTAGATCTTGTATTTTAAGTATCAAGATGCGACGTTATTGGTCAACATATCGAAATTGGTCCACTAGTGTGACGTTGTGATGTTTAGATCTTCGGTCTTCTAATCTAGGTGGTATTGGCATAATACCTCATTTTTTCTTTAATTGACATCTTTTCTCGTATCTTTTTTGGTTACTGTTCATTAGTTAGTCTTAGTTAAGAATTAATTGAATTTCTATGTTATATATTTAGAACAACTTTTTTTGTCAAAACACACAATTATCGGTTATGAATATATATTATGAGCATGTAATTAGTTAGGACAACATTATGAGTTACGTGGTAGTATTCGGATGGGCATTTCGTTAAGCTTGTTTTAACAGCAACCTATCCACCATGCAATTAATATAACCCCTAAAACTATACATTACCGATTACAGTGTTCCTCCATGTTTCCCGCCCACATGCATTGTTTGTCGAATAACATCTGCACCATTTCTGGAATGATGAGTTTCCATGCAGAGTTAGTCGCCAATTAAGGAGCAATATTGAGATTAGTCATTCCGCAAATGGAGGATTTGGCTTCATTAAAGGTTTCCTGGCGATGGATTTGATGAATGCGGACAGCAGTGGAATGCGAATGACTTGGACATTGAAGTTTAGTTAAAATTTGATTTATAAAATTGAATATTGCTTTGAAGTGGTTAGCAAATATCGTCAAAATGTGATGTTGATAATTGGTCGAAACTTAAATTTAAGAAGTTTATTATTAGGGTTTTTGTTTCTTTATATATTAACTTCCCCCTGTTTTTCTTTTTAACATTGTTCATTTGGTAAAATAAATCAATTTTATTGAAATTAACATTTATTAAACAAATGCATTTTACTCAAAATATGCTTTCAAAGAACTATTAATACATTTAAAACGATAAAAAATATTCTAAGAAGGGAAATTTATAACTGTATTCTAATTTTGCTTATTTTTTTATTATTGATCTTTTTGTCTTAAAAGGTAAATTTTCACTTCCTTATATTTTAATAATACTATACTAAATACACACATATTCTTAATACATACATAAAAAAGTTATAAATGAAAATAAGGTATAAAAGATATGTTTTCCCATTTGAAGTAGGCAAAAACATATTTTTGAATTAATTATTTAGTATTGAAACTAAACGTTTTGTTATGATTAAAATTTTCAATTGTTACTCTATATATACATTCAGAATATGTTTCATATATATTGAATGCATTAAAATTAACTTATGTTTGGCATAAACTTATTTGATTTTATCGAAACAATTATGTTTGTGCATTTCTAGTTTGAAATCGCTCGCCTACATTTTGGTTCATTCTAACCTAATTATATTTTATGTAAATGTTAAATGCTGTAAAAATTATTCAGATTTAGTACACACAAAAGAAACATTTTAAAAATTTATATGTTAGGAAGCAAATCTGATAACGGAATAGTTTATATGCTCTGTTACACTTTATTACTAATAAGATTTCAGGGATTAGGTTATACAAACAATATGTATTGTGTGAAAATCCATTGTTGTCACCTTATTGTTAAATATTACTGATTCCTTTAAAATTTGTATGGTAATTATATTAATTATGCAAACAATATTCAAATGGATGAAACATGTTTTTTTTTGTAAATAAATTTTTCCCTTTGGTAGATTACGTTCTGGAAAACTATCACATATTTTGTATTTGATTTTTTAAAGTTTTTTTTTCATTTAAATAATATATAGTGTTAATAATATATTTTCAAAAATTTGCAACTTTGTTTTTTTTATGCAATTTTTTCGGCAGACGCATTAAGGCCACGCTTAGATCTGAAAAGAATATAATAAATTAATAAATCTTACAAACAGGTGAATAACAATTTGCATTTTAATATGTTTCATTTGAAAGAACATTTTATATTTAAAAATAATTAAATGAGATATTTTTAGTCTGTTTTGTTTTAATACCTTTTAGTTAAAAAAAATCTTGATTTTCAAAATATCTTTATAAATTTAATAAGTATAAAAAATGAATAGGATAAAATAAATACATATTTTATCTTAATTTACACATTCAATTTTTATATTTTAAATTATTTAAGGAATTTACTTCGTTACAAACTAATTGCGTATTCAATATTTATTTAGAAAAATAAATTTTCATATTTATTTTTTTCCAAAAACGCCTACTGCAGAAAACACATTGCATGTCAAGCATTTTGTGCATGAATATTCTTAAGGATCAGGCCATCGTTTATAGTCAAAATACACACTGACGAAAATATATTTATTATTATTTATTGATAACTACCTTTAGCATGTCGAATCGTGGATTTCAAAGCAGCCTGAATAACATACAATTTACAATCCAATAGTGTCTAGACTAAGAAAAAATAGCAGACACTTGGAAATTGAAAATCACGGTTTTGTCCTCAAACATTCGTTTTAAGATTATTACATTTCAGCTGTTGCAGTGTTGCGAAGAGTTTAAGGAATAATTAATATTCCTAAACCCGAACTGTATAATTGTCAAAAACTTTCGGTAGTTTGAATTTTTTTCATTTATTTGCTTAATTTTACAATTTGTATCCATATGTTTTAGTTTTGTTAAATTTATTAATTTTATGGTATAAAATTCCGCTTTGTTTCTTATTAAGAGAGGGAATATTTTAAATTACTAAAAAAATACCTTATGAACTAATGAACACGTTCATTAATAAAACCTTATTGCAGTTCTATTAATTTCTTAAAGGCTTAACTTAAATCGCACTTCTTCAAATCAGGGTTGGGTTTTTCCCGTCCAAAACTAATATTTCCTATCCCAGCGGAAAAACTGGTAAATACCGGGAAAAACTGGGAAATGCCTCTTTCTTTCTGAGAAAAAATAAAAAATACATTTTTCAGGCATATTGTTATCTAGAAAATTCCTTGATTTCTTAATTAAAATTATGTCCTTAATTACAATTAAATTCCATTATTAAATTTTTTATAACAATAGACGTCAGTTTTCTTTTTTGTTAACAGCTAGGAAACAAAGATTGGGATGTAATTTTATAGTTTGCCAAAGCCCGATAAAGTCGTTTGATTTTATTTCTACATTTAGTAGGCATAACTCAATTATTTATCCTATACAATATTTGAATGTTTACCACAGGCATATTTTAATAAGTATTTATGGTTACACAGATGGAGTTATTTAAATAATAAACAAAAGTACATGATTATTATATTACCATCCATCTAAATAATTAAGGAAGATTTAAAAAACAATTAATTCCAAAAGGAATATTTATAAAAATACAAAATTAAAATCATTTGAATCAATCCCATTAAATAAATAACATTTAGTAATTAATTGTTTTAATAATTATGTTTTTTCCCAGCGGGAAAACCTAATTTTTCCTAGAGCGGTAAATACCGATTTTTACCATGGTATTTACCGGAGTCGGTAAAAACCATGCCCACCTGCTTCGAATGGATCTAAACACTAGTTGAAAACCTAATTTTAATTTTGAAATTACATATGAAAATATTCTAATGTTTTTAAAGTAAAAGTTGTGTCATAATCACCAAAATAGCTTGTCAATTTAACAACATTTCCCTAGACCGCATTTCCACATAATTTCCCTCTCCATATACTACCTAATGGGTTTTCCACAAGTACTTTTCTAGACCAAAATTCGATAACGGAGACGATAAGAGCAACAGGCTATCATGGACATTGAACAACTTGCACTCTAATGAATCTCCTTATCTATCTTATCCTATAACGAGCATGTGATAAGAGCAATTCCTTGTATTGGATGGAATGTGATGGCTTCCTAATGCCCCTTGCCATGGATGTTAGCTAAATCGAAAAGTTTTTAATATTAACCATTAAAATACGAAACTGCTTTTATCAACCTTTTAAACAGGAAATCGAAGTAAATATTAACCCCTAGGAAATTTGGCTTGTAAAATTGTCCTTTAAGGTGCGATTTTACTAATTAAAGTACGTGTTTTTGTATTTTCTTGCAGAAGATAATTTTGGAAAACTTAATTTTATTAAATATATTTTTCAGAAGCTAAATTTTAAGTAGTAGCGGTTAATCTAACTACTGACTAGATATTTGTATTTTAATATTTGTGTAAGGTACATTGTAGGCCAAACATAAACAGCAATATTCAAAAAAAAAAATAATAATAATTGCCAAAGATGTTGTAAAAAAATAACAAAATTTAAAATAAACAATTAAATATTAACATTTAGTATTTTCAAAAATATTTTCATAACTTAAAAATATCAATAACTAAATTTTTTTTAGGTAATGTAAATATGCAATGTTTATAGTTTGCAAATTACTTAAAATTAAAGAAAATTGTGGATTTTTTTGGTTCAATAAATTTTTCCATTAAGATGTAGGAAATTTAAGAATTCTAAATTAAAAAAAATAATTGTTTTAATAACTGTCAAATGAAAGAGTTATTACAAATATAACTAAAAATTTTCTAACTACAGGTATACTGTAAAATAACTTGCTCTACCTTACCATGATTTATGAACTAAAAGTTTAGTGAAGCTTTTACAAATGTTTTAATTCAGCAAAGATCTGTAGAATAATAATAAAAAATATATATATACATCTTTCACAGTTCTGAAACACAATAGCATTGCATATACATCTAGTGAAAGGTTATACCTACTAAAAATATTTGTTTTCTGGTTTATTTATTTGCTCACTTGTTACATATCTATGCTTGTAAAGTACCAGTTTATTACTACACTGCTCAAAACAATTAGGGGAATGCATGGTTTAACAATTTCGCCCCCAATGGTGCCATTTGGTATCATCAGCTTCCGATATTTTTCTCACTAAGTTGAATTCTTATTTATCATTAGATGAAGGAATAATGTCTTGTGAAGAAATAAATAATATTTGTTTTCATTGAATGAAAATATGAAAAACAGTGTAAAATAAAATTCACTCCCAAAAACGTTTATGAAATAAATTGACCCTAAATTCTTCACGCTTGCATTCTTAGAAGTCTAAAATTTGATTTTATATTTTTTTACAATAATTATTTTCAAAATTTTAATTGTTATAATTTATTCGAAAATTGTGATTCCAATTTTTTGCCCCTTAAATTTTAGTTAAAAAAAATTAAGATTTGTTTCCTGCTTTTTACCATTTTAATCGGGATGCATAAGGAATCTTTTCATAAAGGCCCTCGCCAGATAAGACGGTGAAAAATGCCCCCATTCCAATCGGGCTAATTTTTTTTCTGAAAATACCTCATAGTATGGACAACTTCTCAGCCAAGTTTCAGCTCAAAAATGTGACGCATTTTTGAGTAAAAAATTAGTTTTTTTTCTTTTTAAATTGATTATTCCCTGATTATATTTGATAAATCCAAAAAACTACTCATGAGTTTTTAGATATCATTGAGTAGTATTCTCAGAAAAATCCGCTCATAAATCTGATGGAGCGATCATTCTTAAAAATGCATTTTTATTTTTCAAAAAAAAATTTCATGCCAAAATCGTTTGGTCACAACTTAGGATTTTGTCTCTACATATTCCTCTATTATCAATCTATAATATATATTTTTTTCAGATTTTTAAAATTATTGGACGATAGTTTAAAAAAAATAAAATATTCTTAAAACCTGACTTTTCGCACTACTTACTCGGTAGATGGCACTCCTAACAAAGGCGGGGAAATTCAATCTGGGAGAATTTCTGTCGGACTAAAGAATTTAGCATAGATTTAGAAAGTAGCAGATCTGCCTCTAGGGGGAAAGGTGAAGCCATTTGTTAACCATTATCCCATAAGGCAGTTCGCAAGCTCTTGCACATGGCATGCCATACGCCACCAGATGGCACCATGAGATAATTAGACTAATAAAAGATATATATTCAATATTAACTAATTAAAACTTTTTACAAGTTTCGCTAGCATAATTTTATAACTGCATGCGTATTGATAATTTCTGTAAGGCATGAGGTATATATTCACAAAAGAAGCAAGTTAAAAATGCAGTTTTTATTGTATGTAACTCTTCGGAAAAACCATTTTTGTGAATCAGTATCCCATGATGCATTGCGAAAACGACGAAATGTGGATTCATCACGCATCATTGCGTTGTACGGGATTGCGCAATCGCTGGGCATGCTATTTCTAAATCTATGGATTTTAGAGCAAAAAAATCAGGCTTTAAGAATTATTTTTTTAAACTATCGTCCAATAATTTTAAAAATCTGAAAAAAAAATATATTATAGATTGATAATAGAGGAATATGTAGAGACAAAATCCTAAGTTGTGACCAAACGATTTTGGCATGAAATTTTTTTTTGAAAAATAAAATTGCATTTTTAAGAATGATCGCTCGATCAGATTTATGAGCGGATTTTTCTGAGAATACTACTCAATGATATCTAAAAACTCATGAGTAGTTTTTTGGATTTATCAAATATATTCAGGGAATAATCAATTTAAAAAGAAAAAAAACTTGTATTTTTTACTCAAAAATGCGTCATATTTTTGAGCTGAAACTTGGCTGAGAAGTTGTCCATACTATGAGGTATTTTCAGAAAAAAAATTAGCCCGATTGGAATGGGGGCATTTTTCACCGTCTTATCTGGCGAGGGCCTTTTAGATTTTTATAAAAAAAAAATAAGAAGTTGGAACTGGTTGGGTAAACAAAAGTACGCAAAGTGCTCCCCTAATTGTTTTGAGCAGTGTAGCTGTATCGCTTCGTATACTGGTGTGAAAATAGATATTGCATGACGTTACCAAATAAACTAAATTTTTCCAAATGTATTATTCGGGATAGTACTTCTTTAACCCGTTACTAGTTCCGAGGAAGATCCGTTCGACGAATTTCAGAGTTAACAATGGAAGGGGACTATTGAAGGAAATATCACAAAATCCCATTTGAAGTCGCCGTTTCCGGAAAAGGAATAAAAACGGTTCTTTCGGAGTTAAGTGCCAAAGACTGCTTCGAGACATAGTTTCAAAGTTAGAAATCTCACCTTACAAAGGGAAGAAAAATCAACAGCCAGCTAGCTACCTTTTAGGAAGATGAAATTCTAGTCATGACGCACAAAAAGGATTTTCTCATGAACGTGAGAAACATTACTGAGTGTTATTTACTCGTGCATATATACATGAATATGTGAATGTATTAAATATGTAAAAGTTGGTTCAGATCAGAATGTTTTTTTAGCTGTATCAGACTTTATATAGATTTTTCTGTACGTAGGCTTTGAGTTCTTAACGATGCAATTTGGATAATTTGTAAACATAATTTTTACTTTAAGTAAACTTTCAAAATTCTACTTTTTCCCTATATACTTCTGGACATTATACTTTCTTCTTCTTCATTAACTTTTTGCCGGACCTTTATTACTTAAATTTTAGAGTGATATACCTCCTTGAAATCTTCTTTCCCCCTGATATACATGCTGTAACATATTTTATTTAAAATTTTAAATAAAAATTGCTGCAATAAAGTAACTATCACACCCTACCTTTTGTTTAAGATGCGTTATTGTTCTGCATACATTAAAAAACCTGGGTTAAATTTGAAATACCTTTACTTTTGTCCTACGTTTTTACCCCGATGAATACAAAGAAAATCACAAGTCATTAAAATACCTTTTAGATAAGGTCGTATTAAAAGTCTAGAAAAGAAAGTTTTACATTTTCTTGATTCGACAAATTAACTCCGAACCAAGGAAATATGAAAAAAAAAGTTTTAAATGCCTGGTCGGAAGGGTTTTCCATTATCAAATGTCTGTAAAAACATTTTTTACGCCACTGCCGACCTTTCACTGCTGGAATTTGACAAAATTGTAAAGTTCAAAGTATTTACCCTCAGTCAAATAAGGTTAATTATTTTGGGATATATTAGATATGGGGGCTGGGGAACCCAGTCGGTTAGGCAGTCGCCTAGCATGTGGAAGGTCCCAGGTTCGGGTCCGGGCATCGCCTAAATAACCACCGACCTATTAACGGTCGTGCAGCCGAAAATTTCCGATTAATAATACCCAATGTGGCGAGAGTGCACGTTTTATACCTTTCAAAGTCCCGAAGCTTCGTACGATGTCGTCCTTAACGGTTGCGTTGGGTGCCTACCCGGGTGTCGGCTTGTCACTTGACCTGTTCTAAAATACGATGCCCGTTGCCAATAGCCCTCGTGCAGCTCTAGTACGACTAAAACAATTTTGATGTGTCATGTTTGCACAATTAATACAAAGTCAATAACAATGCAATGCACAATTAATACAAAGGTCAAGATATTTAACAATAAATAAGACTAATGTAAAGCGTTTAAGTATCTTAGTATTTACCACAAGAAACAAGACATAAACTGTTATGCCTTGGGGTATTTGATTTATTTTTTCAGCTCGTAATTCTATGTTCTGTTGCACAATTATAAGCCGTGTGTCATTTATTTCTCCATAAATATTTGTTCAAAACGTTTTGACTCCCAAATGCAAGCCTCAAATTTTAATCATTCGTATAAGTATTTGTTATTTTAATGCTATAAAAAAATCGCTACCTTACTTCTACATTGCCCTTTTTAGACTGCAAACTAACCGAGTGTAATTAATTGCGATTTGTATTCATATCAAAAAGCATTATTTTTAAAGCGTGTACTTAATTTATTTCAAAACTCGAGTTCAACACTTGTTTAGACAAGGTCAACAAGTGCCTATGTACTCAAATGCTGACGATCTTTAAACAGTTCACACAGTTCACCCTAATCACACAGTTCAACGCCATCACAAGACTTTTATCAACAACTTTTTAAGTACACTCTAAAACAAACGAGTGAATTTAACTCAGTCTGAGTTAATTTTCACTCTTTTCAGTGTCGAAAATGCACTTATCCTATATAAGTGGATTTCACTCTTTTGTTTTAAGAGTGTAGTTATTCCGTGAGGACTAGTGTTCTTATAACGTCACACGGAAATCGACAGTTAGGTTAATACAGGATTAGCCTATACGTAATTGGAGGCCTTCTTTATAGGAGATGTTGGTTTGAATTTTGGCGAACTCTCTAAAAAATTCCAAGCGAAGTGA
Source organism: Hylyphantes graminicola (assembly GCA_023701765.1). Taxonomy (NCBI): domain Eukaryota; kingdom Metazoa; phylum Arthropoda; class Arachnida; order Araneae; family Linyphiidae; genus Hylyphantes; species Hylyphantes graminicola. Next base: position 43,481,608 of record CM043113.1, on the reverse strand, counting down.
ATAATGTAAGTTACAACCTCGTCAAAACCAATCTGCAATTCTATTAGATATATTGAGTGGTAGCTGGGCACGTTAATTGAGTAACAAGATAAAAATTATTCTTCTAAGACTGGGAACTAACCGAGCGTAAGTAACAGTGATTTTTATTTATTTCGGATGACAATATAAATGATTCTATAACGAGTTTTTTTTGTTTAGTAAAGATAATTGAAAAAATCGTAATCAGCTGAAATAATTGAAATATATAATTTCCTCTGGCGAATATTTTTAATTAAAAGCTAAAACAATTGATATTTCTTTAAGCGAAATGAGACGGGCCTCTGATTTTATATGAATAACTGATATGCAATTAAAGTCACTAATGTTTAAGCAGTTTTTTCAACGAGTTCGGGTTTTCTTTTTAAAATAGAAATTTTCCGGATAATGTCCAGTAACTTTCTTATACGTGTCAATCCAGTAGACCCTGTTCTTTTCATAAGTCATTCTTGTAATTGAAATGTAAGCCTAAAACTTTGTAGTCACGAAGTCATAACACACCAAATATATCTCTATATAAAAAAAGTAAGACCTTTTTTTTTAAACGTGACCAGCCATAACAGGATGAAATATTGATATTAGATTTTCATTCTTTTTCTGGAATGAGTATCTCGCCTATATCTTGGAATGGAATTTTCCTTTTTTCAAATTTCCAAATAGTTTTTTAATTAAAAATTAAAATTAGTTGATAAAATTGGGCCGAAAAGTGTGGGAATAGTATGACCCTCTCCGCGAGAGGGCGCCACGATACACAGTGCTGCATGATATATTATTGATCTAGGATATTCATAGTTTTGTAAAACGGTAATTTTTAGTTAATTTGTGGCAGCAAAGTGGTCAAAAGTTAGTTGGGTAGCAATTTCTGAGGAGGTCGGATAGATAGATCTACGTGTTATTTATACACTAATCTGCTTGCTCGCCTAATGGGCGCAACCCCATGTTAATTCTAACAAAATAGGAAGTTGGATAGGAAGTCTGGATACATACGCATACAAAAGCCCAATATTTGTATGTTAACACTTTACCTACGGGCGTCGACTGACCCATAGACTAAGAACACTCTAAGTTTCAAACTCTCATTGGAGAATTTCTACATTGAAATTGACATAGAAACTAGAACACGCCCCCTTTGTGTCTAAGGGAACTAATGTAATGGTTTCTGGCTGCCTATTTGCAGTGACCTTTAGGAGATATAACAGAGCCAATGACATCTCGTAATTTGGAACCCTTATCAAGTGACGATAGGGATCTATTTTTTACTACAACTTATTTTCGACTTTATTTTTGAATATATACAGCTACTCATTGACTTTTATATCCCTCGTAGGCCCATCCTCAAGATATTTGACCTTGTGCTTCTTTTTCTCCATTAATAAACCTCCAGACTGACTACGCTTGTCATTTTAGACATGGTCCCCCAAAGATCCACAAGTGATTCGATCGAATAACTCGTCAAATATTCATCCAAATGTAACAAAAACTTAGATTTAGGGGTTTTAGAGGGTTTTTCACATTTCTAAGTAATTAAAATTGGGTGTTGCTATTGAAAATTTTAAAGTTCGTAACATTTTTAATATTAAGACGGACCCTTATGCAAATTTTGTGTCATGCAATTAACTCAAAATGTTATTTGTTCACATAGTCAAAAAGGTCCGATGTAAAAGGATGACTAACGGTTGAAATAATCACTAGTGGGTAACTTTTTTAACAGAGAACATTCCGAAGAAACAGTAGCCCTACAATTGAAAGTACAATTATGCCAATCACCAAATCAACCTTTAATAGTGTTTCACTTGCTTTCGACACGTTAGAAGAGCTAGGCATTAGATTAAGGGGTCTAAGGAGTCTTAAAAATGTGCAAAGAAGGTACTACAAAACATAGTTTGATCTTTCATGTCATTTTTTAACTACTCAATGCATAAGTATAATTTTTTTATATGTAATTCTACAAGATTTATTTATTATAAAACAAGTTTTAAAATTTATGAAACTTTAGCCAAAACTAAAATAAATGATATTAAACATGAAGGTACTTGAACACACTGTGATTAGGCTTGCGCCGCAAATTGTGAGGTCAAAATTGAAAAAATGACCAAGAAAATGACTTTATATTGTACAAATATGTACAAACTAGGACTTATACCTAAATTCTCAGCTCAATTTTAATTAAAATTATTTTAAGAACTTTTTTCTAAAAAAATTATTAAAAAATTAAAAATTTTGATTTTAAATTTTAAAAAAATAATTTCTAATTAAAATTGAGCTGAGAATTTAGGTATAAGTCTTTGCTTGTACATATTTGTACAATATAAAGTCATTTTCTTATTAATTTTTTCAATTTTGACCTCACAATTTGCCGCGCAAGCCTAATCACAGTGTGTTCAAGTGCCTTCATGTTTAATATCATTTATTTTAGTTTTGGCTAAAGTTTCATAAATTTTAAAACTTGTTTTATAATAAATAAATCTTGTAGAATTACATATAAAAAAATTATACTTATGCATTGAGTAGTTCAAAAATGACATGAAAGATCAAACTATGTTTTGTAGTATCTTCTTTGCACATTTTTAAGACTCCTGTGACCCCTTAAGTTGCTGGCCCAGAAGATTTTTAGTCTACGGGTCAGTCGACGCCCGTAGGTAAAGTGTTAATAAAAGTTTGAGTCGATTGCATTGTTAAACAAAGTTATGGTTATTTTTTTATTCGAACACGCATTTTTTTTGAAAAATTGTTATTTTACAAACGCTAAACTTTTAAAACCAAACAAGAAAATAGCCACTTATCTCTTAATTCCACACATTAATTAACTCATCTACGCTAAATATGCTATAATAAAAGTTTTTGACTTTAGTTTCCAATAATTTAATCTAGCAAAACATGCTTGACTGTTTTTATATATAATGTTACTAATTGTTACATTTTTATTTAAACGAGCAGAACTGCTGATCCGTACGAATAATTTGGACTCCATCTCTGCGACCGTTTAAAAAAAGATGTATCAGGGAGCGATTCCAACTTGGCTTTGGCAAAACATCGTAGATACGTAGATTACATGAGATGAGTGACAGGAGATTTAAATCTTAGCACTAGCTAAAAGCTTCGCAATGTCTTAATATTTTGTTAAACAAGGTTATATTTATCGTAATTGTGTAATTAAAATTCGAATCGGTAATGCACAAAGTCTGAATCTACGCAATTTCTTAAAACTTCCATGCATCTTGTAAATACGATCCTTAAAAAAATGTGATTGCTGTGACTTGAAAATTAAGTATCTTAAGACTGGCAACATTATGTTGCATGAAAAAATATTGTGGTATTTTAAACCGCGATCATTTACCAAGATCGTTCATTGAACACAGTTCCTGCGTAATCCGATTGATTCTGTAGTTTTATGGCAACATTTTAACTAGATATCATACGACTGTGTATATCATTTAACTATAAAACAAATTTTTACTATAACATAAACGAAGTCTTGAACCGATATCTACACTGTTCTTGATTATTAGCTTAGTTGTGGCAAAATTGTAACAATATCATACCTACTTTTTTAAACTTTCGAGGGTTAAAAGATTTACAAAGTTATTTAAACCTAAACATGTGATACTATGTATTACTGCTATTATAATTATTCAATAATTATTCTGCTTGGTTTTTTTTTAACAATGCCTAATTCTGCTGAAAATTGTGAGGCTATGCAAATAAAGATGGGACTGCTTCCAACTTGACTGAAGAAAAAAATCCATCCTAGATAGCACTATTTGTAGAGTGACAGGAAATGTGAACCTTAGCACTGGTTCAAGGCCTTGAAAAGACCTTAGTTTATATACGGCAAGGTTTGGTTTCTTTTGTTAGGTTGTTAAAAGATAAATACTCAAGTGACCGGACATTGTCTATGGCCTTCAGTGAAGCATATAAATATAGATAACTGTCTACTTTTATATTCTTCAAGGCATTCTTTAAATGGGAACTTAACACATTGCAGCTAGGAATATCAACCCTTTTGGGTTTGTCTTTTTTTTTAAATATTTAATTGTCAAATTTTCTCGTTCTCTTTAAAAACTTATGAATTCTTTACCAGAATTTTTATTCATTCAGCTTAATATTTCCATTAAATATATAGCGTTTACTTTTAGAGAAAATTCAAAATGAACAAAATTAACTAATAGGTGCGGAAAGTAAAAGGTTAAAAAAATATGAAATGTTGACAACTTCGGTCATTTTAACAATTGAAGAGCTTAGCGGAAGAACGTGCCAAGTGACATTTTTGAAAAAAAAAAGTGTTTGTAGCAATGAATATATTAACTCCTTTAACGATACAAGTTTCCCCATTTTGATAAACTTTATGTTTGGTTTATTTTTTTACGATTTGCAAGTACAGTATTCAATGGATCTGAATACTAACTAAAAATTTAAAAATAATTTTCTCGTTTTCTTTCTTATGTCACTTAGCACGTTCTTCCATTGAGCCTTTCAATTATGATGCATCAAACCTATTAATATTTAATGTGGTATTTGTTATTAATGATGTGTGTTTTTTTTACATTCCATACTTTGGCATTGTATTTGCTTGTACATCAATGCGTTTAAATATTTAATTTACAGAAAATAATTACATTGTAACGCTTTTTCTAATTTTATCTCCTATACATTTCTCGTTCCAATTCTTTAATCGAAATAGCAAGTTTTCCCCTTATATTAACATATTTTCTATCGTAACCCATTTATGCATTACTCATAATTGCTTTACGTAACAGTAACAACTACGAAAACGATGCCCAATTCGCTGTTTACTCAACTTTTTTTCCTTCTCCCCACTCAATATATTTATCCATCATCTAATTGCTTTGTCGAGTGACGTGTTGAGTAAATACTGGTTTTTTATGCTTTATTGCTTCCTTTTTCTGAGAAAAAATACTGATTAAACGTGTATTCCGAAATGTGCATTTATGCATTATCATGTAAATATTTGAGGAAGTTCTATTTCTTGGTTTTTCTCAATGTGTTTTAACAAAAGTAGCGAGTGGACTCGCCTCTTTTTATTGGAAATAATAAAGTACTCAGTGTTATAACAGCTGTAGGAATACATCAATTAATATTTACCCTATAAATAGGTAATGCATTCTATATGATGCAGGATTTTTTTACTGAGTTCACAATTTATCAATTTTGTTTATAAAAATACAGCATTTATTATTATAATTCTTTATTTTCTTGCAATAATGTTTTGACCGAAAGTGACCAATAAAATGAATAATTTTTCCACATTGTGGATTATTTGTATGTTTTTATGACTATTCAATGTTAGTAAATTCCAACAGTTCTACTTGTATCATAAACGACTTCGTCGATACCTCTTTAGCTTTGTAATCCAAAGCAAAAGCATTACCGCCTACGTAGGGCCTTTCACCTCAACAAGTTTAAATTCTGATATGAATCATACTACCAAAAAAATACGCCTAAATTTTTTTTTAAAAATCTGACTCGCTCAAATATAATTTTCTACTTCAACAATGTATACTTCCGCAACATTCTACTATTCCGCAATGCGCGCGCAGATGAAAGGGGAAAAAAAGAATTCGTCTGAAATTAAACCATCCGCCGCTATAAATAGGTCGTCAACTGACAACAAATACACCAGAAAATGGCTTCTCTCTCTGCATACAACAAAAGGGAAACGGAGGTACATGGCCCAATGCCAAGGCCGCTTCTTGTGATGCAGACGGTAAACAGAACTTAGTCGCGGTGTGTGTCACAATCTGGGGAAAACGGCCACCTGTAGAATTTAACATGATGGCTTGACACGCATGTAACTAACGCCCTTCTATTTTTGAGTAAAATTTTTTCCGAAATCATTCAGTTTTACGAGCAAAACTTCCATCCGTATCTCGTTTAAGAGTTTTTGGGAGAATAAATTATTTTCTAAACTTAAATATTTTTTTAAATTTCAAATAAATTTTACCCATGTTTTTAAGCACAAAAAATTTTAAATAACCACTGCATTTTTACTCGTTTATGACGATTGGCAAGATAATTTTTCAACGAAAATACGCTCCAGTTCATCACCATGCACAAAATATAAGATAAATTTTTCAGAACTGCGGCCTGTACTTTATGTAGTTACGAAATAAGTTACACGAAAAACGAATTTTAAAACTTTAAGTCATATCTGGTAATATCATTAAGCAAAACTTAAATAATTCGATTCATCCCGTACGAAAAAAAAATTAATCATTTTAAACTTCCTTAATACACTATTCCGTCTTTTCATTTTATGTAAAGTAAAATTTAATGTTCAAAGTGTTAGAAGGGTCTAATTGCGATATTCTCCTAAGTGTAACGCACAGTACGAGGAAAAGAGACCTATCGCGAAAAAGACCATTCTTCAGGAGAACCGTTTAAAGTTTTAGAAATAATTCAAATTATCACAAATTCGTTACAAATGAACCTAGAACGAAAATATCTAGCATGGACATCCGTTTTATGAGTATCAAACGGTATGCATAGTTATTTTTTACTTTAAATTTGCATTTTTTGCTGAGATATTTTCAGATAGGTTTTTCTTTCGTGTACAAATTTGAATGATTTTATTTCTAATGTAGAGTTATATGTCAAGTTGTAGCAATTGAGTTTAAATTTATAGTAAAATACCGACGTTGAAAACGATTTAAAACTATTTATCTTTTGCTGAAATATTAACTTGATAAAAAAATATATTAACATATCATTTTGCAAATCTATACATATTACGTGATTTTTTTTGTATATATTTATTGTACTAAATACCCCCAAACGGAGCTTTTGTAATGTTTTTTTTAAATGAGAGTATTTCAAATAAAGAAAAGAATGACCAAATTAATCACCGACTTTAACCTTAAAAAAAATTTGGTCGATAAGTCATTTTTCCGCTTATGGTGCGATAAATAAGGTATGACATGACTCGTCCATTCCAATAAAATTTACATTAGTCGATAGTCTCTAATGAGCAGTTATGGACCCTACATCTTAGCGATACTTTAGATAACATTAGTTTTGCAACTCGTCTCCTCATTTATAGCTTTGTCAATCCAATGCCAGTCTGTCTTAGATGTTTCTAGTAAACTGTCGATTACCTGTTGTGAAAATGTCCTCCAACGAGTAGTTACAACAGATTGCATGTGTATGGGGCTATTGGATTGTTTGCGGTTCGTGTGTCACGTGCCTGGCAAATATAAATGGAAGATGTTTTCATATCGCAGTTTAAAGTGTTTGAAAGCGTATACCTAACTTTGTTATGATTATAAAATTGAACTTAATTAGTTAATATAAATATGTGCATTTAATCATTTGAAATACGGCTGATATGTCAGTTTGTACACTCTTAATACAAACGAGCGATTTTAACTCAGTCTGAGTTAATTTTCACTCATTCCAGTGTCGAAAATGCACTTCCCTTCTAGGAGTGGATATCACTTTTGTTTTAAGAGTATACTTATAACCTACGTATAGTTGTGAAAAAAGATATTCCCTAATACAGTTTATATGAAGTTGTGAAGCATTTCCTTTATTTTCGCATCCTTGCACGATTTAAACTTCATTTAAACCTCCCTCCTCACCAAAAACTATAAAAAAATAGTAATGGATTATTTTTTTAAACCTTTTTAAATGTAGATTTGAGTTTTCACATCTAAGTATCTTTAAGTAAAAACTATTTTTAAGCAATAAATTTTTTATCTGGTCTTAAACGTTAAAAAAATTAAACTTAATTTTCCTTGATATAAAATTAACAAATAAAAAAATAGCATCTCATAGCTATTTTTATTCAGTAATCCCCATAAGAGAACAAACATTAAGATAATTGGTATTCACACCAATTATGAAAATTATTTGTTTCTTTTGCCAAGTCAAAAAATATGTTGTGTTTTAAGCTTCTTTCAGCTTTCTAAGAAAACTATGTTTCATATATCATCTTCATTCGCGAATATATTTCATTAATTTTAAACCCTCAGTCCATTTTTTTCTACATATTTATTTCTATACAATTGTTTTATACAGAAGTCATACTATTGTTCTGAAGTTAGTTTCTTCGAAAATTAATTTCTAAAATAGTAGAATAATTTTAAAATGAAATAAACATAAATAGGACATATAAAACCTATCCAAAACTACTTAAATCTACCTATTCATTCTCATAACACTTGCGTACACCCTCACCCAGTTTCCCACATTTTAAGAAGCGGAAATATAATGAAATTACCGGAATAATTAAAATTGACGTTTCTTTAAAAAAAACCACTGGTAATTATAGATGATTTGTACACAAAAAGAAATTGTTTATGATAGCTAAAACTGAATTTTTTTTCTAATTCTCAAATTGGCATTTCATAAACACATAATACCAATACACCAGAATTTCAAATTTTAATTGCAAACCAACAAATCAAGTCAATAATCAATGTGACCATCTGACTTCTTTTTTTTCTAACAACACGTGACTTTAAATTAGTATTTTAGTTTTTTTTTAAAGATTTCCATATAATAGTTATGAACCAGGGAGTTCAATAGAATTTATCGAACGAGTCCGAACAATTTTTTTATGATTCGAAACAAAAGTTTTTTTAGAATTAAGATACATTTGAAAAACGATGTTTTAAATAAAAAAAAAATCATAAAATGAAATATTATAAAATATATTCCATGCTGACCTAAAAACATAAACCTACATTTGTCTATTTTTTTAAAAATTGAAATTCGGTAAAAATACAAAAAAAACCTTTTTCACACGATTATTTTCTAACAATTTTTCTTCAATTATGAACAGTACTTAAAACATAAAATAAGCGAATGTTTGCACACTTTTAGATCTACCTACATTGCCACATTCCTTAATTATGTCACGCATTAAGTGTCATCCTTTTCTTCCAAAAATCGTTTAATGGATTTTTTCTATGTAATTCTCCCAGGTAGAGTTTCAGATTTCGATACTTTCGCTAGTTCGACAAGAACGTTACTAAGAATATTAGTTACTTGCAATAATATGAACATGGTTTCGCATTCTTTGGAATTGAGGCCTAAGACTTAATGTAATTGTTTTCATTTTAAATTATTTTCCCTTTCGTATAGAGTATTTGTGGATATATTTAAAAAGTTACATAAATACTGCTCTCAACTTTTTTCTATTTTTAACAGGTACTTTATACTTGAGTATAATAATGTAATTTTGTTTCATGAAATTGAAAGGAAAATAATGTAGTAATAGTTTAACCTTGGTGACCTAAAAAGAGCTAAGATAGGCAATGATTTTAGGGCCTAAAATTCTATGTAATTTTTCTTAAAACGATTCATGGATGGATTGCTTCCCCGGTACATTTCTTTATAATTACACAATTTTTCCTAAAACTTTTTACATTGGGAAGTGGAACTGTAATAATAAAAATAGCCAAGTCTAATTTGTTAGTAATAACACAGATTTCTTAAACTCACTGGAAAATGTAATTTTTGACACTGGTGTCAATTACACTTTTATCAAACAAGCGCTACAATTCTCTTCTGAAGACTCTCCAATTAAGTTTACTGGATGAGCTCTTACACAAACTCCTGATAAGAGCTCCAAAAAAAAGCAAAAACAAACCCTCTTATCTCTGTATTTTCGAACTATGTTTGGCACTTTGAAGTGTACTCATTCTCGTTTAAGTAATGATTATTATTTTTTTTGTACTTTGTGGTTACTTCTTGTGTATATTGTTTTTGCTAGAAACGGTATTGTGTGCATGTTTTGTAAACAAAATAGTTTTTGCATGGATATTAAACAATATTACATTTTTTTCAATTATATAAATTTTTTTTATAAATATTCAAGATTAATCTCTTTGTGAATATACCTTCCTTGCCAAAATAGATTCTAACTTTATTTGTTATGTAACTTAAATCAAGCAACATAAAATGTTTAGTTTTTTGGTCTTAATTTTTTTAGTTTGTTTATTTAAATAAATTTAAGCAATAAGCTTATTTTTTCGTATAAAAATGTTTTTCTCAATCGTCATTCATTGTTTAAGTCCAGTATACTCGAATTAATCATATGCTCCGTTGCTCTGCGCATATATTTCATTGGTTGGATACTAGCATAAGATAAACTAAAGACGTAACGCATAAAGACTAGTAAGCAACTTTTAAAACTATTGAATACAATCAAATAAGTATTTAAAAAGGTAGAATTACAATTTAATCAAAATTCTATAGGGAAAGTATATAAATATAATTATCTATTGCTACTTATTGCTTTCTTTTAAAGGACTTATTTTTTTGTTTAAATTTATTCACACGCAATATAATTTAATATTTTCTTTAATAAAAACTGTTTAATAATTATACATTGCACGTTCATGCTTGTAAAATGTGTTTTATTATATTAAATTGTTTAACATAAAATCGAGTGGTATTTATCTCTTAAATTGAAATGAATAAAATTCTATTTTTAGATATTCTAATCGAGTAAAAATTATTAACCCAAACCTATTTTTATTCATAGAATTCGCTGCTGGAAGTCAATTAAAAAACATCCCACACTGAGTACGAATTCGAAATTTATTTTCAGTGAAGAACATACTAAAACTTATTTTAAATAATTTATTCGTGCCTTTTTAATTTTCAGCAAGAGTGACGTCTATATTTTCTTAAGTTCAAATTATATTTGGTTAATTGGAACTTTGTATCCAAATCGATAATCATAATAACTTACGTTGTTTTTAAGAACTATGTAAATTAGAGTTATGTACCAAATAAATTAAAGGGATGATTAAATCAATTTTTATTAACTGTGTTCAATCTTTTGGCAACAAAATTTTCCTGATCAACAAACATAAATAATCAGAATATCTTATATTGTGTACCTCAAAATATAAACAAAAATGTACAAAGTGTATAAGATTTATTATCCAAGTGATTGCTCGTGTAAAATTATAAATATGCATAAATAATATATTAATTTATTTTTTCTAACAAAATCTGAATTTTCCATGCTTAAATTTTGATTAATTTTTCTTGGATGTTTAGACAAATATTCTCATATCCGTTAATAGTTCGATAGCTGAAACATAGATAGCTTATAGTTTGTACTTTCTAGAAATTCGTTAGAACTGTTTGAAGAATGAATAACTTATTTTCTTTAAATGGCTGTTTTTATTCATCATAACTTGGTGATGGCGAAACATTAATTTCCTCTTGCTGCTGCTTATAATAATATGCACACATAAATTCGTTGCTGGAAAAATAAGATGTAGTACTAGAATTATTATTTTAAGAATTGTATAAAAAAATAATAGTTTAAATAATGTTTAGATCTCTTTGCATTTTAAAATATCAGACGATTGCGACAACCCATTTCATATTTACCAAACATTATTTCCCGATAGTTTATATATCTTGACTGGTTGAAAACATGTTTAATTGGATTTTCTAAAGAAAAAGTTTTAGAAATAATACGGAATTTTTTTTTCTAAAGTCTGATTTTCTATGCTTGTGTTGAAATTTCCATTTTGGAATATGTCGAAATTTTGTTTGTATCACACCTTTTATTTTGTCTAGAAAAATTAAAACAAAGTAATATATGATATTAATATTCAAAGATATTTTTAAACTGAACTATTTATGCGTTTTTCCAACGTTTTCGAACACTTATTTATATTGAATAATGGAATACAAGTTATTTTGAAAGGGTGGGGTTACAAACTAAAAATACATTATTTTATGTTTTGGTGAATTACTTTCCTTACGTAAAATGAATATACCTAAAATAAATTTTATGTGATAGATGATCTTATACTTCCCTAAGTATAGATCAACAACTAATGAAGCTATAATGGATATTTGATGGATAACCAATCATCGTTGTCTTTGTATAGAACTAATAAGTAATACATAAATGTCAAAAGTAGGATACTCATTTTTCCAAAAAATAAAACAAAGTGAAAAAAATGTGAAAAACTACTTTAGAAATCGATTTATTTGTTTTGTTATTTTCGAATAGATTAATTAAAAACATTAAAGAATTTTTTTCATAACATTTATACTTGTTAAATTTTTTTTAAATGCATATAGAAATTAAACAGCACTATTTTATTGAGGTAGCTTATTTTATAAAAGTAGTAGGAAAAATCTATTAAATATTAGTTTTGATAAATAACTGTTGCATGCAAAATAATTATTTTATGTCTGTACAATTATGTTTGATTATTTTATGTTTGAATTTTTAATTTAAATACCGTTTGGTTTTAACTATGAAGTATAAAGCTTATAGGATTACTTTCAAATGAATTACTTAGTTATGATATAATCTCTTGCCCAATTCCCATGCCAATTGTCATTATCGGGTTATTTAAATTAATTTAATGGTTAAACACTACAAGTTAATGTAATATATTTAAAGTATTTCAGTTTATACTGCCTACAATTGCAAAGAATATCAACAATATTATTTTGGAAAATATTATTAGTCTGTTATTATTCATTTATAAACTTCATAAAATTACTAAATAAAAAAATAATGAATAATTATTTTAAAACAAATAAATGCATAAAATTATTGTTTAATTATGCACACAATTATTAATTAAACTTATACATAAAATTATTATTTATTAAATTAAAAGTCAAGTTTAGTCTCCAAGTTACCCAAGGGTAGGTTCGTTTTGTTTCAAAGTTTAATATGACGTCAGAACCGCTTTTTGTATTAAGCCATGTACATTTAATTAGTTATTAAATAAATTATCTGAAAGACAAATTTGTTAAAATTATTCTAAGTCTTGGAAAAAAATTCTGATTTTTTTTAACGTTGTAAAGATACAGAAATAATAATTCAACTTCTTTTTTTTAGCTTTTCTTTTTGAAAAGTTCTTTAGATATATGTTTGGGGGGCATAACTCTCTTTCTACACATTTTTTTCGATTTAATGCAAAAATAAGTTTTTGCTTTACTGCACCGAGACCATTATTGATATATTTTGAGGATTATTCAGAAAATCTTGTCCACCTTTTTTGCAAGATTTTTTTGTGTAAATTTAATTTTAAAATATAATGTATAAAATAAATGAAAAGATAATTTTTTTGTTTATCGGTATTCAGTTTTATCTTTATAGAACACTGTATTGAATCTTGAATGAAAAAAAATGAAAAAAAATACGTTCGTTTTTACGTTACTAAATACGTCAAAGTTAACTTGATTTTTTTACAAAATGTACTTCAATATTTTTTGCATTCCAATACAAGTTTATGCTTCACAAAGAATCTCAATATATTTATAAAATTCAAAAATATAAAATAAGGTTCCACATTCGAAAAAAATTGGGAATCGATTCAAAAATCTTCGTCGGTATATGCACGCACATCAAATTACTAGTTTGTGAAAGCCTTAACTGTTTTCCTCCTACAAAAACAAGTATTTCCATCCATGAAACGCGAATAATTTAAGTAAACATTTTATGGTTATCTGAATAAAAAACAAGAAAAGTAATATATAAATGCTTTCTAATGTCTTAGGATCAAAATTATAGTTTTTAAAACGTCCTTCTTTCCATTCTGCCTTTGCTTTGAAAAGATCCTACAAACCACAAAAATACTTGTACATTTGAAATGATCTTTCGGTTACACATATGAAAGTTGCCACCTTAAGTTCTGACTTCGCCGCCTGCTCTTGATTCAAAACATCTTATCTCCGTTCTAAAATGCGATAGTCCTCATGTAGCTTTAGTGCGACATTAATCAATATTGACTTGTACTTATTTTTACAGAGTCATGACAGCTAGTAGTTTTAACGAATTTGTCAATAATTCCTTTCGCGATTTAGTATCCATTCAAATCTCTATTGAGCAAATGTAGATCCCCATATTATCCCTTAAGTTCCCACATGTGCTATCTCACTTTGCACAACGGATCAGATTTACTGTACGGTGACCCTTGGAGAACTTTCCAAAATCGCGCCAAGAGTCCGTATTTTGGCGACTTTTGACGTCACGCTCTCTATACTGCGATAATAATGGTCAGATAGGGTTGTCGGGAAGTGTCATCGTTGCGAATTCGAATCATCAGTTAAATTATACAGGTTGTCGCAAAAATTATTTATCACCAAATCCAAAAAAATCGGGCCAAGTTTTACCGTCCAGTAAATCTTTTCCGTTTAGCAAAGTGAGATAGCACATGTATTGGGAACTTAAGTGACGATATATTCAACCAGAATAATTACTTTTTTGAACTTGGGTTTACCATACCGGCAAAGTTGTCACAATATTATCTTTATCTAGTTATTTCAGATTGTGGACCAAAAGTGTCGTCAAAATACTCCAGTCTATTATAAATGATCCTATCAGTTTTTATAGCGAGATCAGAGTCTGATCTTCCATAAGTACCTTCAGTCCTGGGTCTACCTCCCAAAAATTTTCAGTGATATTATGCTATACTGTGTTGCCCCTAAAATTTCAGAAAATTTTGTAATTTTGTGGCCCCGTATTATTTTGTGAGCTAGAAAATAGAGCAATACAATCGACAAGTTTGACGAAATAATCTAAATGTTCGTTTCATTTTGTAGCTCTAGCTTTTTTATTCATTCAGACGGGTGCCCACAAAATTTTATGTTCCAAAATCCACATTATCCATGAAAAATCCAGGAAAACTGTTCAAATCCACCTTTTACAATGAATTCAAACCAAAATGGTCTTTTAAATTTTCGCCCAACTGGCGGATTTTAGTCTTTCCTCCAACATCCCTTGGCGAGCGGTAGCTATATCCGATAAAATCAAAGATGACTCAAGTATGTCACAAGACTGAAACTCCCATTGACGTTTTGTATTGGAATGATAGACTCGATGTTCGTAAACAACGCCGGGCTGACGTTATTTACTCGGAAACTGTGCGAATATTTCGCATTCCCTGTTTTGGGCAATCTTTAGAGATTTATTGATGTGACACCAAGATAATTTCTCCTTGGGCTATTATTATTTGCAAACACATTGGACTTGGGCTTGTTTCTCTAATCAATGTAATTAATAAAAATCAATTTAGACAGGGTGTACTAAGGTTTAAATTATGTTATTAGTTAGTGAATATTTTCTACTAAGTGTGAATATTTAAATTTATGAGTGTCACTGTTTCAGAAAACCAGTTTTTATTCATCTTAGAAGAAAATGTATTTACGTAGCATTCAAGTTGTACTATGAACAGCTATTAAGTTTTTTTTATGAAATTTTCGATAGATAAAGTAAAATTGCAACACTTATAAAAGAAAACTATCCAGTTTTTTTAGTTGTATTATTAGTTTATTACTTTATCAGGAACTAATACTTTTTAATTTTATTCTCAATTCCTTCAAATCTATTGCCTTCCTAATAATATTCATCTCTTCCCGATACGTTTTTCATATTGAAAGGAATATGATTTTAAAAGCAAAAAATATCAATTTAAAATATTTTCGAATATCTGATACGATGTTCTGTACATAACCTGTTTTAGTAAACACGTTGACTTTAACAGATAAAAATTTTTACTAGTGATGTTGCTTGTGAAATTTATTTCCAACACACCTTCATTTTCCCAGAGAGGATAATGCTAATTTCAGACGCTACTAAGGATTATTTTTAGAACTTGCAAAACCTACGAAGATGAAGCTTCAAGTGAAGATAATACATTTGCACCACCTTTACATAAAATCTAATATTGCGGGAAATGTAAATATTAAATTCAAGCTATGAGGCATTTTTTTAACACGGTAATACCATGAGTTTTGCGTAATACGCAACGCATTTTATTCATTTTATCTCATGTAAAAAGGTAACATATTTTGGAATGGAAATGCATTTTCATAAAGAATGTTCTGCAATAAGGTTTTTTAATGCGCCTATATATAAGTATATTTTATATTGCCATATATTTCTAAAGAACCAAATAATTTCATTTATATCCAAAAAATAATTTATTATCCTTTTTGTTCCATACAGATAACGTTTTATTCAATTTCATTCCATAAAATTGCATTTTACAAATAAAAAAAACATGACTTCATAGAGCAAAAGTCAAGTTCATTGTGTAATTTTTTGTCTAACTATTATTTATAATGTTAAATAATCCCACTATTTATTTTTTTATTATGTTTATTACTGTTATTAGTTATTGGTGCTTGTATTGATTCTTGATCTACAATATTTGTCATTGTGTTTAAAATTTGAATCATTCATTTTTATAAATTTCAAAAAAAAAGTATATATCAAAGTTTAGCGTTCTTCTCCAATTTAATTTCAATACTTGATGTTTATTTTTATAATTAATTTACAACTTGTATTTAAAATTCATTTTCCCCTTTTTAAAAAATATATTTTAATACGAAACGCTAAACTTTCGATTACAAAAATATTAATATTGTTCAATCTTTAAATATCCATGACATTTATTTAAAAAAAAACGCATAAAATTCGATAATGTCAAATTTTAAATGTCACAGAAGCGTTTTATAAATTAATGTATTCAAGTAAATTTACGTTTAAAACTTCCCTTTTCTTCACCTTTACATATAAAAATTCCTTTCATGAATGTTACCAATTCCACCCACTTGAATTTGAGGAGTAAACAAATCCATTCCTGTCTGGAATATAAAGGATCCGAGATAAAATCCAGGATATGTAGTGTTTTTTTTTTCTCTAAGGAAGACTGAATATAACAATGTGAATCTATATAACAAGTGTGCTTGCTTTAAGCTAAAAGAAATGGTCATAGAAAAGTCTGTCAGCTACTTAATAAATTGACATTTTCAACTTTAAAATTTTTTAAACTTAATATTTAATTATTTTGGTTAAATTAGATAACTTCTAATGTCTATTCTAACTTTTAAGGCATTCGGTACTAAGGCATCTAAATAATTAGAAATTATTACTTGTTTTTAAATGGATTGCGTCCAAGATTAATCAGTGTTAAATTGGCAGACCCCTGATAGGGTACATGGTACAAGTGATTGACAAGTACAGTGATTGGCCCCCTTCTTTAGCGGCCATATTGCTTTTCCGATTGTTGGTGCACTGTTGCCAACATGACAAACGTTAATGGCGGGAATTTTAAAAACTTTCTTCACACCTATTTTGGGCTATAACATCTTTTCATTTTCAATAATGAATGAGGAGGCCAATTACTGTACTCGTTACCCTAAGCAATGAGACCTTTCTGTTATACTTTAGACTTATTTTACGAATAAAGAAGTGCCGACTTTTCTTCAGCGAAATTGAAATCCAGCATAGTCTTTGCCACTGCGAAACATTGCGCCTTCCTGTATTTGAGTCCCTTTGTTTTGTTTTAAGTTCCATTTGCGACCTTTTTCGAAAAAAATTCCTTTCACGTCTGTCGCCAATCCCAGTGACTAAAACTTGAGAGCAAATAAATCTCTTCCCCTTTCGAGTCCGGGATATAAATTGATTTATCGGATGGCGCTTTCCAGAAACTGCATCTCTGTGCTTTCACTACATACCAGTGGAAACCCAATAATGATCTCCTGTTAAATGGATTCCGTGGTACTTAAAATACATTAGTTATTTTGTGATTGATCAAATAAGATTTTTTTCGTGTAATGGATGGAATTAAGAGCAATTTTGATTGAATGCAGTTGCTAAAAAAGTTCTCGTTCATTTAGCCATTTTATAAAATTGTGTGTAAAGCTTGTAACTTGTTTTAGTTAAATGTATATTATTAAATATATTTTGCAATGAACATAGACATAATAACACTTCTTTTTGTTGACATGACATGTTTTAATGTTTTTGTTGTGTTGTATTAATTGTTAAACTGGAAAATAATGTACCCTATCAATTTTTTTGGGTAGTATTACCCTAGTCGCATTGCTTCTCGAAATTTGCTCGAAATTTGCTCGGTCATCGATCGATCATCGGTTTAGCGAGAACTCACCGGTGATCGCCCCCTTTATCCAAAAGTGCTCGAGACGAGAT
>CM043113.1:42669734-42863122 GCA_023701765.1 Hylyphantes graminicola | reverse complement strand
TAAGAAGCAGGATTCTGTACTTCATAACGAACGGAAACAGCAACATAAGCTTATTATTCTATAACGGATTAAGGGATATATGAATTGAACTGATCTATATAAAAAATGCAAATCGTTTGCTGTTTGCTGGAGTAGCTTATTTTTAATTCTTACTGATTATTTTTTTACTTAAATATGTATTCTTTTTAATTTGAGCTTCTTATCAAAGGTATTTTTTAGAGAAACTAATATTAATCATTACTATATCCAAGATGGGTAATTAAATGGAAAAAATTACTGGGTAATCTTCATATTTTATGCAACTCAAATGAAAGAAAAAAATAGTTAAATTGACTATTAAATTATTTTTTCACCTCTACCCGTGCAACGTCGGGTATAACAGCTAGTACCCACATATATAAAGTGTATGAATTAATCTTGAATGTAATGTATGAATTGTCTTGAAATGTATGAACTAATCTTGACATTAAATTAAACATTGTTATACATTTTTTTAATTAAATAGGATCTTAAAAAGTAAAGATTTACCCGTTCCATTGGTAAAACTTTCAAAGAAAATTAACTATTTTTTAAACTTAAGTATTTACATGCATATAACTTGCAGAAAATATTGTAGTTCTTTGGCTAAATCCCGGTTTTAAAAACATATGAGAAATTATCAAAATTTTTATCATGCATATTTTTATCTACTTTAAATAATGATTAGATTTCTTAATCTATGGTGTAGAATATTGCGTAAGTAAAGTAACTGGAAGAGCAGATCCGTTAGACACAAACTTTTATGCGATTTTTTGTAGCAACTAGTAACTGTTAGCAACAACATATCAACCGTTAACATAACATAACAACAAAAAGAGTTGCCAGAGTAGGAAATAAAAGTATAATGCACGTGACATCTAAATAATCTAAATAATGAGACAGATAAGGTGAGCGCGATGACGTCGACTTTCGGACTTGGGCGGGTGACATCTGATATGGTTAACCCTCTTCTGCATACTGTTACCGTTTGGTAACAAGTAACATAATCCACTTTATGCTATTAAATTAGAGCTCCTCCTAGACAAATCTGTGTTTTTTCATCTATTACATTTCATTTTAAAGTTTTAGTTACTAATAATCCTCATAGATGACAGTAGTAAAAGTGTATTCAAAATTAAAGAGTGAGGTAATTAACTTTTGTGAAATTACGTTTTTGGCAGTATTCAAAGAATAATATTAGTACTAAATACTAATAAATTGTTTTGAAAAATTAATCATAGTTAAAAAGGGTTATTTTGAAATATTTTTAGGAGTTTTCTAGTCATTATTATCAAAATTGGAATTTTGCAGTTGGTTTTTGTCATATGGAAAAATTTTTAAAAATTTAAATTATTTAAATTCTAATGCAGTTAAATTTTTTTAAGTATTTTTACCATAATGTGTGAGTATTAAAGATACATATATATTTTTTGGGATGAAAATAAAAATTCATGCATTAGAGGGTATAGTGATAAATCAGTTGAATATTTTATAAAGATTCTGATCACGAGTTCTTTGCTACATAGTTGCAAAATGAATGAATTGTTATCACAAACAAAGCAGTTTAAGAAACACAAATTTCTATATACGGCGTCCCGTTCTAAATATCACTTTTACATTTTTTGACAAACTTAAAACAGATTATCAAAAAAAGCGAAAAAGAAAACAAATATTTTATTCATTGAAATATATTTTTGAAACAAAAATTAACAACAGGAATTTGTTTTCTATCCGGTATGACAAGTAAACTTTAATGAAAAATAAATAAGGATTGAAAGTTATATTTGTATCTCTTAAAGTGGTGTCGCCATCTCTTGATTATTTTGTAAGAAATGCTTTCTAAGCTAAGTAATAAACAGAAGGTTCCCTTTTCACATTCCTGAATAATTAAATCAAAAGCAAATGGAACAAGTTCAAAAGCATTATGAGTTTAAGATGAACGTTATAAAAGTCCCAGTTAATTCGGGTTGTCGTTTTCTCGATACATCCATCTTTAAATAATAAAATTCGATTGTAAGTTTGTTTCAAAAATTAAAACTAAAGTCCAACTATTTATTTACAGTGACCCAATTTATTTACAAATCTATAAAAACATTTGTGAAATAACCATTTTAAACATTCAATTTCTCTGTCTTAAAGAAATTATAAATTTCTAATGATTCAAAATACGAGTCATAATCTAAATTGAAATAACCGTATAAATTGTATTATTTAGTTCTATATATAAATATCTCATCCCTAAATTAGTGAAGAATTTATCATTAAGTAACAACGTTTTCGGAAACCAATATTGTGTAAACTAAGGCCAATTTATCACAAAAAATTTTAAAATTTTTTTTTTAGTAATTATAGGTAATAATCGACTACTTTTGACCCAGTATTATAAGAAATTATGCGTACAGTCAGTGCGGGTAACTTAAGCCAAAATCATAGTTTTTTTTTTTTTTACAAAAGAAAACAATTTTAATTTTTAACTGCAAGAACGATTTAAACACTTAAAAATCATTATGCATTCTAAGTATTATACTTTTAGGAATAATTTTCAAGCATTTTTGTTAAATTTTAAAAATTAATAAAAAATTTGAAGAAAAAAATTTACAAATTGCTACTCTGCAAAGCAAAAGTGGGATCTAGTTAACCAAATTACAACTGGTAAGAAAATTAATTGTACACTTCCAGAAAGCTTTAATAATACTGATTCAGCAAACCAATTGAATCTCTTTTTTAATAATTTAGAACAAAACAATTTATTGGACTTTCTTAAATTTGAATAAAACATCTCTCTTAATCTTATCTCTTTTGCTTTTTTTTATTATTTCAATTCTGAAGTAATGGATCTACTAAAAACCTTTTCAAAAGATAGCAGTTACGACAATGATGGGATTAACATGAAAATCATAAAAAAAATACCTTGCTTATAATAATTTATCTTTTATCACAAATTTTATTAACACTTCAATAAGTAAAGAAGATTTTCCAAATTCATTAATCAAAGAAACAATACCCCTATCTTTAAATCAGGAGGTAGCAATCCTTTCACGAATTACAGACCAATTGCAATGCTTCCTGTCTTCTTTAAAATCATTGCAAAAGCTATTTCAAGCCGCATGTATGATTTTTTGTACCAAATAAATTTTTTTGCTGAAAACCAATATGGTTTCATTAAGAGCCGTAATACAGAAAATGCTGTTCTTCAATTTTCAAAATTTATTTATAATAGTATTGACAAAAATAAAAAACAGTTGCAATTTTTCTTGATATGTATATCTAAAGCTTTCGACAATGTTAATCATAATATATTAAATAAGAAGTTAGAATATACAGGTTTGCAAGGTAATATTTTAGATTGGTGCAAATCTTATCCCTCAAATAGAGTATAACGAGTGAACATTTATAACAAATTTGGCGATTTTTCTGCTTCAAACCGTGGGGTACATCAGGGCTCAATTTTGGGTCCTCTATTTTTCTCATTTTTATTAATGATTTATGCAAATTGAATGTATATGCTGAAATGAGTACTTAAGCTGGTGATTCTGTTTCACTTTATTCATGCTGTGATATTGATACTCTTATTTTTTAAATAGAATCTGACTTACATGATATTGGAAAATGGTTTCTTGCTAATGACCTGAAGTTGAATTTGAACAAGACTAAATATATTTTTTTCCATCTAATTACATCTGATTTGAATCTTAAAATTAAATTTCACTCTTTTTCATGTTCTGAATCAAACTGCAATTGCCATGTCATAGAATCTGTTAGTAGTATTAAATATCTGGGGGGGGGGGGGTTACATATTGACTGTAACTTAAAATGGAAATCATATATCAAAGTTCTAACTATAAACTTACGTTTTGTTTTGGTCAAGTTTTACTACCTCCGATACAAAATCGATAGAAAGTTTTTAATCAGTTCATATTATTCTTGGTTTTACTCAATTTTAAACTATGTTGTCATAATTTGGGGAGGGGAATCAAATCTAATCTACTTCCCATAATAAAAATTCAATACAAATGTTTTAAAATCATAAAATCAACTTCTTATCCAGGCAATCTTGACAACCTACATTTGTTGAATTTCAGGAAAAATTTTATTTATCGTTTAGTTTTATACCTCATCAAAACAAACTTGCTTGTAATCATAAAGAACATGTTTCCCAAATGCTATGTCCACACTACGACAATAAAAATGACTAGAAATTGCACGCGCATGGAAATACCTATGCAAATTGTTCAGGCATGCGCGCGCACTTACCTTGAATGGACCAAATTGCATATACATTTCCATGCTCGCAATTTCTTGTCATTTTTATTGTCGTAGTGTGGACATAGCAAAAGAAGACCTAATGAAATATATGTTATTCCTAATTTTAGCACGGAAATTTTCCGTAAACACTTTTTTTTTTTATCTAGCTCCACATTATTATTACAGGTTACCCCTTTACACATTTAAAATATTGTATCTGTCTCTTCCTTCAAACGTGAAATCTCAAATTTTATCTGTGAATCAACGACATTGATACCTTTTAATTTTATTTATTTTGAAGCAATAGTAATATTCTTAGCCTATGTTTGCCGGATATATTTTGTTTTTATCTTTTCGTATTTACTTTAATATTTATATATAATTTTCAACTGTATTGTTCTTTCTGCTATGGCCTGTACGGGTTTTGTTTCCCCTTGGCCATCAATGTGTGTTTTTCCTTTTTTTCCTCTCGTATTTGTATCTTGTAAAATAAATAAACTGTCTTGTAAAATTGGTATTAATTAAAAAAAAAATTAGGACACTGTTAGAAGACGGGCGGGTAACTTTGGCCACCCATGAAATACATAAGAAACACACTTTTTAAACACTTTAACACACTTAAAAGCTGTGTTAACGAATAAATAGCAATATTAAAACGTTTAAACCTTAAAATAATAAAGTTATACGACATATAGCTATTAAAAATGGTATATAACTTAGCATTTACATTGCAGTGCATCGTGGAATGGCATTACACGATGAATACCAGAATTGTTTGTCGCTTAAAAGAAAAACAAACTTCTATTTTAATAAGGAAAAATAACTTTTTTGAAGCAATATTTAATGTCCTGAATTAAGTGCTTGTGTCTGGAAATGAATGCCATTCCTACGCGCATGCGCCGGAGATTTAACCCTGAACTCCCATCTATGAGGCCTTTTGTAGGGACACTTTCTAAGATATTCTCATGAGATGAAGATGAGCAGATTTAGCGCTCTCTATATATTTCTTTTGTCTCATTGTGTATGTGTGTATTTGTGCTGTTATGTCCTTTTCAGTAATAAAATAGCTCATTAGAACATTTCCGAACCCTTCTTTCGTATATTTACGAAGAATAAGTGACATTTCTGGCATCCCCTGCAGTGACATTTGGATATTTACGTTATATTTACGTTAAAGGAATTTACGCACTTATATCCTACGAAATAATATTTGTGCGGTGCCTCCTCTTTTTTACGTTATAAATCTGAGCTATTCTACGAACGCTTTGTTTTTACTGAATAAACATAGGACGACGTTAAGCACATGCACATTACGAATTAATTGGTTGTTTACGAAGACATTTACGCATCTCAGACAATGACTTCGGCGCCAACATTAGAGAAAGTGAAACAAAAGAGAGCGATCCAACGAACGCAGTTTACGAAAATCTTCAATAAGATTACCGCTCTGCTGGATGACGAGTCGTCTACAGACAATTCGTTGGAAGCCTCTCTCGAACTTTTAACAGAACGGGTTCAGCAGTTGAGGGTCTCAGACGAATTAATTCTTAACTTTCTTCAAGATGCTAAAGTAACCCAAGAGGAGTTCGAGAAGGAATTCCTTGAAAATGAAGAGTACCAAGAAAAATACACTCTTCAAAGAGTCGCTGTAAGGCAGAGAAAACAACCGAGTTTTCAAGTAGCCGACTCATCTGGGGGTGTCACAGCCGTGACTCCTGCCGCTGTAGCTCCAGCACATCGAGTGGACCGACGACTTCCAGAATTTGAGATCCTGAAATACGACGGCGATCCGAGAAATTGGATTACATTCTGGAACCAGTTCAAGAGGATCCATTCCGATGCAACCCTGGAAGAGGACTACAAGCTCCAGCTCCTGCTACATTCCACAAAGCCGGGAAGCAAGCCCAGAGAAATTGTTTCCAGCTTTCCTGTGAGTGCAGAGAACTATAAACCAGCAGTCAAGTATCTACAGGAACGGTTTGGCCAACAAAGTGTGCTAATCCAAGTGTATATACGCGATTTGTTAGAACTTATAATTGTCAACAAGACTTCGACAATTGATTTGTCAACTCTTTACGACAAGTTGCAAACGCAATTACGTGCGTTAGAGTCTTTGGGTGTTACACAGAACACCTATGCCCACTTCCTATATCCGTTAGTGGAATCGGCACTCCCTATCGACATTCTCAAAGCGTGGGAGAGAGAAAGGGGTAAGATCAACAACTCTGGTAAGTCTGATTTAGACCAATTAATCGAGTTCTTAAAAAATGAAGTGGAATCTGAAATGCGCATTAAAATGGCCAAAGAGTCATTTCATAATAATACTTCTTCTAAAACAAATAATACTAATACTAATAGCAATCAGTTTAAAAATAAGAATAAATATGCTAAACAACATACTCCTGTTGCACATGAATTGTTAACTACCAATACTAAAACTAATAAAGGTAATTGGAATGATTCGAACATTAATTTACATAAAAATAAAAAGAATGAATGCATATTTTGTGAAAAATCATCTCATACCTCTGAGAATTGTGATGAAATTTCTTTTCTGTCTGTTGCAGAGAGGAAAAATATAGTTAAGCAAAAAAACGGCTGTTATGTTTGTTTGAAAACAAATTCTCATTTTGCTGACCGGTGCTTTTCTAAGATTAAATGCATAATATGCAGAAAGAGACATTTTTGCATATTGTGTCCTGAATTGCCTATAAAGGAACAAATTGAAAACTTTACGGTCGAAGCAGAAAAAACCATAACTACGAATGCGTTAACTAAGGGTAAACAATTCTCAGATGTATTGCTCCAAACTTTAATCGTAAAAGTTCATAATAATGGTAAAGAAATGGCCATTAGAGGCATTTATGATAGCGGTGCTATGCGTTCTTATTTACGACAAGATGTAATTAACATTATGAATTTGAAACCAGTTAATGAGATTAAATTACAACAATCTTTATTTGGAGGTATTGAAGTTAAAGAGAAACTTTATGAATCTTTTCATGTTGATATTGGTAATATTGATAATTCTTATAAATGTAAAATTGAAGTGTTGAATCAATCACAGATATGCTCAAGCATAAATCGCATTTCTTCTAACGTTATTGCGCAAGACTGTGAAAGATTAAAGATTTCATATTCGGATTTCACAGAACAAAATCCAGATGTTGATCCCGAGATCAAACTTTTAATTGGGGCCGATTTTATGCCAAAACTGCTAACGGGGAAAATGTTTTATTTGCCATCTGGTCCCATTGCTATGGAATCGAAATTAGGTTGGGTGCTCCTTGGGAAATGTTTTGACTTGAATGCTCAGTCGATCGTGGGAACGGGGAATGAATCTAATGGTTTTGTAAACTTAAATATGGCGAGCCATGTGGTGAATCTCTTAACAAGAGATCGTTGCATAAGTGAGTTATGGCGATTGGATTCTTTGGGTATTTATGATCCTGTTTATTCTAACGACGACGAAATGGCGAGAGAAGTTGAAAACCATTTTTTGAGCTCCATACACTTAGATAATGACGGACGGTATGAAATAGCATTACCATTTGTTTTGGATAAGACGCGGCTGCCTTTAAATATAAACATTGCAGAGAAGAGCGCTGCGAATGTAAAAAAGAAATTAATTGGGTCGGATCAAATTAAGGATTACGGAGCGGTTTTTACTGAGTGGTTGGACTTGGGAATTATTGAGAGGGTGGATAATGAGGAAAAAGTAATGGGTTGTCATTACTTGCCACACCGGCCAATATTTAAGGAGCATAGTAGCTCACCTGTACGTCCCGTTTTCAACGCTGGTTCCGCTGCGGCTGGTACATTGTCGTTAAATGCTTGTTTAGCTACTGGACCTAATTTGATTTCACAAATTCCTTCCATCCTTAATCGTTTTAGGAAAAATAAAATCGCAGTTTCTGGGGATATTCAGAAAGCCTTTTGTATGCTGGGTATTCAGGAAAGCGATCGAGACTATTTAAGATTTTTATGGTGGGAGGATGATAATTTAAATAAACTTGTTACATATCGGCATAAAAGAGTTGTTTTTGGATTAACATGCAGTCCTTATCTTTTAGCTGCTACTTTACGATATCATTTAAATACGGTATCGGAAAATTTAAAAAAGACGGCGGACGTTTTAAGGTCTTCCTTTTACGTGGATAATTGCCTCGCGAGTGTAGATTCGGAGGATGAAATGGTTAGATTTATTACGGAGTCGCAAATTATTATGTCGGCCGGACTTTTCAATTTGCGGGGATGGCAAACTAATGTTCCGTTTTCTGTTATGAACGAGTGTCATAAGGCGGAAGTCCCAGTGTTAGGTTTGACATGGGATACAGAGAACGACACACTTGCATGTAAAATCGAACCAGTTTCAGAGTTGGAAGGGCCTATTACTAAACGAATCGTTTTGTCTAAAGTGCATCAAGTGTTTGATGTAGTGGGGTATACCGTACCGGTTTTGTTATTGCCTAAACTCCTTCTTCAAAAAACTTGGGAATTAAAACTTAAGTGGGATGATGTACTACCCAATGATTTGGCAAATAAATTTAAAAGGTGGATTAGCCAATTACACTTACTAACAAATATAAAGGTACCCCGGTGGCTGGCTATAGAACCTATAAATCAGATGATAAGCTGTCACCTATTTTGCGATGCAAGCCAATTGGCGTACGCTTGTTGTGTTTTCCTACGCGTTGAAGTAGATAGAAATGTTAAAGTAACTTTGTTAAGTGCTAGAAGCAAGATTCGTCCTTTAACTAAAACTACAATTCCACGTATGGAACTTTTGGCTTGTTCGATCGGGGCTAGGTTACTATCTACAACTTTGAGTGATTTAAATCTTCCGGACGTAAGAATAAATTGTTGGACCGATTCCTCTACCGCTTTGAGTTGGATTAAACGAAATCAAAATTGGGGAGTTTTTGTTCAAAATCGAGTAAAGGAAATCCAATCTCTAACTTCTACGGTAACATGGCAACACATCCCAGGTCAAAATAACCCCGCAGACCTTGTTTCCCGCGGTTGTTCTATTGAACAGTTGTTGGAAGGGCGTTGGTGGGAAGGACCAGATTGGCTTTATTTAAGTGAGGAAAATTGGCCTAAGTCAAATGAAAATCCGGACGAAGAAATAGTGTGCTCAGAAATGCGTAAATCAGCTGTTGTGAATTTGAGCAAATCTGTGGATGATTCTAATTGGTATTATAAGTATTTCTCCTCGTATAAAAAGACCATCAGAATGATTGCCTGGATTTTAAGATTTGCTGATAAGACCAGGAAAATTAATGTTAATGATACAAATGATTTGTCTTTAAGTGAAATTGAACGCGGAGAAAAATATTTGTTCAGACTCATTCAACAAGAGTCATTTACGGGATGCTCTGATCCAAAATTAAAAAATCTCAAACCAATGATGGATAACGAAGGGTTATTAAGAGCTGAAACTAATCTGGTATCGAGAGATGATACGCATAATTTTAAATATCCGATAATAATGCCATCAAAGCACCCCGTGGTGAAGTTGTTGATTATGAGTTTTCATAAAGATTTATTACATGCTGGTACTTCTATGTTAATGTCGAGTTTACGTGAACAGTTTTGGATCTTAAAAGCACGTAAGACCATTCGTGATTGTTTAAGAAAATGTACAATATGTCAAAGGTTTAATAACAAACATAGTGAAGCTCAACCGGGCATATTACCAGCAGATAGGGTGAGAGATACGGCAGTATTTGAAATTGTGGGAGTCGATTTGGCGGGGCCTCTTTACATTAAAGGTGGACAAAAAGCCTACATTGTTTTATACACATGTGCTGTGTATCGAGCAATTCATCTTGAACTAGTGACGCTTTTGTCTACTGAAGCCTTCTTGCAATCATTAAGGCGTTTTATAGCTCGCCGTGGTAGACCCAAAATTATATATTCCGACAACGGAACTAATTTTGTGGGGGCCAACAGAGCGCTCAACGCCATCGACTGGAAGCGGGTGAGTTCCCAGGCAGTTGACCATAAGATCCAATGGAAGTTTAACCCTCCTTCCGCCGCTTGGTGGGGCGGATGGTGGGAGCGACTTATTCAAATGGTTAAGAGAATATTAAGGAAAATACTGGGACGGGCAGCCCTTACATACGAGGAAATGCTTACAGTGATTTGTGACGGTGAGCAAGTGGTAAATAATAGACCTCTCACTTATGTGTCCGAAGACGCTGACGTCGTAGCTCCTTTAACACCATCCATGTTTTTACATGAGGTGAAGACGTCAGGTGTCCCGGATATTGATGAGGTAGATAACTCCGAGTTAAATAAAAGATCAAAACATCTCCAAAAGATACGTGAAATGCTCCGATCACGATTTCGATCCGAGTACTTGGGTCAATTGTGCCAACAGTCTTTTAAAGATAAAATAAACAACCCAATTGCAGTAGGTGATATTGTTTTGTTAGAGGATCCAAACAAAAAACGTACTTTCTGGAGTATGGCTAGAGTGTTAAAATTGATTACTGGTAGAGATGGTCATAAAAGACTGGCTCTAATAAAAACTGAAACAACTGAACTATTACGACCAGTTCAAAGACTTTATAGACTTGAACTTGATATTCCTATTAATGATAATGCTGAAGAGTTAATTAATAGTGAAATTGTGAAAACCAGAAGTGGCCGAATTTCTAAGCCACCCAATCGTTTGTGAACTATATCATTGAAATGTTGTGTGTAATATTTTCATTTAGTATTATAGTTCTTACTTGTTTTTTATAGATAATTGCTTAAAGTACTTTTTATTCAAATGTTTAGTTTTCTAGTACTTTTTAATGCAAATGTTTGGTTTTCTAGTACTTTTTAAATGTATGTTTAAATGTATTTGAATTTTTTAAGTTAAAAACTTCAAAGGTGGGAGTATGTCCTGAATTAAGTGCTTGTGTCTGGAAATGAATGCCATTCCTACGAGCATGCGCCGGAGATTTAACCCTGAACTCCCATCTATGAGGCCTTTTGTAGGGACACTTTCTAAGATATTCTCATGAGATGAAGATGAGCAGATTTAGCGCTCTCTATATATTTCTTTTGTCTCATTGTGTATGTGTGTATTTGTGCTGTTATGTCCTTTTCAGTAATAAAATAGCTCATTAGAACATTTCCGAACCCTTCTTTCGTATATTTACGAAGAATAAGTGACATTTAATAACAAATATGTTTATAAAAAGCAAACGATTTTATATTAAAAGGGGGGGGGGAATAATATATTCATAATTAGGAATCTGAAAATGTTTACCTTTCGACATTTGCGATTTTGAGTGTTATACGTTTCTTGCATTCTATTTTTATCTTTTTAATGTTTAAAATCGCGAGATTTTTTAAAAAAAATATCTAAAAAATGAGGAATCATAAAAGTAAGAATTTTTCAATAATGCTCAAACAAAATACACTTTTAAATACATTTTTAAAGTGCAAAGTTCCATAAAGAAATATTTACATCTTTGGCCCAAGTTACCCACACACATTGGCAAAAAGCTTCCCAATTACCAATATTTAAACACAGCATAAAAAGTATTCAACTTAGAATAAAACAAATGGTGTAATATTCTTCCCCATAAATACAAGAATCGAATACAATGTTTTATTTAAATATTTTCAATATTTTTTTAGTGTTCCAGACAAAAGTGGGAAGAGATAGATTTTTGTCATTTAATGCTCGTAAGAATGAAAACAGAATTTGTACTATTGCCAGAATTAGAATGCGATTTTTTTTTTACATGAAATGAAAGCCTATGTTTCCACCTTTCCAAAAATGTAAAACAATTTAAGATGAGATCATTTTATGAAGAGAAATTAAGAAACAAATCTTTTTCCTACGCATTGCCAAAGTTACCCCCCTCGTTGAAAAAGTTACCCCTAATAATTTAATATTAGAAACTTAAGATATTTTTGGTATTTAATACTGATTTTATTGCGTTCGAAAAATCGCATCACAAGGAGACACTTAAAAAAGACTTTCTTATAATTAATTTAACTACTTTAATAATTTAATGCAGACTATTTTTTATAATTTTTTTGTGTAATAAATTTTATAAAAATGTAGACGTGCTAGCATAACATTGCATTCGAAATTTGCTTTCTTTAGATTAAAAAAAAAATGTTAACCTCAAATTAATCAGTTTTTTATGGGGCATAAGTCACAATTTCGATCTAATTGAAGATAGCATTTATACCTTGATTTATCTTTTATATTTTTGCATGGTTTTCTTTTTAAAGTGGAGTTGAATACTTTTTCTTCAATTCAATTAATGTTTTTGCTATTTGGCATCATCATGTTTCTGATCGTAATTTTAAAAAATAATAGAGGTGACATCTATTCGGATTAATAAAAAATATGTTTTAATATAAAAAGTTTGAAGAATCGAAAGATGTGCTTTTTGACGTCATAAATGGTTATAGACCGATCACAAAAAAATTTCTTTAATGATGATGCCAAATTGTCATTGGGACTGAAAGGGTAAACACTTTCTTAGGAAAAACCAAAACAGTAAGAAACCATCTGTATCTTAATTTTTGGCTTGTTTTTTCCCAATACCTAATTCGACTTCTAATTACTTTTTCTCAAGCATCATGGTGAGAAACTAACTTTTGCACTACGATGCACAAAGAACAATGCTTTAACTTAGGAAGCCAATCTATTGGTCAAACTTAATTTGGCTTAAGGAGAGTTGCTGTAAAAAAGTTTGTTAAAAAGCATTTGCATAGTATTTTGTGAATAAATGCTAAGTTGCTAAAAAATTCCTTCTAATTGTTCATTTCTTATTGCAGATTATAATAGTTTAGGGTTTATTTCATTTCTTTCTAAAATTTAATCATTTCGTATACAAAAATTGAGAATGCTGAATAATTTATTTTGTTTCAAGGTATAGTATTCCAAATACAAAAATACATATTTATTTTTATCACATTTGACTTTTTATTTTTATCACATTGATTAAATATGCTTATACTAACGAATCAATCAAATTTTAAAGTAAACTCTTGTCTAAATACAAAACTGGGGCTACTTTTATTTTGCAAAGAAAACATAAATGGTTGAAGAATCGCTACTATTTAGTCAATATCAACTTGAGATGTAGCATGCATTTCAGACCATTTAAGGGGTCATAGGAGTCTTAAAAATGTGCAAAGAAGGTACTACAAAATATAGTTTGATCTTTCATGTAATTTTTTAACTACTCAATACATAAGTATAATTTTTTATATGTAATTCTACAAGATTTATTTAATATAAAACAAATTTTAAAATAGATGAAACTTTAGCCAAAACTAAAATAAATGATATTAAACATAAAGCTATTTGAACACATTGGGATTCGGCTTGCGCGGCAAATTTTGAGGTCAAAATTGAAAAAATGACCAAGAAAATGATTATATATTGTACAAATATGTACAAACAAAGACTTATACCTAAATTCTTAGCTCAATTTTAATTAGAAATTATTTCAAGAACTTTTTTGTAAAACAATTAATAAAAATTTTAAAATTTTGATTTAAAATTTGTTTTTAAATAATGTCTAATTAAAATTGAGCTGAGACTTTAGGTATAAGTATTTGTCTGTACATATTTGTACAATATAAAGTCATTTTTGTGGTCAGTTTTTCATAGTTGACCTCAAAATTTGCCGCGCAAGCCTAATCCCAATGTGTTCAAATAGCTTTATGTTTAATATCATTTATTTTAGTTTTGGCTAAAGTTTCATAAATTTTAAAATTTGTTTTATATTAAATAAATCTTATAGAATTACATGTATAAAAATAAATTTTATATATTGAGTAGTTAAAAAATTACATGAAAGATCAAACTATGCTTTGTAGTACCTTCTTTGCACATTTTTAAAACTCCTATGACCCCTTAAAACATTTTCCATCGATTTTTTTATGCATATTGAACTGTTAGCTCATTAAAAAAATTCTCTTACACCTTCCTAACAAACCTTATACACCGTAAAGAACCCATTCATTTACTTTTAGGACTCTCGCGATTTTTTAAAAAATGTACTTGGTCTACTTCTGTCTACTTTTGTGTTATTTACTTGGATCACATATCCCAAATTGGCTTGGGTCAATTTTCCCTAGTTGCACTTTTTTCGTTTAACCCCAAAACAAAGCATTTGCAAATAATTACATTAGCACTATAATGCACGTAACTGTGGCTAATAGCATGAACTAAACAAATAACTATTTAAAAAATCATTCCTTTAAACCAAAAAGAGTACACCGAAAAACCTCATGTCCTCAACAATTTACTGCATGAAAACGTATTTCTTCGTGTAACTAAACACATACGCAATGATTCAGCTCAATTTTTCACCATGTGATCAGCTGGCTGACAGGAAAAAAGTGATGCCACTTTCAACTCACAAACCTTTTTCATTGCTAAGAAAAGGGCATCGGGTCATGTATCCTTATGGGTCAAATGTCCCTAGTTCCCACTAAATAAAATCTTTGCTTGGTTTATTCAATTAATATGTTTTGGCACAAATTTATATGTTGGAACTTATGTGTTATGCATAGTCTCAAATCGAAAATACATTAAAATATTTGGAAATGCATAATAATGTACAAATAGTTAACTTATTTGTAGATATAACTAAATATATATTTGTAAATAAGAGTATTTATACATAAGAAATAAATTTTTATAATATTTTCCTTGTTTTTATTGAACATATTTACTAACTTTATTTAAAACACCTTGAAACTACAGTAAAAAAAAAATACATTATTTTCAGTATGAGATAAACACTGAACTAGGCATACAAATAAATTTATCTCTTAAAAATATTACGCATATTGAAAATGTGCAAGACGATTGTAATATTTCATTTTAGTCGTGTTCTGCATTATATGTGTGATATATTTTATTATCTATATTTTTTGTGTGAGCTCTACATTATACAAAAATTACGGTATCATCTTTTGTAAATATATCCTTTTTTTTATGTAGGTAATTAAGCAAATCAAAAAATGCAAATACTTTTATCTATAATTAATATCTCTTATAATCTCTGCAAGAGTGACCCAATTTTTTGCACTTCTCACATAAATCTTTACGATGTTCTTTCTTGTCATCCGATACGTCTAAACCATCTGGAGCTTCTAGTGGTGTCTGAAATTTAAAAAAAAAAGTAAAATAAATGCAAAAAACTAATAGAAAAATATCAATTAGAAAATAAGCATTTCTAAATTATAAAATTAAATTTAAAGGAAAAACTTAAAGATATTAATGTTATTTTAAATTTTCTTTGTACGCGTAAAAATGTAAATAATTGAAATAGCTGCTCAGTTTTGTATTTCAAAGAAGACTACATCCCATGTTCGCCAATGCCCGAGTAATGGCTTGCATTATTCTTTTCGAATTGCTTCATTTGCTTATCGGTCAATTAAATACTGTAGTATATCTATTCAAAACATGAAATGACAAAATAATCAATATTGTCCAATTTAAAATTTCCGTATTTTCCATTTCGCCGCCACATATTTCATCTGCCGTCGAATTGATATTCTATTTTGACATTTACAAAAGTGCGCATAAGACAAATCTGAGATTTCTCGAACCGATGAAGAAATAGTCGGATTCTTTTAATGATGAGATCGCAAAGAGCGAAATAAAAAAATACAGATTTTTTTTATTTAAATATTTTTATTAGAAAATCTTAAGGGGAAAATCTGCCTGAAACAAAATTATTCTGTTTTAAAAAAGAAACTTAAAAAATTTAAAATTTGAATAGTATAAAATTCAATGATATTGAAAAATGGAATTGATCATATACAGAAAAAGAAAACGCCAAACCTGCTTATGTGGTTTAACGTTGATGAGGCACTTGACACATTGCTGCCCCATGTTGTTCCAGCTATTGCCGCTAAACCACCTCCGATGGCACTTGGGGCACCGGTATTCACCAAACTTGCGCTAAAAGATGGACTTTATAAAATACTGGAAATACACCGAAAGCAAAAAAAAAACAATAAAAAAGATCTAAAGTTGACAAATGACAGTGATTGCGCCCTCTAGAAGGGAAGAGTGTAGGCTTTAAAGCCTATTACCCCACTCGCCAGAAGAGACAGTCACAAGAGACACACAACACAAAGAAGGACGCTACAAACACGTTGACAAATAACAACATTTATTGACAAACACAAACATCCATGCCATGGCCGGGATTCGAACCCGATCCCAGCAGCTCCAAAGCTAGTACTCTAGCCATTGCGCCAGTGGGCCGGCAAGATCTAAAGTTAGTAAAGATTACTATTGTAGGAGGTATAGTAATATAATTTCTATATTTTACGAAAAGAATGTTATTATCTAGTATATTCCATTTTAATATCACTTTAACACATTTAGGTGCAAATCCTGGCTTTTTGGTTGAAAAAATTCCGTAATAAAAACTGGTTTCAATGAAGTACATGTGGGATGTCTTTAGCTTTAAAGAGCACAAAAAATATTGCTTATTAAAGGGTCACATGGGGGAATAATGGGTCACTCTCTTTCCGGGGTAAATAATGGTCACTAAGTTTTAAGAATTAAAAATGGTTTTTACAAAATAAATAAATTATGCCAGGTCATCCTTATACATTACATTTTCTTATATCAAGTTCAAAAACAATGTAACTCTGCAGCAAAAAATAGAAAAAAAACTTTTTACACTACTATAAAATCATCTTCAAAAAAGATTGTCTTGGAAAAACATGATTTTTTTTAAGATCCATACTGGAGAAACATATTTGAACTAACTATTTTGTTGGTGCTATTTTTTAATAGGAAACGGTCTAAGCTTTCCATTCCTATATAATTTTTGTCATTATCATTTTGCAAAGAGTTTTAAAGGTATACCGATTTATCCCACAGTTTACTGGGGTAATTCTGGATCAGTGATATTTTTTAATTTTTCATGTGTTTTTAGCTAAGTGAGTATGTTATTTTGAAGCATAAAATCAGATTAGGCTGCATTTCAAATTTCATTAAAAAATTCAAATTAGAAGTTTATTTAAAATTTAAATAACAAAAAATTTAATCTACATTGAAATAGCATGAAAATTTTATTTTTATTCAATATTTTCACTGTTGCCATTGCTTTAAACTTACGAGAAACTTCATTTAAACTAAAAAACTTTTGAAAGAATATTTATTTGTACGATATAATTCAGTTTGGATTGCTGTAATAAAGTCCATTGAATTTTTTTTTGGTCAAAATAGAGTTCTTTTGATGGTTCATTATACATGTATGAAGAAAGATGCATAGAGAATTCTAACTTGGCGTAAAAAAAATATGCCAAGTTTCGCTTTCATTACTTTTATGTGCTAAAACAACCGTTTTATGTGCTAAAAATGATATAATTTGGAAAATTAATTTACTTTTGACACGCATTACTATAAAAAAAATGGGTGACCCATATTTACCCCATGTGTGACTTATAATTGTCCAAACCCGGGGTAATTCCTGGTCACTCAATAATTAAAATAAAAGTAATAATAATTAAGTTTTAGGTAAAGTGATTATTTAAAGAAATTCTAAAATATTTAAGCTTACTCCATGCAAAATTAAATCTTTCTATATTTCATACTTTAGAAAAAAAATAGGATGTTGTGATTTTTTGACCCATAATTCCCCCATATGACCCTAGAGCTTTTTTTTACCTTCTTGTGAAAACGTAAAATGCAGGAAATTCCACCACTAAAACAAACTAACAATCCAGGTTGAATTAACATTACAGTATACAGAAAAACTGGGACCTGTTGAAAAAAACGTGTAATGAGGGGAAAACGTAGATTCGGCGGACGTGAAATCGGGGTTTTACTATAATTATCTCACTAATTCTCATTGGGTACCAAGCATGCTTGGGAACTAAGCACTGGGGGTTCAGCGTGAGGCTGACCACCTTACAGGGACAAATGCCTAGCACACCAGAGCCCTAGGTCTCGAAAGCTGAAATGGGCACGGCGGGCCTTGGCCCAGTAATGGGCTGTTGCGCCGGGGAGTTTAGTTTTTTTAATCTCCCCAATTTATCAAGAGAAGACAATATACAAAAAATCATTAAAAAAAACTCAAAAAAGCCAATCGGTTGGTACCAGAAAATTAAATATAAATAGTTATGATGAAATTTATTTGTATTGCGTAGGAATATTTGAAATTTTATTATTTTAACACATACCTCATCCTCATCGTCAGACATGGGTGCAAGTGTCTTAACAAATATTATTTATTTAGTTTAAAAAGTAAGTTAAAATTTGAGATAACTTTCTTCCGTTCTTAACCAACCTCCTTTCTCTACCGACTACAAATAAGTTTATGAATTATTGATTACGATTACAATAAAACTTCATAGCATGTAGTTAGCACAATGTAATCTATTGGTTCAAACCATAAAGATAGTAAAACCGTGCGCTCCTTACACTTTCTAGAGGAGACACAAGAACGAAGAGAGAATTTGAGGCCCACGAGGCAGTCATGTTGAAGTTTTCTCGAGATGTATGGTATGGTATGGTACAATACATACATATTCCAGCTTGTGTGCTTGTTCAGAGAACCGCTTATAAGCTTTCGTCAAGTGGGACAGACACAGAAAGAAATTTTACAGTCACAAAGAAATGAATAACACATAGACAAATAACAACATTTATTGACTGTCACAAACATCCATGCCTGACAGGGATTCGAACCCGGCCTCAGCAGCCCCAAAGGCTAGTACACTAACCATTCGGCCACCGAGGCGGCATTCTCGAGATGTATCTATAATAATAAAATAAAGAGTCTGTCTGTGTGTATGTCTGTAGATCGCAAAAGACCTACTTAGACTGCTATAAAAAATTCGAAATTTTTAATATAGATTCCTTTGAATTACGTGTGCACCTGAGGCTTAGTTTTTTCATATTTGATTGTGATTTTTAATTAATATAATTAGTTTTTGTTAAAAAAAACGTCATCCACGTGGGATTGCGGGACCATAACAGGGCTTGAAAATACATGGACCGGGCCGAAACGGGGGCTTGACGCTATCCTCTATTAGTTTGATTGATTGAGTTTGGTTGAGATATGCGCTCGCCCTAAGGCTGCTTCATCCTCGATTGGTGTTTGCTTTTTTTTAAGTGCGCATGCGCCAACACGAATTTAATTTTGTTTTGATTTTGAGTGTATTTTCACAAGCAAGCATGCCTAAAGCCCTCGATTCTCTCTGACTTAAGTAGCGACAAGCTCTATCTTCCGCCATCTTGGTGCTCAGCGTAACTTTCTCCCAGTGAGGAGAACCGACTTCGCTTCGTTTTTCCTCCTTGTACTTCGCTCTCTTTCTTTTCTTTACGAATTGTTTACAGCCTATTAAATATATCTTTAACGAATTAAATTCATAAAACTTCATTCTTTTAAAGCAAAAAAGGACTTTTTGACTGATTTTTTATTTATTAGGAAGTTAAAATATCAAACCTTCGATTCTTAAATGGATCTGCGTTTAGCAGCCAAAATGATAGATTTGCTTGTAAATTTAGCATTAACTGCATTTCTGCAATCCGGAGTAATAAATTTTTAACATGAATAACGAATTTCTTAAACTTCAAATAATATTTTTTAACCATGGATAATTAATATTATATACTTAAATAAAAAAAACGACTGATTTTTGGGGGTTGGGGGTGGGTCGCAAAAATCCTTTTAAAATACATACATTTTTACTTACGTTTCTTTAAAAATTTCTTCAAATCAAAGCCACATTCTAATTAGTCCAGGCAACGAAGGCTGAAAAAAGGGTCTAGAGGGAAAGTTTTGGAACACAATTTTTGACTTCATAACTTTGTTTAGACTAGTTAGGAGGTAAACATATCAAAAGTCCCCGCCCCTAGCCCCTGTGCTGAAGGGGGGAGGGGGGGTTGAATGTCCCATTTTTCGGTTTTTCGCTTATATCTCGAAAACTATGAGTTCTAACTATATAATTGTAATACACAAAATGAAAGCTGATTAAATTTGCTACAAGCTGCACCCCTCAAGTGTTCTAATATCTTGTATAGTTTTCGAGATATCCTCTCTTGAAAGCCAGCAATTTTGGAGAAAACACTTCCCCCTCACATTTTCCCTCTTTTTTGACCGGATAACTCTTAAATAATGCACCGAAACACTAAATGTTGGCCCTAGAGTGGTAGAGAATTTAATTCTTTTCAATAATATATCTTATTTTGAAATTTTATCTACTTTCCTTCAAATTTAAAGCAGTTTCAGTGTTGAGTGAAAAGGAGAACTGTCAGCCCCATAGAGCTAATGCATAAGTTTTGAAATCGCAACGTTTGCAAAAAAATTGCTTTGCCATGTTATCCCATTTTCACAAGGTATTAGAACCATCATAACATCAATTTAACACAAAATTGAAAAGAAAATAACATCCCGTTATTTAATTATTAATTAATACAGTTTTTAAATAGTGGCGCCATCTGCTGTATATGTTTGACATTTTAAAACTTCAAAAATATATAATTAAATAACTAGATAATATTTTCGTTTCAAATTTGTTACATTTCGATGTTATGTTGATTCCCGTACCTGAGCAAAAAGGGCTAACATGGCAAAGCAATACATCTGTGGAAGTTGTTATTCCAAAACTAATGCATTAGCTGTATGGGACTGACAAGCCCTCTTATGTGCACTTATTCAACACTGAACGTCTAAATAACACTGGTACTCATTTTGTAGACACGTTGTTACTTTAATATTTTATCCATTTTAATTTCATTCGTTGTACCCCAGTGGGAAAACGGTCAGATGCTCCTCCTGTTCTTCATCTTCGGAGTCAACTTGAGGTACCCCATTGACGCAGTTCCAAAGGTAAGTTTGGTATGCTCTAGGACTTTTGAGACTTGCTATTTTTGCTGCTACACTTTAGCTGGCAGTCTTTCATGCATCGGCAGAACATTATTTTCAGAATATCGTCAGGTGTTGCTGCTAACTCATTGCGCACTGGGACCAGCAGAAGCGCCATCGACTCAAGAAGCGGGTTGATATCCATTTCACCGAAGGCACCGAGATAAACCTCAAACAAGATGATTTTCTGTTGAACAATTTAAATAAAAATAGGCTCATCAATATACTTAAGGGTTAGCTTGAGGACAATTGGATTTAAAACCCTTCGGGCAGAATGTGAGTTCTGATTGTGGATACGGCTGTGATAATGGCGAAAACAACACAGATACTCATTTTGTCGGCACAGGGTAATACATTAATATTTTGTGTCAACCTCATTGCCTCTTGATGGCTACAGCTGATGAGCATAAGGATATTACTTTCATGAAGCCTTGAAGTGGTAAGACAAAGGAATGTTTCATTCTCGTCCTAAG
Source organism: Hylyphantes graminicola (assembly GCA_023701765.1). Classification (NCBI taxonomy): domain Eukaryota; kingdom Metazoa; phylum Arthropoda; class Arachnida; order Araneae; family Linyphiidae; genus Hylyphantes; species Hylyphantes graminicola. The sequence goes on along the minus strand of CM043113.1, from coordinate 42,841,509 downwards.
AGCTTCAGCAACTGGGTTTCAGACGTGCTATTTTTGCAAACACATTAACTGGATGCAACACAATATCTTTAAGTCCAGAAAGCAGCAGTGGTCTTTTCATACCCTTCCTTAACCACCTATCAGGTACAAAAGGCAGGCAAAACCTGCATCTTGAGGTGGTATGGGGTTCGAACGAAAGAGGTTCCCTCAATACTTCATGTATAATAATAATTCACTCTTGAAATCAGTGGCCTCTATCAAGCTTGATAATTTTGTCTTCTTCCCACCGAGAGAGCAGTAAAACAGTATTCGCCCCGAAAATTACACCAAGTTGAGCTGCGGTTGGGAAATGACCTCCCTCCTCAGGTGTATGAGTGGAAGATTGAGAATAACTGCCTGGTCCCAGTGCAGAGTGAGTTAGCAGCAGCACCTGACGATATTATGAAATTATTTTTTTGCAGAAGCATGAAAGTCTGTGCCATCTCAAAGTGTAGCTGCAGAAAAATCAAGTCTCAAATATTCCTCAGCATGCCAAAATTGCCATGGGACTAGCCTCAATAATGTCTCTCAAGTTGACTCCAGAGATGAAGAAGAACAGGAGAAGCATCTGACCGTTTTCCCACTGGGGTTCGACGAATGGTATGAAATAGATAAAATATTAAAGTAAAAACGTGCTTACAAAATGAGTATGTGTGTTATTTAGACGTTCAGGGTAGAATAAGCGTACATAAAAGGGCTTGTCAGTCTCATAAAGCTAATGCATTAGTTTTGGAATAACAACTTCCGCAGATGTATTGCTTTGCCATGTAAGCCCTTTTTGCCCAGGTACGGGAATCAACATAACATCGACATGAAACAAATTTGAAACGAAAATGTTATCTAGTTATTTAATTATATATTTTTGAAAATTTAAAATGGCAAAAGTATACAGCAGATGGCGCCACCATTTTAAAACTTTATTAATTAATAATTAAATAACCGGATGTAAAGAATATTGAAAAGTTGTTCTCTGCTTCAATAAGATTGACTACCTGAAATTTAGCAAAACCAGTGGTTTGTCAGATTCGAACATTAATGTAGAAGAACTTGAGGATACAAAATGTTTGCACTCCTTCCGTCATTCTGATAACATATTTGGCGCAAAAATGAAGATTCAACAGTCTTTGATAGTTTGGTACAGCTCTAGAACACGATGACTTGGTAACAGCCAGAAAAAAAACCCCAAAAAAACTCTTAGGTCAGTGGCACATTTTTGGTAATAATTTGGCGAGAAAATATAGATATAGCTACAAACCCTGACATTTTCAGGTCAATCACGATGATCTTGGAGAAACCAACCAGATTAATTATTTAAACAAAATAAATTTTACCCATCTGGCGCTTTTTTAGGTAACATTTTAGCAAGTTTGGCAATGCAAAATGAAGACATTAAATAATCATAAACAGACCTACCGCGATATCCTTGAATAAATTATTTTTTAAATAAATAATGTAGTTTCTAAATATAATGGCAAAAGAATAAAATAAACATTTCAAATTTGAATTATTTTGAGAAAAGAATAAAATAAACATTTCAAATTTGAATTATTTTGAGCTTAATTTAATTTCTTAAGCCAATGACAACGCGAAAGAAAAAAAGCTATCGGATTTGAGCGAAAGTGGTGTATTTTTTTCCAGTTATTTCGAATTTTCTCTAAAAATAGAACAAATATGAAAAAACTAAGCCTCAGGTGCACACGTAGGTATTAAAAGGAATCTATATTAAAAATTTCGAATTTTTTAGAGCATTCTAAGTAGGTGTTTTGCGATCCACAGACATACATACACACAGACAGACTCTTTCTTTTATTATTATAGATAATTAAATAACCGGATGTTATTTTCTTTTCAATTTTGTGTTAAATTGATGTTATGATGTTTCTAATACCTTGTGAAAATGGGATAACATGGCAAAGCAATTCTTTTGCAAACGTTGCGTTTTCAAAACTAATGCATTAGCTCTATGGGACTGACAGTCCCCTTTTCACTCAACACTGAAACTGCTTTAAAATTTGAAGGAAAATAGATAAAATAGTAAAATATGATATATTATTGAAAAGAATTAAATTCTCTACCACTCTAGGGCCAACATTTAGTGTTTCGGTGCATTATTGAAGAGTTATCCGGTCAAAAAAGAGGGAAAATGTGAGGGGGGAAGTGTTTTCCGTAAAATTACTGACTTTCAAGAGCGGATATCTCGAAAACTATACAAGATATTAAAACACTTGAGGGGTGCAGCTTGTAGAAAATTTAATCAGCTTTCTTTTTGTGTATTACAATTATATCGCTAGAACGCATAGTTTTCGAGATAATAGCAAAAAACCGAAAAATGGGACATTCAATCCCCCCTCCCCCCTTTAGCACAGGGGCTAGGGGCGGGGACTTTTGATATGTTTACCTCCTGACTTGTCTAAACAAAGTTATGAAGTCAAAAATTGTGTTCCAAAACTTTCCCTCTAGAACTCTTCGTTGCCTGGACTAAATATGAATTATATAAATTCCTAAACAGACATTCTCCTGTAACAAATATTTTAGGAAACATGCAATATTAAATTATCTTATGAATCTAAATAAGGCCACAGAAATTACGAAAAATGTCATATTTTATTTAATAACGGTAATTAAAGTGTCATTTTATAAATAATAATAAAATTATTAGCAAGCAAAATATATAAATAACATTATCTCTGATGCGGCAACTCTCATGCCAATGCTCTTGCTAGAACAATTTGTAATTTTTTTTTGTTGCAAAGCTTTATTTTTCTTTTTGATTAAAAAGCGCACTCCGTGAATTATAAAAATATTTAGAATTTTAGTGATCAATTCGCAACATTAAGGGAAATCTTTGAAATGCTCCATTAGATATTATTGAAGATTTTGACAAGTTTTTAAATTAAATTTTGCATGTAGGATTTGCTCTTTATTGATCTGAAAAGGTTTTCTAAATGAAGTAAAATGTTGTATACTTTTTCAGAAACATAAACTAAGTGATTAATATCTTTTTTATATTCTTTAAGTTTTGGTTAGGTTAGATTTGAATTATCGTCGCACTACAGCTACACGAGGGCTATTGGCGACGGGCGTCGTATTTTATAGCAACAGTTAGGTGACGAGCCAACACCTGAATAGGCACCCAACGCAACCGTTACCTTTAAGTTTTGAAAATGATTGTTTTGCCGTCACACAGTTATTATTGGATAAATTATTTGTACAAATAGAGCAAAGTTTACTTCGATTTAATTATAATTGGCATATTCGTGTTTTTTATATGTCATATCATAGTCGGCATATTCGTGTTTTTTATATGTCATATAATAATCGCATATTCGTGTGAAATAATTTTTCATCTCTCTAAAACTAGCTTGGTAAAAAATTATCTAAACATAGTTTTGGCTGAAACAAAAATGATGACACTCACAAGACCGCAATTCCGAAATAAATCTCCATTCAAAACACCCCGCCGACTGAATCCTCATTCCCCGAAGCACCAAGATGTCGCAATTTTCTCACGTGACTCTGGACGTCCAATCGAGAAACGAAGCGGCAAAAACCGCCGGGGAAAACACTGTCGCTACTTAAGTCAGAGAGAATCGAGGCCTCTAAAAGGAAGCAATGCGAAGTTAACGGGTTCCCAGTAAGGCGGGACCATACTGCTAGTTCTAACATAAAACAGTGAACAGGGGAGAGGTCCAATGAGACAAAAATTCATCTCACTTAGCAATTTTTATTTTGCAATTGTAAATTACTAAAATAAAGTTTTGGCATAATAATTTTTCTTTTTTGCAATTTTATAACCTACGTTCTGTAATCTTTTTGGCTATTTTTAGTTAACAATAAAATGTACAGCAAAATACACCAAAGGTTTTGAATTGCGTTAAAGCTTTTTAAGAATAGTTGGAAAATACGATTCATTTATTTCTGGCAGTCTGGAAAAAAATTAAAGGAACCCATGGTATGGGGCACGTTTTCCAGGTCAACGTGCTTGCATTTAACTGCTTGCTGGAAAAATGTACAGTTACTTTTTCGAAAAGTAGCAATGTTAGTTTGTTAAAAAAACATTTGAGAAATGTTATAAAATCTAGTTTTCTTCCAAATAAATAAAAGAAAAATATATGATTAAAAAGAAAAACCATGGATAACTAGCCCCAGTCTCCCCAATCGTTTATTCTCTTAGCGAACCTCAAAATGACGTTAGAAAGGTGTCAACATTTTACCCTTGTCTCCTCTAGAAAGTGGGCGAGAGCGCAAGGATTTACTATCTTGGTGATTGTTAGTTGCCATACCAACAAAGTAAATCGTCAAAGTAATCTACTTAAGTAAAGCGAATAGCTAAGGACCTCCCATATTACCTTTAATGTAGTGTTCAACGTTTACTCAACCCATTCCCTATCTCTAGTTTAATACGATAATACAAAAAAAACGGGTCCCGGGAGAAGTGGTGGGTTTGATCGAAGATCGAAGTCCATTACGCTAACAGTACTGGATGCAGGTTCGATTATCACCTTAGCCCTGGGTGTCACTTTTTCCCTCTATGTGTTTTTACCTCATCTGTAGAAAAATATTGGAGAGCAAGAAGTCTAATGGTCTAATGATGGCCAGCAACCAGGATGGCATTTGTATATATGATAATATTCGCTCACACCATTAAACTGCAAACATATTAAATAATTTGATGTGGGGTGAATGTTTCTAAAATGATTAATAATATATAATAAATCTTATAAAATAAATTACGTTATAATAAATAAATATGGTGGCTAATATCTAGTTCGAAATTCGTGACTGTTAAAGTTGAGGCAAAAATATTACTCTTGATAAGTATGCATAAGATAATTATCATAAATTTAATTATTTGTATTACATAACAAAATTTGGAATTTTGTTATTTTAACACATACCTTATCGTCATCCATGGCTATAAGTATCTAAGCAAATGTTATTGATTTAATTTGTAAAATGTTAAAAGGCATTAACTATAAAGTAAGTTTAATATGATATTAAACATTCTACGTGTTTCGCCGCTCTACCTCAATCAACATCAAAATGAAATGTAATTCAATGAAGCATCGCAGTAAAGCTAGGCATGCACAGAGGGACAGGACCAAGGACCGAATATGGGAACCTTCGCCAAACATCGCCACCCTTCGTCCAAGACATTATCGAATGAAATTTCACTTGTCAATTACTTGTTTAGTGCACCTAAGTGACATTTTAAATCAAGTAAAAACGAGTGGAAATGTGTTCGGTAATATCTTGGGAAAAGAAAAGTGTTGAAGATTGGCGAAGGTTCGCATTCCTGTCCCTCCGTGTATGCCTAGCTTTAGGAAAAGGGATTTTCCCCTTCGCTGTATGGATGGAGAAAAAAGAAAAACTGCTCTGTGTTCAGCGCAGAAAATGTATAAATGTTAAAAAAAATTATATGGTGCGGATTATTTTTGTTTGGAAAAAATATTGTTCATCAAAATAAAGTTACTCTCTCATGAAACAAAAAAATCATCGATTTTTCTTAATATAAGCAGGTGATTAAGTAGTAAAACAAATTAAAAAACAAAGAGCAGTTTTGGACCCTCAAATATCTAAGTAATTGCCCTGAAATCCCCGAGTTTCGTAAAGGATATTTCAAACATGATATTTTTCCTGACAAGCTTGAAGGTTTTTTTGTTGTTGTTGTTTTTTTTGGAAAAAGGCATAGATTATTAAAATTTTATGAAAGATTAAGATTCGTAAAATCAAATAGTAGGTGACAACCACATAAGTTAATAAAAAAGGAATATAAGTAATAAAAAAGGAATATAAGTAATAAATAAGAAATAAGTTATAAAGGAAGTGAAAGATAAGTGATAAAGAATGTGAAAGATAAGTCATAAAGAAAGGTAATAAATAAAGATAAGTTAATTAAGAAAAATAATTGATGTCACTTTTCTTTATTCTCTTTTTATATTGCAAAACATCTTAGGGTCATTAGACTTCAAATCAAGACAATTATTTTGTCAACATCAAAATTTTAATTCTTGAGTATTCGTACTCGTTTGTTAAACAAATAAAAAATACGAAAATTTAAAATTTTATTTTATGCAGAGCCCAACGAAGTGAAAAAGATTTTGTTTTAAAGAGGCCTTGCGCTTCCTATTAAATATAAAATGACAAAAAAATACTTTTAGGTAATGTCTTCAAAATTAGTAAACAATAAACAAATTATATAGTAATAAAAACTATCGTTTTTATCTACTTCAATAACTATTTTAAATCGTAGTTTCACATAAAATTAAAGATGTATTATTTAAGTATGAAAAATAAGAATGAATCTTTATTAATTCTTATGCTAATATTACAGATAATTTACTAAATAAAATTTTACAGAATTCTTTCATATCAAGACAATTTAAAAATAATTATTATACAAAAATCCAAAGAAAGGCTACAAAATCAACTATTCGATTTCAAAACTCATTTTATTAAGATTAAGCAATATAAAGTCAGCAAGATAAAGTTTTAGTTAAAACTCGCAAAAGAAACAAAAATCCAAATTCAGAATGAGAAGTGCAAAGATTTTGAGTTTAATTTAGATATATTCAATATTCAGTGAATATATCTAAATTCAATGAACATATCTACATTCATTGAATATAATATCTAATCATTTTATATTCAACATTTCAGTGAAAATTGTGCCTACTCATTGACATTTATATTTTTCTAGTTATCACATTTTTTTTTAAATATTGTCTTACTATTATGTTTCAGTTTCTATTACATCAGTGTTATAAAAGAGTAAAATTATGCAATAATTGAGGTTTTATCAATAATTTTATACCGCTAAATCACTTTCAATAAAATTTGAAATTTATAATTTGTCTTCATTGTGTGATTGTAAAAGTGCTGCTATCTCCATGTGCTGTTAATTTAGAATGATGAAAAATTTTGTTGTGTGATACTGGCGAAAATTTTTCTTCGCTATCAGTGATTTGAATCTTCTTTGTTTTAACGCTATTGGAGAAGTTGTTTATGTGATAGTATATGTCGTGATATATTCAATTTTCTGTAAAACAAACATAAAACTCGAAGATGTAAAAAATAACAGCAAAATGTGTCGTAATTGAAGAATAAATTTTTACAGTGTTCTTGCTAGATTGTAATTATACAAAAAAAAAATCAAACATATTTTTTGTGATTAAAAAAACGAAATAGAAAAAAAAATGGAAAAATAAAGTAAAAAAATAAATTAATGTATTGAGCCAATACTATTTCAATTGCACTTCACAAGGCATGCGTAATTAGTATCTCCTCGGTCTACAACAGTGGCCCAATTTCTTACACTTCTCACACAAACTTTGCAGGTGTTCTTTCCTATTATCAGGCACTTCAAAACCATCAGGTCTTCTCAAAGGTTTCTGCAAAAAAAAATTACTATATTTTACATAAAGTAGGGCAATGCAAAATGAGGGTTTTTACGCAATATGAGGTTTATATACTGGAACCAAAAGCCGTATTTACGGCTTTACCTGTGGTTTTCAATCAATAACAATCTTACTAAAGGATAAATTTTCAATCTCAAACGCTACTACAGGAGCAATGTCCAATGTGTCACACTTCGCCAATAGCCCTCGTGTAGCTCTAGTGCGATGATAATTCAAACCAAACCACAAACCAATGTGTCACATTAAAAGTATCTGCTCTTTAAGGGGTCATAGGAGTCTTAAAAATGTGCAAAGAAGGTACTACAAAGCATAGTTTGATCTTTCATGTAATTTTTAAACTACTCAATACATGAGTATATTTTTTATATGTAATTCTACAATTTTTATTTCATATAAAACAAATTTTAAAATTTATGAAACTTTAGCCAAAACTATAATAAATGATATTAAACATAAAGCTATTTGAACACATTGAGATTAGGTTTGCGTGGCAAATTTTGAGTTCAAAATTGAAAAAATGATAAAGAAAATGACTTTATATTGTACAAATATGTACAAACAAAGACTTATACCGAAATTCTCAGCTCAAGTTTAATTAGAATTAGAACAATTTTAATTTAAATCAAAATTTTAAAATTTATATTAATTTTTTTTTGAAAAAAGTTCTTAAAATAATTTCTAAATAAAATTGAGCTGAGAATTTAGGTATAAGTCTTTGTTTGTACATATTTGTACAATATAAAGTCATTTTCTTGGTCAATTTATCAATTTTTACCTCAAAATTTGCCGCGCAAGCCTAATCCCAATGTGTTCAAATAGCTTTATGTTTAATATCATTTATTTTAGTTTTGGCTAAAGTTTCATAAATTTTAAAATTTGTTTCATATTAAATAAATCTTGTAGAATTACATATAAAAAATTATACTTATATATTGAGTAGTTAAAAAATTAAATGAAAGATCAAACTATACTTTGTAGTACCTTCTTTTCACATATTTAAGACTCCTATGACCCCTTAAATTAACTTAACACCTTGCACCTAAAACCATAAATCCTATTTCCCTTCCGACGCATGTGATAGATCTTGGATAACTGACTTATCATTGCCACTGTGATCTGGATCATCCCTTACAGCAGGTATAGCGAACAATAACTGAAATTTTCGCTTGTAAAACAAGCTTTAAGTTAGGTTTGAATAATCGTCGCACTAGAGCTACACAAGGGCTACTGGTGACGGGCGTCGTATTTCAGAACCACAGTCAAGTGACGAGCCGACACCTGAATAGGCTAGGCACCCAACGCGGCGCCATCGTACGCAGCGTAGGACTTTGAAGGATATTTAACGTGAACTCCCTAACACGGGGTATTATTCGTCGGACATTTTTGGCTGCATATTTATAGACCTTCTTTATAGACCGGCAGTTATTTTGGGGACTCCTGGACCCGAACCTGGGACCTTTCGCGTGCTAGCGACTGCCTAACCAAATGAGGAGTACACGGGAAAAAGCGATTGATTTTTCAGAGAAGTTTCCTTAGCAGGCCACTTTGGCGATGATAGCGAGTGATCGCCTAAACTTGTGTAAGGAAACCAGTTCCTACCATAGATATCATAGTTGAAGTAATTGAGTGGCAGATCACGTGACCTTCAATGCTAACGACGGGACGCGCAAGGAGCTTCCAGAAGAGCCCCAATGAAGTGTCAGTGTTGTAGGTCACGTGATATGCCACGCTAATACTTTAACTACAGCCTCTGTGGTTCCTAGCTACCAAGATCAGGCGATTGGCGATCCCAACGCTTGGACCAAGTGAAGAAGAAAGAGAGAAACCGGTTTTCTGCCGCCAAGCAGGCTCTTGCGGTCGTCCGCCTAATGAATCAATCGGTTATTCCCGTGTACTCTTCAAATGGGACCCCCATCCACAAACAAGCTTTAAGATAAAATAATGTTCTCTTACCTGTTCGTGTGGATAGACGTAGATATGGCACTTAATACACTCCTGCCCCATGTTGGCCCAGCTGTTGGCGCTTTTCCACATACGATTGCATTGAGGGCACTTATATTCCCCAAAGCAACGGTCGTTATTTACGTATCCTTTCGGTTTATCCTGTTTTAGGAAAAAACACATTTCTATAAGAAAGCATTAAGAAATAAAACTATTGAAAGGACCTATTAACGATGGTAACTTTATTGTTTTCCCCTTCCAATGAATGTTCTTATCAGGGCTCGAAAATTATATTGCCCGACATGCCCGGGGCATGTAAAAATTCCAATCGGGCATGTATTTTTTTGCCTTACATGCCCGACCGGGCATGTAATCATTTCATCAAAAATACCTTTCTATAAATTTAAATAAACATTTTGCGTTTTAATAAATCCGCAACATATTCATTCCCTGCTTCTTGAAAATTGATAATTTTAATCTTAAATCTAAATTAGTTACTTCACAATGTTGTCATTATGGCATCAAATAGAAATTCTTCATCAACAAAATTCTGGTGGGCACGGGAAATGTCACCACTTTCTACAATTTTCGAAGTCCTTGTTACTTTGGCAAGGTTTCTTAAGGTATAATAGTTTAATATATTTTTAATTAACATTGATAAAACCTGGAATTTTCTGTAAGTTCTGAGAAAACCTGGAAAAGTCAGAGAATTTGCTTTTCCAACTTACATATAATGTAAGTTTATTTCATGAATTTAGTAAACTGCTTAAAAAAAAAATTTAAGCTACCAATTACGCATTTTTGTTTCAGCTTTTGTTATTTTTGCCTAACTCATGCCTGGGTACAGCTTTCTTTCCCCCCTTTCGCTCGGGCATGTAAAAGTTTTATTCGGGCATGTATTTCCAAGACTAACATGCCCGACAGGGCATGTAAAAATTTTGAGATTTTTCGAGCCCTGGTTCTTATTATAAAACACGTTAAAATACTTAGTCAAAATAATCATTTATTTGATAAAAAAAAATTAACAATCAGTTTAAAATTAAATTTGATAGTTGCTTGATCATTTATTATTCATCTGTTATCGATAATAATGACTCCAGAGTACTTTAACAAAGAATGGAATTGCTACAAATATAAATACGTATTTAACAGGCAACCCTATCTGACCATTATTTATTGGCGAAATATAGATAGCGTGACGTCAAAAGTCACCAGAATACGGACTTTTGGCGCCATTTTGGAAAAATCGCCTTGGGTTACCGTAAAGTAAATCTGATTCGTTGTGCAAAGTGAGATAGCACATGTGGGAACTTAAGTGACGATATACTACAGGATTTTGTTACTTTTGAGGGAAAGTGAATGTAAAGTCCTAAATTGCGTTTGAAAATGTTAAACAACACATTGACTTTCTTATTTACTGGGGGAAGTACGGGGTTGTAAACATGATCAGCATATCTGTGACAATATTGTAGCAATTAGTAGCTAAAAGTCATCTTTGTTTTCTCGTGACACAAAACACTGCAGTGAAAAGGCAGATTACCTTAACCACACAATGTGTCCCTTGTCATTTATCTAAGAACTATAATAGTTACTTAGAGGTTCGATCGAATTCTTTAAATGCTGCAGTTTTTTTTATTTATGAGAGTAGAATATCTAACAAAGAAAAATATCCTTAATTATTGAGAAGTAAAACTGATTTAAAACAGGTAAAGCTAATTCTAAAATCAGTATTTAAATTAGCAAGAATATCAATCTTGCTAACTGATTATTAGAAATACGATAAAATGATATAGTAAGGAAAATGATAGTTAGTAAGGACAAGTTTTTTAATAAGAAAATAAACATAAAAAGTTATGAATTATTCTTGACATGAACACTTTTATACATTTATTAAAAAAAAACATATTAATAGAATTTTAAAAAGTGAATATTTACCCGTTCCATTGGTAAAACTTTCCAAAGAAAATTTACTACTTTATTAACTTAAGTATTAACATGCATATAACCTGCAGAAAATATTTGTGTTCTAAGGCTAAGTCTCTGTTTTAAAACAGGATGTGAAATTAATCAGAATTTTTATCATGCATATTTTTTTATCTACTTTAAATAATGAATACCGTTCTTAATCTTCTTAATCTATATGGTATGGTTAATAGTGATAAGTCTGTTGAATATTTATAAAGGTTATGATCACGAGTTCTTTCCAGCATAGTTAAGTTGCGAAGTGAATACATTTTTATCACAAAAAAAGCAGTTTAATAAACACTGTTTATTAATAGTTATCTTTCAAAATACGGAGTCACGTTGTGAATATCAATTTTAAATTTTTTGACAAACTTGTAAATTATTGTCAATTAAAAAGAAATAAAAACCAATATTTATTTATTGAGGTATAATAATAATTTCATTCATTGAATATAAAATTTGCAGCAGCAAACCGTCTTTTTGCCCGGTATGACGTAATACCTAAAGCTATTTGTGGGAGAAATAAACTTTCATGAAAAAAAAATTAGTTTGGATTGAAAGTTAAGTTAAAATACAATTTACACTTAACTTGTTTCTACATGGAATAAATCCATCGACAAAAGTATCAAATATAATAACAAATTTAAATAGTAACTGTCTCATTTCTCTTAATGTGGTGTCGCCATCTTTTGATTATATACATAAAAATATTTTAGTTCTAAACTTAGTTACAAACTGAAGTATTTTTCTCTTTAAAAATAAAATGAATAGCTAATGGAACAAGTTCAAAACTGTTATTTGTTCAATGCGAACGTTATTAAACTTTTATTTCATGTCATTTCTAGATACATCCATATTTAAATAATCGAATTAAAAAAACTATCAAATTCTTTCTAAAAGTAAAACTAAAATCCAACTATTTATTATATTTACAGAACCACTATTTATTCTTCTTCTTTATTGGCTCGACAGCCCTTTGTGGGCCAGGGCCTTCCTCAGAATCTTCTTCCATTCTGATCTTGTTTTGGAAGCCGATCTCCAGTTTTGCACTTTAATCGTTCTGAAATCTTCGTCTACGCAGTCAATCCATCGAAGTTTGGGCCTCCCTCTTGCCCTGGTGCCGATTGGCTTATAGTGGAAGACTCTAGATGTTAAAGAGTCTCGGTTCATTCTGCACAGATGTCCAGCAAATTTCATCCGGCTGACTTTTATGAAGTTGATGATATCTGCTTCCCTATATAACCTATATAGTTCATTGTTATATCTGTGCCTCCATATATGCCATTGATATTCACTGCACCCATAATTTTTCTCAAAACCTTTCTTTCAAAGACAGCCAGTCTATTTTACCACTATTTATTCACAAATCTATAAAAACAACTGTGAAATAACCAGTTTAATTTGTGCATTTTTCGGTCAAAAATAAATTATTAATTTATTATAATGCAAAATAAGAGTCCTAATATAATTTAACGTAATCGTATAAATAGTATTATTAACCAAGTAATCAGAAACAAATGTTATGTGAAATTAAACCAATTTATCATAGAAAATTAGTTTTTATTTATTAATGAATTATAGGTAATAATCGTGTACTTTTAACTCGATATTATATGTAATTATTTTTTGTATAAAATAATTAAATATTAAAAACTTCAGAATTTTTTTGCATTTACCACTGATCTTATTGCGTTCAATAAAATTTTTCATGAACAAAAGACTTTCATATAACTAATTCAACTATTAAAATAAGTTAATGTACGCTATTTTTTATATTCTGTGTGACACATTTATTTTTAATGTGGACGAAAATTTAAACAAAAAAATCTGTTAAAAACATTGGTTAATCTTAATTAATTTTTTAAGGGGCTTAAATCACAAATTCGACCTAATTGACAGTAACCTTGGTATACCTTGATTTATCTTTTATAGCTTTGCATGGTGTTCTTTTTAAGGGGGAGTTGAATGCTTTATCTTCAAATAATGTTTTTCATATTAATCTCTCAATATCGCTCAGTCTATTGAACAATATTATCATGAAATCTGTTGGTGAGGCCATTAATTGTCATTTTAATCTTAGATAAAATAAAGATTGCCTAATATAACAAAAAAAAATTAATTTGATAGTCTTCAACATTTTCATTCAGAAAATTAAATTTTACGTGACGGGCGGGACAAGTTGTCAATGTCGACAAGGTAACAAGTATTGAAAGGAAGATAAGTTTTTAAAAAAGCAAAAAAAAAATGTTTAGACATAGGCTTATTTCGACTAGTTATATATTCAATTTTTTTAAACGTGAACAGTTACAATTCAAAAATTATTTTTAAAAAAATCATTAAAACAACTTTCAATTGAAATGTTAAACGTTTGCTTAGGAAAACCCAAAATAGTAGGAAACCAACTGCATCCTAACCTTTGCTGTGCTTTATCCAATTGCTAATCCGACTTCTAATTACTTTTTCCAGGTATCATGGTGAGGAACTAAGTTCTGGAATGCTCTGTGCTACGATTCACAAAGAACCGTTCTTTAACTGCGGAAGCCTTTCTAGTGGTCGAACTTCATTTGGCTTAAAGGTAGTTACCATATAAAAAGGTTTAACCTTTTCTATGAGTAACTGTGGTAAATAGCATTTGCTTAGTATTTTGTGTATATTTGCTAAGTTGCTAATAAAATCATTCTAATCATTCAATAATTCTTTTTGCATATCATAATAGAGGTGGGCTTATTTTATTTCTTAAAAAATATCCATTTCTTGAACAACAAAAAATTGAGAATGCTGAATAATTTTTATTTTGTTCCAAGCTGTTGTATTCTCTATGTGAAAAGTCATTTTTGTTGTACATGATATGACAAATTTTCAAGAATTTTAAAACATTTCTTACCTATTTAAAAAAAAATGGTTATTTTTATATATTTCTACATTAAAAGTTTTTAATTTAATTTTTTATCATATCAAATTGACGATAATCGTTTAAACGATAAGTAATTTTACCGTCTAAGGTAGTTTTAAGTGGTATATATCTAACTCGTAATAATTTATTTAGTTTTCACCTGTTAATTTGTAGGAGATATACATTTCTTTCAAACAATATACAGTTCGTGTGGAAATTCCAAGAATGTTTATAAGTGGTGATAAAGTTCTAACAATTTAATTATTAGAACTATCAAATATTCTGAATTATCGCAAACTTCTGTTTTAGGTCTATATAAGAAAAATATATGCTTAAAAGTAAAAAATTTTATCCTAAATTTTTTTTATTGTTAACACTCCTAAATGTATGCATTATAAAGTTATTGAAATCACAATAAAAATATATATAATGTATCATTCTTAAAACAACAGTATTTTAGCAGGAGCTACCTAAGTATATGTAATTATTAAAATAAATGAAAAACTTAAATGGCTCGGAATATTTGAATTAAACATATTAAACTAGCCTACAATTCATTTGATGGAGAGCTGGGTTATCAATTTCTACCGCATTAAATCCATTGTGCCAAAAAACGAAATTTATACGGACTTGAAGTATTTATATGCTTACTTTAAATTAACATCTTAATGCTTGTCTTTTTAAATGAATCATTTGTATTTTCGTAACCATCAATCATTGCTAACACTTAAACAATGGTACTTGCAATTTTCCCACAAAAGATCCCCCCTCCCCTATATCTCTTACAATGTTTCTATTCTATAATTAGAGCAAACATGCACCGTCGCTGTTCTTAACGTGTATCTAAAAGAAAAGAAAAACGAATTTTAGCATTTCTTTCTTTTCGACATCGCAGGGTTTTTCCCACTTGGAAACCTTTCAGTCGAAATTCTTCTAAACCAGCACTGGAAAGAAGGACCCTCGCGCACATTAAGAAAGAAAGACTCTTTCTAAAATTAGTTGAGCCATATTTGGCAACAGCGTCTCACAGGCCGACGACATCGCCCCCTGACGAGGGTAGATTTTATAATTGAATCTCACTTGGCAACGACGTAGGAAAAGAACAAAAAGAGAAAGAATGTCTTTCATTGGGGGTAATGTCTGATTATCCGTTTAGTAAGAATATCTGTATGGTGTTTTTCTTGTTTGAAAGAAGGAGTTGTTGAATTTGGTAGAGTTATTATTAAAATGGCTGGAAATAAAACATTCTCAATTTAATTACGTTGTCTTCTTAACAAAAATATTTGTATCGAAAAATGTGGATTTACCTACGTTATTTTTTTATTTATGTAAATTAAGTTAGAATTGAAAAAAAGTTGCATTATATTTTGAAATTTTTACACTAATGAACAATTTTTACAATTGATTAATAACTTGTGTTGAGAAACTTAGGTTTCAAGTCGCGAAGTTTTGAAAAACTCATACCGTATTTTTTGTATTGAATTCATTTTGCAAATACCTTTTGTTTCCTTACAGATATATTTAATGAATATACTATTCAAAAGAAAACTTTTTTATTAAAATAAAAAAAGGAATAAGAGTTTTTTTATTTGGTAATTAAAAAGGGAATCTTCCTTTATACTGCAATTTTTTTTTAAATTACAAGGGTACTTTTTTAATCTTTGCATTATATAAAGAAGTCATTTATTGTCTTTTAAGCAATGAAAACCCATACACAGCAAAAAAAAAAATATTTGCAAAGACTAATTATAAAAAAAAAATTTAGGATCAAAATTGTTTATTGAAGGTAAAAGGTTTGTTAAATAGTTTGTTAAAGGATATATTTTATAGTTTAAATCATGCAGAATGAAATATACGAGTTTAGAAAAGCTCTATTTTTAAAAGCAGCTCAAAACTCTTTAAAGATAACAAAAATAACAACTAGGAAAAACTTAAATAAACAATGCCTCCTTAGGTGTTGAATATTTTTATTTCTTATGATTTTCAAAAAGTACTTCAGTTTAAAATGTCAAAGTACATAATATTGAAAACTTTGAATAGATTACAACATTTTGTTCGAAAAGCAATCCACAATAAGCGTGGCATATATGAATAAGAAATTTCTTTGTATATACTTCCATAATATACAGAAATTATCCTTAGCATTTGTAAATAGATCCTTAATATACAAATGTAAAATCCTTACATACCAATATTTTATTGAGGTATTTTGAACATGAAAAAAATCATCATCTATAACACTTAAAAAAATGTAGTACCTATAAACAAAATATTACACAAAACATATCCAAACTAATAATTCAACAATGTCGAAGAAAAATCCTATGTGTTTTATATATTTCAAAATTTTCACAAGACTACTAATATATGGAAGAATCCATCGCGATTTTGTAGATCTTTCAAACTTGAAAATACATTCGAATAAATATTGCAGATAAAAAAAATATTTCACAGCATTCTTGAATATAAAGTCACTTTAAAAAAAAAACTTTTATTTAAAAAATCACACAAATCAACTATTCTACCTCTTAACTGATCTCAATAAAGCAAACATGTCCTGAAGTATATCATATTAAATTAATAACAGGTACAAGATAAAAATGTTAATAACCACAAACAAAGAAAATAGTATGTTTAAAGTCAAAGTAAAAATACACGAAGAGATTAGTAAGATGAATTAAAAGTAAAACATGCAATAAATAAATAAATTTACAGTTTGATTTGAACAAAATTATATTTTTTACCATGACTCAAATTATGAAAGATATACTTCATAAATTTTCAAAACGTTTATAACATCAAAATCTAATAATAGCACTAGAATTAATGTAAAAATAGCTTAGTTTTGAACAAGCGAAATATCAACATCGAAATATTACAAAAACCTAGGAAGAAGTTTTTCACTCTAACTAAAAATCTGTTTAAGTTACATTTTAGTTTTTATAGTAAATTGCTACTGCCCTGTCAATATCAAACATAATATCACTCACTGTTCAAAACTAAACTTATCTAATTGACATTATTTTGCTTTTGCACTAATCACTTTTTTCTACATGCTTCCGTATTTACTTATACTCGAATATTTAGCTCTTTATTTTTAATTATAAAAAATCCCAATATAAATAAAAAAAATTACTTCAAATGATATTTCCTTGAAACTAAGTATTTAATTTAGTTCAAAATATTTGCATACATAAAAATATATTCCAACTTATAATAAGACTAGGCTAAACGATAATAGGACTAGAATCATCAAATTAGTTCCTGGATATACATAATACAATTTTTTACACATAGGCCTTTACTATAATACATAAATCATCTCTTTTTTTGCATGAATTGTAGTCCTTTTGGAGAGCATATAACTTACGCAAAAGAGTAACCCATCTAAGAATTATTCTTCGTATAGAATTCTTTACCCTCTAATGCATACTGTTACCGTTTGGTAACAAGTAACATAATAAACTCTATTCCATTAAATTAGAGCTCCTCTTAGACAAATCTGTTTTTTTCATCTATTACATTTCATTTTAAAGTTTTAGTTACTAAATAATCCTCATAGATGACAGTAGTAAAAGTGTATTCAAAATTAAAGAGTGAGGTTAACTTTTGTGAAATTACGTTTTTGGCAGTATTCAAAGAATAATATTAGTACTAAATACTAATAAATTGTTTTGAAAAATTAATCATAGTTAAAAAGGGTTATTTTGAAATAATTTTACGAGTTTTCTAGTCATTATTATCAAAATTGGAATTTTGAAGTTGGTTTTTGTCATATGTAAAAAATTTAAAAATTGAAATTATTTAGATTCTAATGCAGTTACATTTTTTAGTATCTTTCCCATAATGTGTGAGTATTAAAGATACATATGTATTTTTTTGGGCTGAAAATAAAAATTCGTGTATTATAGGGTTAAGGGAGACTCTTTAAGTTGATATCCTCTCATACGTTCGTTATATAAGCAATCACGTAAAATTTTCTTGATATGATTGAAAAGAAAATAAATGTAATAAATAAGGATTTAAATAAAAGAATACAAACTAAAAAAACCAATCTTTAAAATTAAACAATTCAGGTGCTGCTATTGTACTCTCCTGCAGTAGTATCCCACTGTTTTGCATTTTTCACATAGATGTTGAGGGTGCTCTTTGCTTTGATCGGACACATCTAAACCATCAGGCTTTTCTAATGGTCTCTGCAAAAATAACATATTTTAGTAAATCTTCAAAATAAATAATAAAAGTGTTATATATACGAAGTATATTGTGATATAAGTAATGCATTATTCCATCCTAACCTAAATTTCAAATATTAATTTAATCTTAGGGAGAGTATAGCCGGTCCACTGGCACAATGGTTAGTGTACTAGAATTTGGAGCTGCTGGGCTCGGGTTCGAATCCCGGTAAAGGCATGGATGTTTGTGTTTGTCAATAAATGTGGTTATTTGTCTATGTGTTTGTGGCGTCCTTCTTTGTGTGTCTCTTGTGACTGTCTCTTCTGGCGAGTGGGGTAATGGACTATATAGCCTACTCCCTTCCCTTCTAGAGAGCGCAATCACTGTCATTTGTCATATGGAGAGTATAAATGAATGTTTCTAATGTACCATTAACAAATGCTAATTTAAATGGAAAATAATTTCTTTGAAATAAATTGGAGCATCAAAAGTAATGATTCCTGAGTTATACAATTATATCATTGAGTCAGTTGTTTGAATTTTTTCAGTGTTTGAATTTTGTTTTAAACTATTGTGCGCGTGCACAATTAAGTTCCTAAGAAAAATCTTAAATGTTGAGCGAAATTTTAATATTAAATTGAAATGTGAGCAAATAGTTTTAGTGGATATGATGTATAAGAATATTAATTAAATATTTGACAAAAAAAATTAAAACTATCTTTCTAAGAAATTGCAAATTTTGAAGAATTTTTCCTTAAATATAAGCTTTACGCAAATAGTATTAACTTTAAAAAATAGTTCAATAGCTCCATAAATATTTCAAATATGCACTCAATAGACATTTTTATGTGTTTTGAATTAAGTTTAGGCATAAATGAAAATATTATTAAAGTTGCATTGTTTCAAAATTATGATTATTGAAATTTTTAAAAAATAAGGACATTTGTACATTAAATGAAGTCTATCAAGTAAAATGTATCACATTTCTAATTTACTTAGATCGTAATTTAATACACACAATGAATTAAAATGAACACATTCTGAAAAGGTTGTTAATTACAATTCGATCAAGTGCATTTTTAGATATCAGGTTTAAAAAATAAATTTTTCTTTAAATGCGTTCTTCAAAAAAGGGATATAAATTCAGTTATTCAATTGAAGGGGTTGAGTTATGGCCTTTTTTTTGGCGTACAGAACCACATGCACAACTTACAGCGATTAAACAGAGAAGAGATCCAATCACTGCCAGTGAATGCAAAGTTCTTAATACATCTATAAATTTTACTTCACATGTAAATTCTAGGCACTTTTGCCATCATAAAGTGATGGTAAATTAGAGAAATATTTTTTATTGGTGTATAGCGCTATGATTGTGACAATTTTATAAGTCAATCAATAAGTAATCAAGTTTTCAATGTTTTTTAAAGACTGTGCGCTTTAGAACGAGGCTGTTTTCTTTAAAAAAAAAATATTGACATACAGCGTCATTGTAGAACTCTTGTACTGATTTTAAAATGTATGTAAATAGACAAAACACTTTCTGATTATAATGTAGTTTATTTTATGCCTCTAGTTCACTGTACAAACAATTTATCTAATTTACCATCACATTGTTATGATGCTATTACTTTATTTATATGCCACATAATCATATGACATGCGTTCCCAGAATTTTCCCATCCAGAAAATCCGACGACTCAGCCGGGGATCGAACCCGCGATCTTGGGCTAAAGAGGCGGACACGTTTAATCTCTCAGCCACTGAGCCGCTAGCCCTTATGCCTTATTCTAATGGTAATGTAATCGTTTCCGGCTGCCTATTTCCGGCCTCCTTTCGGAGCTTTAACGCAGCCAATAACGCCTCGTAATTTAGAACCCTGGTCCAGTGACGAGGTCGACACCTGAGCGGGCACAAAACGGAACTTCACGCAACATCGTACGCTGACGCCGCCGGGACTTTGGACTCCACAGATTTAACGAGCACGTATGTTCCAGTGTACTCGGGCCCATCCGTCACGAGTTGGATATTCTACTCTTTCCCAGTACAGATATCCGATTTTTAGGATGACTGGCAGTAGGTGAGATTCGAACCCCGGCACTCCTGAGAGGGCTGAATCCTGAGGCGGATACCACTCGGCCACGGAAGGGGCCTATCTTATTGCTGGTGGATATGTTTGAGGAATTAAGATCATCTGACCTGTTTGTGCGGATACACGTTGATGTGGCACTTGATGCACTCCTGCCCCATGTTGGCCCAGCTGTTGCCGCTCATCCACTTCCGCTTGCACTTGGGGCACTTGTACTCGCCGAAGCAGCGCTTCTTGCCCTGGTACGGGGTGAGCCCCTCCCCCTTGGGTCTGGCCTGCGCACACAACACACACTCCTGTAAGACCACCACACAGTTCTCACTGCTTGAAGGGTTATTACAAGAACGTGCCAACACACACATTTCACACGCGCGCACTGCAAAAATTTGGTGTAACTTTACTCCATAAAAGTGGAGGCAGTCGCCAGTTTTTGCTTTATGAAGTAACGTTACGCAAGAAAATAGGAGTAAGCCTATACTTGTTGCTTGAAGCTTACTGATATTTTAGAGTGTAACATTGCTACATAAAGCTGAAGGCATAAAAAACCTGAGCACTTCCCCCAGGCTAATGAATAAACAGTTCACCAAATTTTTACAGTGCACTTCATGCAAAGAAAATTTTAGAAAAAGCTATTAATTTGTGGAGGTTAGAAAATGGGTTTCGAATTCGAAAAATAATGTAAGCCGAGACTAAATTTGGTTTGGTAAGTTACTCTAACTTTGTACACTCTAAAATATGAATGCTCAAAAACGACGAAATTTTCCTTAATTTTGAAGATTCCATTACTGGAAAATGCTCCGAGTTTTCGTTTCGTCAAAGTGAGGAAATTTGAATCGTCATTTTTATGAGGAATGTCGTCTAATCTAAAGAAATATTTCCTTATTCTTTGAGCATATGAGTACAACAATGATATTCACTTTCCTCAAAATCAAGATATAGAATCGTTAAATCAAGATCGTAAAAGTGAGCATTCGCGTTTCCTCAAAAGTCATGTGATAGTTTGACGAAACAATCCTCAAAATTAACGAAACGAGGCTTGAGGATTCATGAATCGTCAAAAATGAAAGTGTTATTTTTGAGAGGGTACAAGTTATTGTTTCCCTATATTTGCTTTACGAGGACTAAATTGAAGTTGTTTCAAAAAGCCATCATATTCAACAAAAATTTGAATCTGTACTAAATTAGAATGTGTTCTTTGAAACGTTTAATTTTCAAATTCTTATTTTAAGGTCATCTTATAAAAGCACTTAATTTTAGTTCAACGTCTTAATATTATCTCTGAAAGTCGTTTGAATTGTAAACGTAAATAGTCTGTTCGTTGTAGACATACAGGAACAAAAACTAACTATGAATTGAACGACAAATTACCATATTAAAAAATTATAAAATGATAATTAATTCATATTTTTCTTAATCAATTGTATTTATTCCTAAAGAAATGTGCAGTCATTCTCCGTATTGTTATCTATAATTCGTTTCGATAAATGTGATTAATAAGAAACCTATAAGTTTCTAAATAACTATAAGGGCAAACATTACAACCTTCAAACTTTTAGCTTAATTCATTAACTTAACTCATAAACAGTTTATCCAAATTAAAATTTGAGAATAGAACCTAACGTTTTTATTCCAAATGTATTGCTCAAAAGAATATAAAGTGATGATAGTAAACTAATTAAACAAATACGATGTACAAATCATTCCTCATTCAAAATTAAACAAAAACTTTCTTATCCGGAGACGAATCTTTCAAAGTCTCCTGACACTACGACGCCACACTCTGTTCATTGTATCTATTTGTAAGACTTTAATGTTATTTTAAACTAGAAAAATTCACTACATGAAAAACAAGCGCATTTGTCGGATCGTCATGCAACACTTAAATACACTGAGTCCTTCAATTACCTTCCTTTAGTATTTTTAGACTATTATAAACTATTCATCATCATGGTGAGTTTCTTAAACACTTAAGTTTTTACATTTGAAAAATAATTTATAATTGATAAAAAAATATCTACCTCTTATACATGGAATTATAATCTTTATTTTTTGGGGGAATGAGAGCGGTGGACGGGTTTCCAAACCGTAGTTGTTTCTCTGTGTTAATCCACTCGAAAAAATAATTTACTATGTCAAATTACTCTGGCTGTATTTAATATTTTTTCAATCAGTTTTTTACATGATAAATGTAGTAGACTATAAGTCCACTCTTGTTTTGAAATATATATATTTTTTTTGTAAAATAAAGTGGTATAAAAAAAGTGGTATTATAGAGACGTTTATGTCGGACATATTTATCATATACAAAACAATCTGTAAAAATAATCAAAACGGCCGACATATTGACGTGAAAAATTAGGGTTTTTTTTATTTACAGAGAAAATACTAGGATTAATACAGAGAATTAATACAGAATAAGAACATACAGATAAAATACTTCAGTTTTTAGGATCAGGATACCGCTCTCATTTCCACTTAAGGGGGAATAGCCTGCTAGACAACGGGTCTCCGAAGCACAGTGCCTCAGTGTTTATCTAAGTGAGAGATAAATATTTTCTAAGCCACATTTCTCATTCCTTATTGAATATTTTTGCGTAAGGTTTTTTTTAATGGAGCTGACTTGCAGGTCCTGACAATCTCACCTTTTAAAATTTGTTCGAAAATTTTTCATTTATTTTCAATAACTAGTTTTACACAAAATATTCGAAGAAATTTGAAAAAGTGGGATTATAGAAACTTGTAAGTTTTCTACATTCATCATTTAAAAAAAGTTTGTAAAATATTCAATATGCAGCCGAAGAAATGTGGCTTAGAAAATAATTTTCGCCCATTGGATTAACACTAAGGCACTTTCATTTGAAAGCGGTCGATCGGGCTCATTCGCCCTTAAGCTGCAGACTACTAGCATTCTTGTCTAATTGAATAAAATCTTGTCTTTAATTAATCATTTTTCTTACAAATGCATACTTTCAAGCAAAGTGTAGCTTTTAATACTGCATTTTAAATAGCATATTTTAATCAAATTTAAGAACCAATGGCACATTAATATTCTAAATTAATTTTTGCCCTTGAATAAGCTTGTATTTTTCTTTTCAGATTATACAAATATAGTCTTTAAACATAGATTTATATAACTCAGATAATAAAGAATTTAATGCAGTTTGCCAAAAAAAATAATAATACTACGCCTCTTTGTAATGGTAATGAAAGTTTCAGTGTGGATATTTATACCCTCCAAAGGAAACTTTAACGCATCCACGCACGTCTTGTAATTTTTAACCGAAGTGTTGTGACGAGAATGATGATATAAGACGTTTCTTCTTATTGTACCTTAACTCATGTATATAGTTCATTATTTTTGGTAATTAATTTTAACTTTAGAAGTCATATTTTTCAGGTACATAACTGCTTTGCTGTAATTTAATATTTAATTTTAAAAAAATGAAAACTACGGATTATTTACACACTAAAATTGCATTATTTTCGTTTAATTTGGTTCAGATAAAAATCTAAACTCTACAATAAAAAACATACTTCAATGATACAAATACTACATTCATTTAATTAAATTTGTAAAAAGTTCAATAAGAGAACAAATAAAAAAGTTTTTTATGTGCATCGCGTAAATTTTTTTATGGTAATCATTTCCAGATCCTAATATAAAAAAGCTCAAAATTACGCGTAGTAAAAAGAAACAAGGGAAATTCGTATTGAATGTTTTAACTTCGGAATTAAAACTAAATAAAATTTGGGAATGCCTTTAATGAAACAATGCTTGAGTAATTTAGCTAAAAAATACTTAATATTTTTTTACTCTTTTACAGCGCACTCTTTTACTGCAAATTTCAAAGATCAAAGAACAATTCTTATAAATGAATTTAAATATTAATTAAACATTATTTGACTTAAAGTTAAATGAAATTCCATTTTGCTTAAATGATTCAGTTGTATAATACCGTCGCGTCTTAACAAGGCCATAAAAGAATTTCTGTGAAAGAGACAAATTCCTTTCCGCGTTGTTTAGCAACATTTCATTTAATTAAATATTTTTAAATAACAAATCCAAAATTAAATTTTGTTTTTTAACAACATAAAAAATATTTGCTTTATTTTATATATTTTTTATTTAATTACTTCAGAATCAATGCGACATTGGGAAAGGAAATATTTCAATGGACCTAAGATTGCTTTTAAAAAGGTGATTGAATTTATATGGGTCTTTTTCTTATATCCAATTTTTTTATATTAACCTTTTTCATTTCATTTAAAAAGTTTAATTTTTAATTTTTATTATTGGAACTAATACATTATGATATTATTCAAAGTTCGATTAAAAAATATTTTTAAACTTCGATTACGTGCACCAGCAATATTTGTTTACGAGCTTTCATCAACAGTGCTTCAGTAACATAAGACAATTTAACCTATTCACAGTAAAAAGAAATTATGATTCATGTACAGAAAATTTCCAAGAAATCCTACAATTTTCTCTTTAAAAAATTCTCAAAATATGTTTCAGTGTAAGTAATTTTCTGTTTTAAAACGTGTAAAGAGTACTAGACTGCAACCGAACAAACAGTTTTACTGAGTGCTGAAACTCTGTTTTCTGAAATAACTCAATTGTCAGAGCGTTGGACTGAAGATCGAAAGGTCCGTGGTTCGAACTAATGTTCCGCACTTTATCATTCCTCAGTTAGTTAGTTAGGTTTTAATTATCGCCGCACTAGAGCTACAGGAGGGCTATTGGCGACGTGCGTCGTATTTTAGAACCACAGTCAAGTAACGAGACGACACCTGAATAGGCACCAAACGCAACCGTTAAGGATGACATCGTACGCAGCGCGTTAGGACTTAAGAATATTTAACGTGCACTATCCCTTACACAGTGTATTATTCGTCGGACATTTTGGGCTGCACGGGCCGTTTATAGGCCGGCAGTTATTTTGGCGATGCCCGAACACGAACCTGGGACGTTTCGCATGCTAGGCGAGTGCCTAACCGACTGGGCTCCCCAGCCCCTATTATTCCTCAGTAGTATTGAGGTCCGAATACCTTCCAGGGTTCGTGCGTGCGTTCTCAGGGTACCGTGGGTTTGAGTTTAGTTTTTCTTTCCAAGCTGACTTTTAAAAAACATCTTTTACGTTAAAAGTACGAATTGTTCGCATAAAATAAACAGATTTTCTCTGTGAATTATATGGTATTTTTCTGGTACACCAGCTATCCGTCTGTAAATTCAAAAGACTTTTTTGCAGTGTATCCACACACTGTAAAAAAAAGTATTTAGTTTTTGCAGAAAAAACTGTCAACTAGTATGACGCAAAAATACTGAAATATATATACTGAGAAAGAATGTGTAATTTTAATGCAAAACCTGTTGTTTAAAAGACAAATTGTTTCGAAAAAACGAAATCTTATTATCCGCTACGTCACCGCAGAACAACACTCCTTGCCAACCTAAGTTGGGTAAATAGAAATATGCTATGGAGAAGATCCTTCCTCGGATGCAAAGAGTTCCATGAATTATTTGTGAATCCACCCAGAAAACATGTTTGAAACATTAATTTCATTTTAGGTCTAACAGATTTGAATATTATTTGAGAAAATTTCTCAATTTTATCAGAATGAAAAGTGTATTTTGGTTAAATTGTATTCAGATCATTTTGTATGTAAATAATTCCTTACAAGAGTTTACAACAAACGGACCAATTGAGGTTTTCCCCCTACCTTTTTACTATTTGTTTTTTCCCAAGTTAGGTTGGCACGGAGTGCATACTGAGGATTGATAAGCCTCCGAACCACGAACCAAATCACCAGCCTAACTGTCTCCCAGCTGAGCTGTTTCGGTCCCCAGACTTTCCACAAACAGTCAAAATACTTGTTCTCTTGCAGTCTAGTGCTTTACTCGGTTGAAAACAGAAAAACTAATATTCACATAAAAGCGCTTATACAGGGTGGTTATAAAATAACGCTCGCTATTCGGAGTGGTCTGTAGCTTGAATGAATAATCCAAATACAGTAAAAATTCCCACAGGCTGCCTCAAAGTGTGCTCTAGTAGCCGGCGAGGGGGTGTACCTGGGCGGAGTGGGCGAAGTACGTCGGGAGAGTAATCTCCTGGTAGGGTCACCCAAGGCGTGAAGGCCACTCCACCATGCCCAGCTAAAGCCTGGGGCAAAGGAGCTAAGTCAGTCTTCTACCTCTTCTGGTGCTCCAGTCTCCTAAGACAACAGAAGCTGCCCATTCCCTCCATCTATGATTAAGTCACTCAATGATTTCCATGCTGCCTCGACCGTCGCGCAGTCAAAAAAGGGTCGCGTTCGAGATTTAGGAAGAGGGTCTTGTTCGGAAAGTTTGTACGGTCTTCAAAACAGTTTAAATCTCTGAAAATTCTCCAAATAAATATAAATGGGATTTCAGGCAATGCCTCAAGGACCAAACTTGACAAAGTCCTTAGCTTGGCCGACACTCACGGTGCTCAGATTATAGCTATTCAGGAGTCAAAGCTGAACGAAAGTGTTTCTATCAAGGTTAAGGGTTTTAATATTTATCGAACTGACAGACGTGACAAAGGTGGTGGTGGTCTTGTTCTTCTAGTTCGGGACATCCCGTATCAAGCCATAGATATAAGCAGATCAATTACTGACAGCTCAAATTTAGAATTACAAGGAATTACGATTATCTGGAGAGGTAAACCACTCAACGTTTATAACATGTACCATCCTCCAAACAACAAGGCTCTACCATCCGGACTATGTAGTCTTTTGAATGCGAATTCGATTCTCGTCGGTGACCTCAACGCTAAACATCCAACTTGGGGTTGTTCTTGTCAGAATCAAAGAGGCAACGATCTCAATGATTTGATCGATGATAGTGGCTTTCTAATTATAAATGATGGCACTCCTACACACACCTCCTATAGTTATAACTCTTCGGAGGTTCTAGATATTGCTATTGTTAATCCTGTCATTTTTCCTGAATGTAGTTGGACTCTTTTAGATAGTATAGGAAGTGATCATCTCCCAATCCTCATTGAATTAAACA
Source organism: Hylyphantes graminicola (assembly GCA_023701765.1). Lineage (NCBI taxonomy): Eukaryota > Metazoa > Arthropoda > Arachnida > Araneae > Linyphiidae > Hylyphantes > Hylyphantes graminicola. Next base: position 42,813,973 of record CM043113.1, on the reverse strand, counting down.
GGAAACAACCAGTGATTTCTAGGCTACAAAGACATTGGAATTTCAAGAAAGCAGACTGGGACTCTTTTGCTATTTTGACCGATAACGAACTTAAGTATAAACCACTAAGCAATGAAATCGATTCGGACTGGGCTGCCTTTAAAAATGTTGTTATTAATTCTGCCAAAAGAAGTATCCCTAGAGGAAATATCAGGAATTTCAAATGCTTCTTCACTCACGAATGCCCACTTATTTTGCCCCTGTTGGAGAAGCGAAAACAGCTGCATAAAAATTTAACCAGTTCCAACAATAGTTTGACCAGAATAGAACTAAACCAGATTAACGCGGAGATCAAACGTACCTATGCTTTGATTAAGAGGAAAAAATGGAGCGATTTCTGTAGTAGGCTCGATTCAAGATCTTCTGATACTAAACTGTGGAAACTTGTAAAAAACATAAGTAAAGAACAGACACAGGTCGAGAAATGTAACACAATAAGAAATAGTAACGGGCATATTGCCCGAGACGATATGCATGCGGCTAATATGATTGGTTCCCATTACCAACTGATGAGTAAATTGGTGTTTTCCACTGAAGATAAAGCTGTAAAGATAAGAGCCAGTAATCTAGTTCACGGCTGTCGCACTTCTCCTGCGGGGACCTCAATTTTCAAGAAGGACTTTTCTTTGCAGGAGCTTGAGGAGGCACTGGGGGAGCTTGACTTGAGTAAATCTCCAGGACCTGATGGGATTCATGGGCATATGCTGAGTCATCTTGGAATTCACGGAAAACATTGGCTTTTAGGTTTCTTGAACGCTTCTTGGAGTCTGGGGAGGCTCCCCAAAGACTGGAAAAAGGCAACCATTGTCCCTGTGAGAAAAATGAACAAGGAGGCTCACTCACCCGAAAGCTACAGACCAATTGCTTTGACCTGCATTACTTGTAAAGTGATGGAGAAAATGATTTTAAAAAGACTGATCTTTTACTTAGATTCACATGATCTCCTTCCAAAGGAACAATATGGCTTCAGGGAAGGACACAGCACCACTGACCAGGTGCTTTATTTTTGCCAGAGGATTAGAGATGCCCATAACAAAAAACCAACTCATCACACTGTTGCAGCGTTCTTGGACCTGTCCAAGGCCTTTGACCGAGTATGGATACAAAAACTTATTATTAAACTCTTTGACTCATTTGGAATTCGCGGTAACGCCCTTACTTGGATTTACGACTTCTTGAGAAATAGACTTTTCAAAGTTAAGTTTAACAACACTCTATCAAAGAACTTCAAATTGTCTCAAGGTGTCCCTCAGGGATCTGTCCTAAGCCCTACTCTATTTACTTTATTTATGGCTGGCCTTGAAGGGATCATTTCTAAGAGCTGCGAGGTGGGTTTGTTTGCAGATGATATTGTGATTTGGAACTCTGGCACTGACATTGAGAAACTGGAGACCAACATTAATTCAACCCTTGATGATGTTTTGATGTTTGCGGCTGAACATAAGTTATGCTTCAATGCCTCCAAATCTTTTGCTTCCTTTTTTACAACTAACAGGAAGCTTTTTAATTACCAACCCAGAATCTATATGAATGACCAACCATTAACAGTTGATAAGAACCCCAGATACTTAGGTTTTGTGTTGGATAGCGAGTTTACCAGCAGTAAACACATCGATCATATTATCTTAAAGAGCAAAAAGCGCCTTAATATCCTTAAATATATCTCTGGGCGGGATTGGGGTGCAGATGCTGCTACCCTCAGAACTACATATATGACTCTTATTAGGCCTATCCTTGAATACGGCTCCGCAGTTTACTGCTGTGCTTCCAAAACAAATCTACAAAGACTTGAGAGGGTCCAGCTCAGTGCCGCCCGTATTATAACTGGACTTCGTAATAGTTGCCCTAGTGAAATTGCTCTTTTTGAGGCTGATTTACAACCTTTAAGTCTCAGAAGAAGTTCGGGCCTGACAAAGTACTTTTCTAAACTTGCCAGTTTTGGGACTCAAAATCGAACTTCTGAGTACATGCTGGGATGGAGTAGCAACCAAAGACTTCGAAGAAACAGCCCTCTTAGCTTAGCATTTTCTGCAAATTTGATCCAGAAGGACGTCTTACATCATAGCTTGAAACAGTGTCTAGACCCCTCGTTAGGCTTAAACCGAGTCTTCTTCCACACAAATCTTCCCACCAGGGTTAGCAAGAATTCCGCAAATCCTGCCTTTTTGAGACAATTGGCCCTTGAAATAATCCACAATATTCCTAAGGATTGTCCCGTAATATATACAGACGGAAGCAAAGATGAACAAGGCTGTACAGGCAGTGGAATTTTTATTTTATCCCAGTTAGGCAAGAAAATGATTAAGAGGAGAAATCCAGACCATTGTTCAGTTTTCAGGAGTGAACTGATCGCCATTAATGAGGGCATTGACTCAATTCTCTCCTTCCCTGGCTCATCTCCTGTCTGGATTCTGTCTGACAGCCAAAGCTCCATCCATTACCTTTCCAACTGGCTAAAGGTGCGAGATAGTACTGGTATGGCAATTATTAGCAAACTCAAACATCTTTCATCATTAAGAGAGGTTCATTTTCAATGGATACCTTCTCACGTAGACATTTATGGCAACGAGACGGCAGACTTACTGGCTAAAGAGGGTTGTAATGAACCGCTTTACACCTCCGATTTGTTGACCCACTCTGAGTTCTTTTCGAGGGCTATGAATCTTCATAATGCCTCTTGGAAAATTCCTCCAGTGCACCACTGGTACCAAGGTAAGCGACCCGGAGAGGCTTTATCCCTAAAGTGCTGCAGAAGCGACCAGACGGCCATTACAAGACTTAAAAGTGGACACATTAGATCTCTGTGTTACACGAATGGGAAGAAGACCTTTCCTATCTGCCCGAAGTGTTCCAACAAACAGGCGGCACCCGACCACATCCTGGACTGTCTGGGACTTTCCAGACACGATATTTATGAAAATCCAGTCATGGTTCTAGACTTTCTACGAGTGACAAACATTATAGACCTGGTTTAGCTCTGCTAAACCAAGGAGATAAGCAACAACAACAACAACACAGTAAAAATTGAGACACTTACTATAATCAAGAAGGGGGAAAAGAATGGAATCACAAAAAAGACAGAATCCTAAAAAATAATCATAAAAAAGAATGGAATCATAAAAAACAAACTCGTCTCTTGACCGGGTTCTAAATTGCGAAGCGTCGTCAATTATGGCTAATTACGGCCAACACAACCAATTACGCCTCGTAATTTAGAAACCTGGTCAAGTGACGAGTTTATTTTTTATGATTCCATTCTTTTCTTGATTAGTAAGTGTCTTAAAGTTTTTTGCATTTGGATTATTCATTAAAGCTACAGACCACTCCGAATAGCGAGCGTTATTTTATAACCACCCTGTACTTTAAGATAACAAAAACTGTTTCAAAATAACTAAATATTTTCGCAGTGTAGAAACACCAAAAATAATACAAACCAATAGATTTACCTGCGGACAGTCCTTGATGTAGTGACCTTTCTTGAAGCACAGGTGACACAGGTAGCTGGGCGGTGGTCTCTTGGTGGGCTTGTTGCAGTCGAAGCTCAAGTCACCGAAGAGATCGCTGAGTTCGTTGATTGTCCCCACGGGGCTGTTGTAGCCCCCGTTCGTGTAGCCCCCGTACGTACTGGAATTGGGGAGCCCGTTGTATACCGGGGAAATGCCATATTTGTTCTGCGGGAAAATATAGATTTGTTTAAAATAATTACGTATAATTCAAATGTTGATGCTTTTCTGTACAACTTTTGAATTATACGTAACTTACGTACGTAACTTACGTACTTACGTTATCTGACGTGGGCAAGTAAACTGCAGTAACCACACTCTCAGAAATAACACTTTCATTTTTGACGATTCACTATTCCTCAAGCCTCATTTCGTTAATTTTGAGGATTGTATCGTCAAACTATCACGTGACTTTTGAGTAAACGCAAATCCTCACTTTAACGATATTGATTTGACGATTCTGTATCTTGATTTTGAGGAAACTGAATCTCATTACTGTACTCAAATGCTCAAAAGTGACGAAATATTTCTTTAGATTAGACGAAGTTCGATTCCTCAAAAAATGACGAATCAAATTTCCTCACTTTGAGGAAAGAAAAACTCGGAGCATTTGCCAGTAAACGGCTTCGTCAAAATTAAGGAAAATTTCGTTGTTTTTGAGTATTCATTTCTGAGAGTGCATCACAATAAAGATTTGGGCCATTATGGCTCTAAAATAATCAGCCTTTTCGTGTGCTTTATATTTGGTTACAGTTATTGGGTGTTTACAACATTGTCCCAAATCATTAGTCTAAATACTGCAGTTTACCTATCCACCATGGCAGCTATGAAAAATGTTTATATTTCCCCTTTCACATATTTGCACACATCAATTTAATAAAACTAGATGTCGATCTTTAAAAAAACACTACAGGACCGATTAAAAAATAGCATTCAATTTTAGCACGCCAGGATTAGTAAAAATAAATATAATTTTGGTACATATAATAATAAATAAATTCGGAGATTTTTAGGGTTTAATACCCTATAATGGTGACCGCAATTTTGGCTAGTATGACTCATATTTTTAAAGTACATAGGGCACATAGGGTTTCATACAGGTATTATTTTTGAAACTACTATATGAAAACTTAATGATGTTATCTTCAAACTTACTGTCTTAGTAATTACGTGCTATCTTAGAACCTCATTCTGACCAATATTCATCACCATTAACAAGTATTGTGATATCAAAAATAGCCTCATTATCCAAAAGAAACCCAACAAAGCTGCCAAAACAATAAATATCACTGCCAAGCCCCCCTCATCATTGTTTTGCCCGACCTACTTCTGAATGTTCATTAAACGAAATTCCTCATCGCGGTGCCGTTGTCTTCTTGTGACGAAGGGTAAGAAGAATGTACCGAACAACAAAGAAAAGAAGGTTTTTGCTCTACACGTGGAGAAAACTCTAGGGGTTGAAAAAATCTGTTGTTAAGGCTAAGGAAGTTTATTAATAGAGTTGTGTGGTGTATGTGTGAGTGTGCAATTAGAAAAAAATTCTACGTGTTTTTAGAGTCTTATTTGTTTTAAGAAGATTTTTTTAACAACAATGAAACATATTTTTTACTAACGTTCCATCTTGCGATTTTTTCCCCTATAGAAATTTTAGTTAGTTTACTTTTGAGTAGTAATGGAGTATACAACATCCATATATTGTATTTGACACATCGTATATTAGTTATTCATTGCACCTATTTCTGAATGTTCATTAAACGATATTCCTTCTCGCCTTGCCTTTGTCTTCTGGCGGCGAACATATTTTGCTTAATTTGCACCTTGAGATTTTTTTTCCAATTACAAATTTTTAGTTTGTTTACTTTTAAGTAGTATGAAGTATAACATCCACATATCCCATTTAACGTATTGCAGATTCGTTTTTTAGTATGTATTGACCAAACAAGTGTTAATTGACAAATATTTAGAAACATTAATAAACCTACTTCTGAATGTTAATTAAACAAAATTCTTCAGTGCCGTTGTATTCTGTGATGAAGGGTAAGAAAAATGTACCGAACAACAAAGAAAAGAAGGTTTTTGCTAGACACGTGTGGGGCAAAATCTAGGGGTTGAAAAAAATCTGTTGTTAGGACTGGGGAAGGTTATTAATAGAGTTGTGTGGTGTATGTGTGTGTGCAATTAGAACAATTTTCAACGCGTTTTTTTAGTCTTCTTTGTTTAAAGAAGATTTTTTTAAAGTAGTACAATGAAGCATATACTTTTTATTTACGTTCTATCTTGACATTTTTTCCCTATACAATTTTTTTTAGCTTGTTTACTTTTGATTAGTAAGAGAGTATACAACATCCACATATTGTATTTGACACATTTTTCACGAAATTTCTCACCGCAATTCCGTTTGTCTTCTGTGACGAAGGGTAAAAAGAATGTACCATACAGCAAAAGAAAAGAAGGTGTTTGTACAATACGTAAGGGACAAACTCTGGGGCTTGAAAAAGTCTGTTGTTAAGGCTACGGAATTTTATTAAAAGAGTTGTGGGGTGTATGTGTGTGTACAATTAGAAAAAATTTCAACGTGTTTTTAGAGTCTTTTCTTTGTTAAGAGGATTTTTAACTACATCTAAACATGTTTTTTTTCACTTAAGTTTCATTTCAAGATTTTTTTCACATAAATTTTTTTATTTATTTTCTTTGTTTACTTTTTAGTAGCAAAGGAATATTCAAATTCCACGTATTGCATTTAACACATTTTATGTTAGTTTGCTATTGTACAATTTTAGTATGAATTAAACAAAATAAAAAAAATGTTTTACAATACCAAATTGTTTACAACCAAAGACCTTTTCAATGTCGCAGAAACTAAGGCATCGTGCTCTACAAGTAAAAAGCGTCATAGTAATGACGCAAATGATTCTACGTCATACACTCATTGAGTTTCGTACTTTTCAATACAATAATTTCACTCAAAGCGGGAGTAACATGAAACTCTTTCTTTTCATTATGAGAGTTCCTAATCTAAGGAATAAAGGTAACTCTTTATGCGAAGTGCGTTTTCTATTCAAAGAACACGTATGGTCAATTGCTAATTTTAAATGTTTTTCCTAGAAACCCTTGAAATGTATTTTTGGTAAAAAAAATAGTCCTTCTTTTGAATAATGAATGTCATTTAAATGAACGCAAGCTAAATAACTATATTTATAACAACCATGAAAGATCTAATTTTAAAGTATTCTATTAAATATTTATATTATTCTCTCTATGTACAATGTTATTGACAATGTATATTTTGTCTCTTTAGATCTTAAACACATATTTTAGAAAAAATCACCATTTTTAACTCGAATAATAATATAAATAACACAAACTGGAAGTTTGAATATTTTATTACAAAAAGCTACACATTTCTACATTAAAACCAAATAGACAAAAAACCTTTTATTCGACTCAAGAATTGAAAACATTCTGTTCAGAAACAATCGGTAAAATCATTGAAAACACTTCAATCTTTAGTGGGACATATGTTACACTAATTTAACTGAAGTCAAAGGTTTTTTTTGTAATACATAGTTTTAGAACATGGTTTTCATAAATAAGATATTCAAAAAAATTCTTATGACGTTCGAAGTTGATGAAATGGTAACAGAATGCACAATTGGCAGATTTTAACTTCTGGCCTGTACCCCAGCTTATTAAAACTTCAAATTGTTCAGTTTTTTTTGTGAGTGACACTAGATAAAATTTTTACCCTATATAGTGCAGACTGTGGTCATTGGAAAACATTAATCCCCTTTATAAATTTAAAATAGAGTTGTCGTTCGGTAACTTTAGCATTTTATCATACATTGGAAGCTATAAAAAATGTTTTAGAATGAAAAAGTTTTAGGAAAAATTATGTTAGGTTTAATGCTAAAAGTATATAAATTTTTCACATCATTCGTTTCAGTATGAGAAAGACAATATTGAATTGCTCAAAACAAACGTAATTCCAAAAGGACTAAATATTAAAACAATGCCGCAGGCACTCATGACGTGAAACATGTCTATTATTGGGGGTAAATCCTGAGATTAGGTAAGTTTGATTAATCGTCGCACTAGAGCTTCATGAGGTCTCTATTGAATCCGGAGAGTTGTCAGTTCTGAAAAACACAATCAAGAAGTTCTGTCTTGAGCCGGTCAACTGCAGTAACCAGCTTAATGACTCGGACCATTGCTGTAAGCACTTATAACTGTAACATAACAGAAATTATACTAAAAAAATACTTCGGGGCAAAAAAAGGTCCAAATCATTGTTGTAGTTACTGCAGTTTTCCTGAAGTTGGCAGATCTAACAAGCATAATTAAGAAGTCTGCCTTGAGCCGGTCAACTGCTGTAACAAGCTTAATGAATTGGACAATTGCTGCAAGCTCTTAATAACTCTAATATTACAGAAATTATACTAAAAAAATACTTCGGGGCAACAAAAGGTCCAAATCATTGTTGTAGCTACTGCAGTTTTCCTAAAGAAGCGCCCTCCTACCTGGTCCGTCGACTGCGGCTGGTCGGCGAGCGTCAGGTAGACCCAGTTGAGCAGCTGCGTCGGCTGGTAGACCGAGGCATCCAACGAAGCCAGCGAAGTCATGCCTGTGGTCTTCTGCACGACGCTCGCATGCCACACGTCAAGAGGAAATAGAGACTGCCTCCACCCATTGGCATCCCCTCGGCCCCGCGAAGAAGATATAAATACTTCACTCGTCAACAACTTCTTCTGGAGGAGTATATACGTAAGAGGCGAGACAGATGTTGGTTTAAAGGAGTAGTTGTTGTGAGTGCAAGTATTTTGGTTTTTAGCCATTCATCAGTTTTGAATGTAAGTATGTGCCTGGGGTTTCTTTTTCATTATCTTCCCGAAACGTTGTGTGGTGACTCGTGTCATGCACTCGTTTAGATCATGGTTTTTTAAATACGACCGACTTTACTGTTCATAAATCGTCCCCTTATGAAGTTTAAAACAACCTTCCGTTTTCCCATTTATTTATTTACCGATTTTTAGGTATTATGTACCCACCTCATCTGCCCAAGATCGTGGACCCCCGGCTGAGTCGGCGTATTTTCAGGAAGGGAAAATCGTCAGCACGCATGTCATATGGTTATGTGGCATGTAAAAGATCATTTGAGTATATGTAAAAAGATCCGCTGAGTACCCATTTTGCTTTGGTTCTCTCGGCAAAATTAAATATCGGCTTAAATAAACATCAGTCTAAAGGGTGCCACACACAAAAAAAAATGCTCCCAATTTTGAGAACCATACTGATTCCACAAAAGACCTGATCCATCAAAAGGCAGCACCATTAAAAAACATATTTATTTATAAATTTTTAATTAAAATTGTCTGTAAGGTAAAATTCCTGTAATCATTACCAATGTAAATTTAAAAGTTAAGAATAGAATGAACGCTTGTTTGATAATTGGGAAAATTCTAAAATAATTTAAAACGCTGATTTTTAAACGAAGGATTGAAACATATCTTTCTAAATTATACAAATTTATATAAACAGCAACGTGCTTACGGCCAATAACCAAAAAAAAATTAAGTAAATATTTTCATGAATTGAGCATGTAATTTTTAAATAATAATAATAATTTGGTCCGAAATGATTTTGGGTGGTCAAAACATTACTAAGAGTGTCAAAATAAGTTATGTTAAAGCCATTGAAGTAACATCATGAAGAAACATGTCGAAGAATTTAAAGTGCTCATCGAAAAATAAAAATTAAAAAACTTTGAAGAGTTCTTGTAAGAAATTAGTGCGACAATTATATTTTTCAATTGTGGTAATAAAATTGCCAGAGTTTATTCTGCTCAAATAAAACATAAAACAATTTCTCCTAAACTTGAAAGTTTACCTGTTAGTTTTACGAGAAATTTGTTCAAATATCGAATCCGATTTTTGCTGTTACCGCTTTTTACAAAAACCAAATTAACACGATTCCAATACAATAAACACAATTTTAAACACGAAAAAAAACCAATAATTTGCCAAATAATAACAAGCTTCTTCTGTTTATATTCAATTATAAGCCAACACATAAAAATAACTAATTATTCCATTCTTTCGCTCCATGAGCCCCAGTTTGTTTCTACTTCACTCTTTTACTCTCTCTCTCTTTTTTTTAATCTTCATCATCGCCAAGTCTCTTTTTCACCAGCAGAAGAGAATCCTTCGGCTTTTATCGAAGGGGTTTTTCACCCTGGGAAAGAAGATCTTTTAAGAATCAAAACACTTTCGTTTGCGGAAACGGACGAGAGTTTCGGTGATATATTTTAGAACACTGTGACTCGCTAGCTCATTTTTTAAAGGAATGTAAACATTAACAGTGACTGATTAAATATACATTGAGGAAATATTTTATGACATAAATAAGAGTTCCCACTCGTAGACCTTGACATTCTATTTATAGTCACCGTCAAAAAAAAAAATTGTCCTATATTCTAATTTTCCCACACACACAAAAAAACTAATATTTTTTCATAAAAAAATATTGTTTATCTCTAATGTACTTTTGAGATATAATTAATAAAAAGTATTTTGGTAATTACATTCAATTTTAGGCCAAAACTTTACGTGCTTCAAATTAAAATTAAGACAAAAAAATTAATACATTCAAAGGGTTCTTGTCAATATATCATGAAAAACTAAAATCAATAACTGTCGAATGTACTAAATATTGTAAAACTGCCTCCTAACAATTTGGAAACAAATGTTAACAAGTTTTTAACTTCTTATGCTTTTTAAAGGTGTGCAATATTTTGCAGTTTTTTTAATAATTAAAGCATTTTTAAAAATCCTATCTTTAAAAATACACCTAATTACGATTTGTCTTAAACAAATGTGTTCTTTGAAATAAATTTACTTACAAATATATGCAGTAAAGAACACGTTTGCCCGTTTCCAGAAGGTTTCTTTAATTTATAAAATTTTAAGGACCAATCACGGTCCCGTTTATTTTTGCCGTACTTACGGTGCAGGATGACTGCATTGGCGATGTTAGGTCAATGGGTCTTTCACATGCGACGCTAGCAAAAACCGTATTTACATTATTTACTTGCGGTTTTCAGTCAAAAAATGGCTATGTTAAGTGAATTTGAATAGCGCAGAGAATATTTCTGCTGTACATTGCCACTACAGGAACGTTCAACATTGTTAGTACTTGATAGAAAACGTCGTAAGTTTGGTTTTGAAAAAATCGTAAGTTCGGTTTCGTTTCCGTCGCTAGGATTGAAATTTAGAAATGACTTAACATTACTAATGCAGTCCTCCGATACCAAAGTAAGGCTCACATTAATTAAACAGTTGCATAAGACATGCCCCGAAGTATTTTTCAATCATAAGCAGTTATTTAAAAAAATATTCTACAATACACACTTTACTGACATGAAAAAAACTTAACTTCAAAACTTTTTGTCTCGTGCCCTCTTTGAAAAATAATATACCAAATACTTTGAATTCTTCTTTTTTCAAACTTTTATTTACAAAAATAAGTGCGGATCGTCTTGAAAATGAAAAGTTGATGTTAAAATTGATTGTTCATGGTTCGACACATATCATTATTATTCTCGTGTAGAGCGAATGATCTTCCAGGAATACTTATTTTCCTCTTTTTCGAACGTCGTAAGTTATATTTTGTTCCCGGAAGGCTCACACTTCTGTGGACATCATTACTGAAAAAAAAGACACAAATATTTTTTATTTCCAAAAAAATAGTTACTTAAGTTAAATAAAATTACAAAAAAAATCTCAATAAACACTTTATTTAATTTACTACAATATAAAGCGGATAATCTTAATGGGAGTATACGTATCATGTTTTGCTTGTATAACCTGTATAAAAAATATTCCTGGGGTCGAATTTGCTTTTAAAATGCTTTGTTATTTATTGTTATTTATTTTGTTTTTTATTATTTGTTAATGCTAATGTTTTTAAATGGAGTTATTTAATTTTTATGTACGTGACATATAATTTTAAGCGCTATTAATATCTCCTGACAAACTATGAATTTTAGTTATCAAATATCGATTAAACTTACAATATTTCAATATCTGGATGCTTCATTTGCAAACACATGCTGAAAGGCATCTCAGCAAATTCTAAATCGGTGTTGAAGTCGATTCCAGATTCTCCTTTAAACTGAATCGTTCCTTGGGTAACCACGAATCCAGCATCAACTGTCACGGAACCTCTTATCAGCAAGGCACCCCTTTAAAAAATTAACGATAAAATTAAATTTGCATTATATAAAAATAATATCATCTATAAAATACATGATTAACGAAATATACCATGAATTTATTTATTTAAAAAGCACACACTCTCAGAAATAACAGTTTCATTTTTGACGATTCATGAATCCTCAAGCCTCATTTCGTTAATTTTTAGGATTGTTTCGTCAAATTATCACGTTACTTTTGAGTATACGCGAATCCTCACTTTTACGATCTTGATTTGACGATTCTGTATCTTGACTTTGGGGAAACTTAATCTCATTGTTGTACTCACATGCTCAAAAATGACGAAATATTTCTTTAGATTAGACGACATTCAAATCCTCATGAAAATGACGATTCAAATTTCCTCACTGAAATGAAAACTCGGAGCACTTGCCAGTAAACGGAATCAACAAAATTAAGGAAAATTTCGTCGTTTTGGAGCATTCATTTTTTAGAGTGCATATACAAGCGGAAACGACGTTTTACAGTCGTAAATGCTGTTTGGAAATACCCAAGTTTTTTGGTGGATAATTTATCCCATTGATCTATTATACAAAATGGAATAAAGGCTTTTAAATCTAATAGTTGAATCTCGAAATTACACTATTAAATCTCTGGCTTCACTCAAGGACATTCATCGTTCCTGTCCTCACCCAAAATTAGTTAACAGCTTAGATACAAGCACATTTAAAATAAATTTAAAATATCAAAATAATCTCAAAGCTTAAGTAGGTTCATCCAAACTTGTCACCGAGCCCAAGCCCATTGCAATCTCTATGACGTATTAGAAACCGCGATGGGCTCAGTGACAAAACTACAAACCTCTGACTCATTCCAGTGAATGTTCAAGTTTCTGTTAAAAATATTTACAGCATTTTTTTCTACAGCACAACAAACACTAGCAGGTTGTTCCCTTTATCAGAAAACTGTTGTAAAAATGTTTTTCCTATTTCCGATTAAAATATATCATGTTGGTTTTTATATCTTTTTTATGGTCCAATTTTTTATATCCCAGTCGGTTAGGCATTCGCCTAGCATGCGAATGATCCCATGTTCGGGTCCGGGCATCGTCAAAATAACCGCCGACCTTTAAACGGTCCGTGCAGCCAAAAATGTCCGACGAATAATACCCCGTGTAAGGGAGTGCACTTTAAATATCCTTCAAAGTCCTGACGCTGCGTACGATATCGCCCTTAAGGTAGGCGAATACCCAAAATTCTAAAATTTTTACTATTATTTTAATCTTTTCCAAATTTGGCATAGTGATTTCAAATATAATGAGCAATGCTTTTTAGGCAATTTTTTTTATTTAATTATAATTGATTTATTTTAAACGGTGTTTTTCACCTAAAAAAAGGGGTTTGCGCCAACACTTCTAGTATAAAAAGTTTTACATTAATTTACCTGAAATTTTTTACAGATGCTATTTCAATATATATCTGTGCCATGAACCTCTAACATCCGGTGTAAATATATAACTTTTTTTTAAAAAAAATTTCCAAGTGTAAGTTATTCGAAAAAAGTCCCTTTTTTGTGGTTAATTTATAACATTTTTCTTAATAACTTCTTTTCTTGTAATTTGTATGCAACTCTAGAGGGTCAAGGCATGCATCATTTCAAAACGAAGAATTTAACACATAATTAATGTTTGTAGGATGAAAATTCAATGTGGTAGACTTGTTAGCGCAAACCTCTTTTTTTTAGTAGAAAAACACCGTTTAAAATAAATAAATTCTATTTAAATTTTTAAAAAATGCCTAAATAGTATTATTCATTATATTTGAAATCAGTATGCCAAATTTGGAAAAGATTAAAGCAATAGTAAAAATTTTAGAATTTTGGGGAATTTGGGGTATTCGCCTACCTTAACGGTTGCGTTGTTTGTCTATTCAGGTGTCGGCTCGTCACTTGACTGTGGTTCTAAAATACGAAGCCAGTCGCCAATAGCCCTCGGGTAGCTCTAATGAGACGATAATTCAAACTAAACTTTATACAAACTCCCTCTCTTATTAGTCTCTAGTCAAAGGAGACTTATTTTTTTCTAAACTCTTTTTAATTTAACAACTTACTGAGTTTTGACTAGAGACTGTGAATTCCTGTTCCAAAGTGATATCTGCACAGAAGCAGAAGCATCAGTTGACAACACCCCCCTCATTTGACCGCGGACCACCATTCCATTGCTTAACACGGCAATCTTTTCGTCGTCACTAAATGCAACTATGGTCTGCAAAAAAACATCGATAAGTATTTGTTTTAATAAAATGTGTATTAAAATGACATAAATTTGAATAATTTTCGTTTTGTAGCAAAACATAAACTCATAACTACTTTTGAAAAATATGTAAGTATTTAAGTTCTTTAAATGCTATAAATTTTAATTTCGCAAACCTTAGTTACCTTTATTTTTGATGCAATTTATTTTCAGTCTTTTCACAAATTTATATGGAGATACAGATAGTAATGCATTGCGTTATACATTTCCTTAACATTTATAAATTACGTTGCTTCCAGTTAGTAAGTTATACGAAATCGTTAACGCTAGGTTTGATGGACCAAAGGCTCTTTTTTTTTCTCTAATGGGGCTGCAATATTGGCGGTCAAGCCTGTGCATACTCGGCATATTCCCCAGAACTGAGAGCTATTTTTTGTGGCATCATCTAGGCGGCTCTAGCTACCAATTTAGATGCTCAGATTACAATGAATCTGAGCTCTCTGTGGATGTTAAAGTACGCCGAGATTTAATTTTGCCGAGAGAACTCAAGCCAAATGGGCCATCCAGGGATCTTTTACATGCCACATAATCATATGACAAGCGTGCCCAAGAATTTCTCATCCAGAAAATCCTACGACTCAGCCGGAAAGTCCATCCAGAAAATCCGACGACTCACCCGGGACTCGAGCGTGATCTTGGGCTTACGAGGAGGACCAAAGGCTATAAAATACACCAAAACTAAACTTAAACGTAACGGCCGTAACAAAGCTAGGAAAAAACTGAAACGTAATTGCCACTAAAACCTATACATACTTGTAAGACCGGCGTCTGCTCACTGGCAGTACCAGACCATGCATGGCCCATAAGTTCGGAGGTGCTCTTGAAGAAGACGTACGGTCGCAGGGCAGATCCTAAGATGCCCAACTCCATGCCTGCAGTGGGGCTGGAGTCCTCATCGTCACCTCCATAATTATCTCCGGCGACTGCTCCGAGACCTTGAGCAAAAATTCCAACCTGTATAAAAAAATGTAGTTAAGTTTTATTGCCAAAAACAAGAATTATAATGCTGCAGTGAATTCTTTAAGTTATAATTCAGTTTTTAAGCTGTATGGTCCGAAGCGGTTTTGATGACGGCACCTCTTACGTGCTAGCCAGATACTAAATTATCTGAGACAATGTAATTAATAACCAGTTAGGGACATTTCCCTCAGGAACAGTAAGATATCAGCATGTTTTGTTTCATTATTTCTTCCCCATTAATGGCTATTTGATTTGAAATGGGGAATTTTAAATATCTCTGCTAAAAAAAATATGTAACTTTAAATGTGATTTTTTTTGTGTTTTTCACTACATATTTTTTTTAAATCACTGTAAAAGTGTTTGTTTTGCACTAGTAAAAGTATTTGTATGAAATATCCTCAGTTTAAATCAACGAGCTATAAGTAAGACAAAATATATAAAAAAGTTCACAATAATATCTTATATAGTTCCTGAGAAAATGTCCCTAAAGTTATGAAAATCAACATGGGCGAGATAGAATCATCCGACTCCCCTTTAGAAAATTTCACCTAACCATTACATACGTATGCTTTCTTTAGATATAAAAAAAAATTTAATGCAACCTATCAGATGATATGGAAAGTTTACTTTCCAGCAGCAAATTTAAAGTTTTGTGTGCTATGCTAAACTTATTTCTTTACAAAATTAATCTAATTCAAAAATAATAAAATAATAAATTTCGATCATATAACTGTTAATGTTTAAACCATTTAAATGATAGGTTCGACCTCATACCATAGTGAAGTAAAAATATTTGAAGATATTTGCGATACAAAGCTTACCGAAAGCAAACTTGAGTCCCCAGCAAGATTTTCAAAGCTTACATCAAAGACACTTCTTTTAAGCAGACCTCCATTCAACATTTCCATGTCAATGCCATAAGTAATGTTAGTACCTTCAATGGCTGTAAAGATTATGTCAAATAAAAACAAGTATTCAAATAAATATTTCGTTCAACAATTTTGTTTGCAAAAGATTTAACCTTATTCAAATGAAACTCAGAAAGAAATACGGTAGAAGAAGAACTCAATTTAGAATTTGATATTGACAGTCAAGAAGCCTGTTGAAGGAGCTAAGTAAGTCCGGTCGACAAAAAAAAATACGCATTTTAACTTAAAAGGAAAATAGCATTGACTGAAACATGGCACTGGCGTAGAAAAATTTTACAAATAGGAATTCACAAGTACATAACTTAAATAAAATTACATTTGAAGCAACGCAGCAGTTAAGAAAATTTTTAGCAGAGAAAATAAATATTTACATCAATGCTAACATAAATGTTATCAAGGAAACAAATTAACAAAAATATTATGATAATTTGAAAGGTGTGACTAAATTGATTGACATTTAGAATATCTCGAATTTTATTATTGATTTTCATCCAATTTTAATTTGCATATTTTAATTTTCTTGAATAAACTCGGTTAGATTTCCTGAACATTAATATTTAATCTAAGGATATCTTTGACGATAAAAATATTATATAAAGCTTGTTCTTGTAATTGTTGTTATCCATAAAGTATCGTTCAATCAGGAAGTCATATTACCCCTAGTTTTGATTCGTATTTACTCCTAACTAAACATACAATTAGTTCATTTTGTCATTGTTTTAAGTATAAAAAAGTTTGCAAAATGTATCCATAGTTATACCCTCAAGGATCCATCTAAGGTATTAAATTTTCAAATTAAAGTTTTCTTTGAAAATTATTAATTATTTGTACTTACATAATAAAGGCTTTTTAAAAAGTGAAGATTTTCCATTCTGAGCTAGAGAGTAGTAGTAAGCTACTTGCTTTTCTGGTAAAATATTTTTAACATTATTCCTGCAACATACAAAAAAAGTTATCATAATTAGCAATTTTAAGATAATCCAATGCTGTTAAAGTTATTATTTATTGTTGACAAAATTTTATGCTGTATGGTAAATGTGATAAATTATGATTGGTAAAATTTAAAAGAATTTTTTTTAATTAATTAAAAGGTACTTTTTCATTTTCCTCCGATTAATGAGAGTTACATATAAAAATTATATTCTTTTAATTGATGCCGTAAAATTGTGGTAGTCTGTTTTTCTGATTGTTATGTACACTTATTTTCGTAAACTTATTATTTCCTAAACTTCATTTCATAATAAATATAATAATAGTAATAATAATATGCAATTACTATTACTATTGTTATTATAATGTATAATAATAATGGTATTCGTACTGACAATGATAATTGTAATAGTAATAATTATCAAATAATATAATATAATAATATAATTAATAACAGTTAATAATAATTGCAAAATTTTGAACTTAAATAAAATGTTTAATCTGACATTTGTATCAGACGTTAACCCTCGAATGCATGAATTTTTACTTTCATCCCAAAAATATATATATGTATCTTTAATACTCACACATTATGGGGAAAATACTAAAAAAAATTTAACTGCATTAGAATTTGAATAATTTCAATTTTTAAAAAAAAATTTAATGTGACAAAAACCAACTGCAAAATTCCAATTTTGATAATAATGACTAGAAAACTACTAAAATTATTTCAAAATAACCTTTTTTAACTATGACTAATTTTTCAAAACAATTTATTAGTATTTAGTACTAATATTAGTATTCTTTGAATACTGCCAATACGTAATTTCACAAAAGTTAATAACTTCACTTTTTAATTTTGAATACACTTTTACTACTGTCATCTATAAGGATTATTAGTAACTAAAACTTTAAAATGAAATGTAAGAGATGAAAAAACACAGATTTGTCTAGGAGGAGCTCTAATTTAATAGAATAAAGTGGATTATGTTACTTGTTACCAAACGGTAACAGTATGCATTAGAGGGTTAACTCCTCATACCTCAACTCTTCATTCACAGAGACCGCTTGCATGATCTTGGCAGCCAAGAATGTGGAAAACTCCGAATCACTCTGGTCTGAGAGGGCGACCAGAAGACTCTTCAACACATCGCGTCCAGGATTGCTTCTCAACAGCACTTCTGCAGCAATAGCTCGAGTAGATCTATCTTGTCTCTTGCCAACCTCGTTGAAGACTTTTAAAAGGGTCGTGTGAGCCTGTAAAGAATTTTTTTTATTGGTAATGGAGCGTATAGGTTAACAGTTGATGTCTTCAAAAGGCTGCCTATGTAGAGTTTGACGAAGTGTTGGTATTTGAATTCACATATTCTATATTTGTTTCTAAAATCGTCGATGTATGATGATTTATTTATTAATATTTCTACTTAAAATCATGTTTTTTCTAAAAAATTAATTTTGACTATCCATGCCGATTTCTGCAGTGTAAGTCGTAAAAAGTAACTATCATTGAAACTTTTAACATTAAAGAAAAACAATTATCGAAATAATTGATCTAAAAATACTGCAACTTAATAAAGTTACTAATTTTATTTAATTTCATTTTTTTCTTATATTTGAAAAACTATTTCAACTTGTGACAATCACTACTAAAATCTTCAGTTAGATATAATTAACTTCTTGGACTTCGGGCCTCTTGGAGATTTAATATAGTATTGATTTAATATAGTATATATTTATTATAGTTAGAAAAATCTAGATAACCTATTTTTAATTTTTATGCGTTGGCGTTCAAATGTGTATTACATTATTTTCTTCATAAAAAATAAATAAAATTTTGTGGTTTAATAAGATATTTTTGTGTCTCCTACCTCAGACGTTAGCAGTCTACATGGTATATTCCGAAGTGCCTGAACTGCCTCCAAAGCCTCTTTTCCCCCTTTCAGGGCATATTCAGAAAGGATTGGTACGGACCTAAATCTAGCAGCATTTCGTAGACCTCTTAAAAACATCAAAGAACACGAGAACTCAGAATCCACCTCACACTTCTTCAGACCATTTTCCAAGAAAAGTCGTATTTCTTCTTCCAGCTAGAAAATAAAAAAGATGTGTTTAGTTTTTCATCTATTGATTATGACTCATAAACGTAAAATATAACACTCAGCCTAAAATTGTATAAAAATTATTTTTAAAATACATAATTTTTTTACTTAGTGAAAAAATATTTAAAGTCGACTAATAATCCTATTTAAATTGAGTATTCTACAGGAAGCTTTGCGTTTGTCTTCGTTTTTCTAAATTTCCGTTTAAAAACATCGAGCAAAAATTAAACTAATGAGGCAATGGGATTTATGTAAAACGTAGCAACTTTTAAAATTTCAATCGCTGATGATACAAAAAAAAATCTTATGATGATTGCAGAATTATGTATCCGTGTAAACTTTCCCAAAGTACCTTTAGTACACTCAAACTTTAGTAAGTAAGCACTTTGGTCAGAAATCGTATCAGCTGAGTTAATCTAGAATACGATTTTTTTAAAGTAACAAAAAAATAACATTATACATTCATACAACACTCCCTTTTGATTATTTTCATGTATCGTATTAACCCCAGTAAATTTTAAAGTTATATTAATAAGTTCGATTATAAAATTATGTCGGAATCTAAACACAATTACAAAAAAATACTTTTGATGCTGCATAAGTAATTTCTTAATAATATGTTAAACAAGAAGTTCTTAAAGAACTAAAATAGCCTACTTTCCTGTTACTTAAATACTTACTAAAATTCTTATCTTGAAAAAACTGGGTTCGTAACAGTAAGTGACATAAACAACCGTTTTTCCACATTAAATTTAAAATAAATTTCACTAAACGCAGCATCTAACTAAACACAGCATGTTTCACTAAACACAGCTTTATTTGCAATTATAAATAAATCTTTAATTTTTCGTAGAACAAAAACCGAAAAAATACTCATCAATAAACATTTACTTGCTAAATTCAGCTGGTTTCATTTATTTTATTTCGAAAATTAAATAATTATAACTTAAATCGTTTGCAAAAATTTATATTTCAAAGAATAAATATGTAATATTCCTCGCTTTTAAATAGAATGAACACAATTTATATCACCATACAAAGATTCGTAGTGAAATATATACTTGACGTCATCTTAAATTGATCGATGTCTCAAAAATAAATTTATTTTAATTTATTGTCTAAAAGAATTAAAGTTTCTCAAGCAATTGTTGTGATGGCAATGGTGATTTATTTCTTATAAAAATGGCTTCCTATGCTTTTTGAATGAGCATTAAATTTTGACGTTTTTTTAAATAATTGAAGTACTTCGAATTCGAATTCTTTTCTGAAATTTTCAATGTATTCTAATTTCGATGCGCTGAATTTTTTGACGTATCTCACTTGTCCGTAGCATTTGTAGTTAAATTCAGCGATCTAAATGACTCGAAATTGAATTTCAATGCTAATTCAATGGGAAATTTGTCATCAAATAGTAGATTTATGTCCGTCCTATCGCACAGACAGACGGACAAAAAGTATGAAAGTGGGGTGTCTGAGGTTATACCTTTCTAATAAAAAAAGAATTTTTAAGATCGGATAGATAGAACTGATTTTGGAAGGGGGGTACGGACAGACGGACAGACAGACAGACAGACGGACGGACGGACATCGACCGCATGTCAATACCTACTTTTTCATTTTTTTTTTAATTCTTCGAATTAAAAAAAAAGAAAAGTAGGCTAAAAAATTATTTTGATCTTATATTTCTAGCATTTTCTGTCTTATCCCACCTTTTTAGCCTACTTTTCTTTTTTTTAATTCGAAGAATTAAAAAAAAATGAAAAAGTAGGTATTGACATGCGGTCGATGTCCGTCCGTCCGTCTGTCCGTCCGTCTGTCCGTCTGTCCGTCCGTCCGTCCGTACCCCCCTTCCAAAACCAGTTCTAACAATCCGATCTTAAAAATTCTTTTTTTATTAGAAAGGTGTTACCCCAGACACCCAACTTTCATACTTTTTGTCCGTCTGTCTGTACGATAGGACGGACATAAATCCACTATTTGACGACGAATTTCCCATTGAATTAGCATTGAAATTCAATTTCGAGTCATTTAAATCGCTGAATTTAACTACAAATGCTACGAACAAGTGAGATACGTCAAAAAATTCAGCGCATCGAAATTAGAATACATTGAAAATGTCAGAAAAGAATTCAAATTCGAAGTACTTCAATTATTTAAAAAACATCAAAATTTAATGCTCATTTAAAAAGCATAGGAAGCCATTTTTCATTAGAATTAAATCACCATTGCCATCGCAACAATTGCTTGAGAAACTTTAATTCTTTTAGACAATAAATTAAAATAAATTTATTTTTGAAACATCGATCAATTTAAGATGACGTCAAATATATATTTCACTACGAGATCTTTGTATGTTGATATAAATTCTTTGAAATACAAATTTTTGCAAACGATTTAAGTTAAAATTATTTAATTTTCGAAATAAAATAAATGAAACTAGCCGAATTTAGCAAGTAAATGTTTATTGAGGAGTAGTTTTTTGGTTTTTGTTCTACGAAAAATTAAATATTTATTTATAACTTCAAATAAAGATGCGTTTAGTGAAAGATGCTGTGTTTAGTTAGATGCTGCGTTTAGTGAAATTTATTTTAAATTTAATGTGGAAAAACGGTTGTTGATGTCACTTACTGATACGAACCTAGTTTTTTTCAAGATAAGAATTTTAGTAAGTATTTAAGTAACAGGAAAGTAGGCTATTTTAGTTCTTTAAGAACTTCTTGTTTACCTTCTTACTTATTACGATGGACAGTGAATAAATTACAAACAAACTAAATAGAGCAAATCTTAATACGGCAGCTTATGATTTTTACCTCAATTTATTTCCCAAAAAATAGATTACGTTTTGTATACAAAATTTTAGCATAAAAATATGATTTTAAGTACATAATTCTCTCTTACTTCTTGGTCCACAACTTCGTAGTTTTCTGCATACGTTTTTAAAAGGGATCCAAGAGTTGAAATTAACTGTTCTTTGATTTTATCATGATGATTCAACTTTGCTATAAAAGACTAAAATCACATTATTTTGCTAACCCAACTTTTAAAAACATTTACTGTACAAAATTTAATGTTTATTTTACATAGTTTTTTCTTGAGCTTATATAGAGTTACTTATATACTTGAACTAATGACAGGATTTATAACTTATTTAAATATCTACTGTCATAATTCATTTTTAAAATATTCCTTCATTTTTCATCATGCATGAAGTATCAGACCTTAGGTTAGGGTAGGGTAGGTACATATATGATGGGTACACGGGAAGAACCACTTGATTTCGTACAAGGCTTTCCTTAATAGCCTCTTTAGGGATAACAGCGAGAAATCACCTAAGCTGGTGTAAAGAAGCCGGGTACTCGCTTTGTTTACCTGTCGCGGCAACCCTGATTCACGTCAGAGTTCAGTGGAACGAGTCACACGTTTGCATCGCAAATGAAGAACCAAAAGAAAAACCGGTTTCCAGTTGCCAATGTCCACCAAGCAGGGACAATTACGAAAAGACTCTAAAGAAATCAAGCGGTTCTTCCCATGTACTCTTCATATATTCCGGCTTGTGTACTTGATCCAAGACCCGCTTATAAGCCTTTGTCAAGTAAGGCTAGCCTTCTTGTATGTGTAAGTAGTCAAAAATGTTAATTTATCCCACCTGTTATGCACATATACAAATATTATGTGCAAAAAGCATGGAAAAGCCTTTTGCGGACATTTTATTTCAGTTAATCTCTTATTAATTACTTCAGTTTGTCTATTTATTTTCTTTCCTGCTAAAGGTTGACAGTCAGTTTACATTAAATTAGTCAATAAACATAAGCATCGCTTTGACCTGGCATATGAGTTTGGAAAAATCTTAGAAATTCTGAGGAAATTTTAAAAGTTTTAGTTTAAATTAATTCTGTATTACCATCTATGGCTATGAATTATCAAATGAATTACTCTACTTAATACAGAGAAAAGTTTCTTTTTCAAAAAAAATCTAACGAAATTTTTAAGCATTAATTACATAGAATAGTTTTAATTAACATTACATTTTGATTAAGCTAGATTTTTTTAACCACATACATAACTATTTTATTTAAAATAACGTTATTTTACATTTATAGTTCAACTAAGATTTTCGAAAGGAAATTAGGGTGATGATCCAAGTTGAATATTGACGATTATTTTCGAAAGATTGTGTATGATATTGCCTGTGCTCTATGAGTTATTAATGAAAGATGAAGAAGGATTTCGCAATTTTAAGTAAATATCAATGATGGGACGAGAACAATTTTTTAGTTGTAACTCTTTAGAGACTAAATGATATATTCAAACCAATTTGGTATCTATTTTGTAGACCATGCGAAAAAACGTGTATTTTTGTACTAGTATTTAATAAAACTTATTATTATCCATATTTCAAACAATTATCGAACAAATAATAATGCACATTTGCAAAACTGATATTATTAGAACTTTGTAAATTCCTTTCATATTAAAATAATTTAAAAGGAGGTAGATAAAAATTAGGCCCAGTGGCTTAGTAATAGTGCTTCGCATTACCACGCCACAGGTATAGGGATCGAATCCCGGATTGGGCGAGATTGACCCATCCTTTCATCCCTTGAGTGGGTCAATGAAATGGGTACCAAGCATGCTGGGAGCTAAACACTGGGTTCCGCGTAAGGCTGACCACCTTACCGAGACATATGCCTAGCACCCCAGAGCCCTAGGTCATAAAAGCTGATATGGGCACGGCAGGTCTTGGCCCACTACTAGGCTGTTGTGCCGAAAAGTTTACTTCAGTTTTAGATAAATTAATGATATTTTATTTTATTTATTATATCTTATTAAGCTAGGCTTACCATTAATTCCTTCACAATTAATGAACTTGGTTTCGGTAAAATAGAAAGACTAATCACAAATCGTTCTAAAGGTAAACTGTATTCTTTTTCGTTTTCGAAAAATTCGAAAGCCGCTTTAATGCACTCATCAGTTGCACATGCTGAAACAAGATCTAAAAGTTGATTCCTGAAAAATAAGTTTTATTTTTTGAAACACATGCATAAAATAAAAGGATAAATTACAAGCAATTAAAATTAAACAAGTAAGAAGTAATATCCGAAATCGATATTAATTCCAACAAAACATTATTAACAAAGTGCAGGTATTTAAAGTAAAAAAATACATTAAAATTTTAAGAACCCTTATACTTAACAAGTATTAATGTTAATTTTCTTAAATGGAAAAATGCAATTCTTTAAATAAAAAAAGGGGAAATGGTCTTACGACCATTTTAAAATGTCTTCTCAAAGTTTCCCTCCAAAGTTATGTGGCGATATTTTCTGGATATTGACTCTAAATACATTTCAGTCTTGTATATGGGGTTGGTCAATCTGAATTTTTAATGCACTTGCCTAAATAGATGTATAATTTTAGCAATACCTCCTGATCTCTTCAATGGAGCAATAGCATGTAAGAACACATATAAATGAGTATTCAAACGAATGCATATTTAACGGATGCTAAATTGACATTGAAATATTCTTATACTCACTTAATGCTTTCCAATTTTCGGTTGTTTAGGAGCTGTAGAATTTCGTCCTTTGTAGAATCTCTGAATGTTGGCAAAAGTTTATAAAATGCTATGACTGATTTTAACTTAGCCAGGTTCTCAGTTGACAGTGACGCTTGCTGCTTCGCAACTGAGGGCTTCAACTGTAAAAGAATAACTGAAAGTTCCATATTAAGCTATACTTTTCGTTTAAATAACGATATCAACTAGTTTATTTCTCAAGATAACTTATTTTTATTATCAGATAATATAATGTGTTGTCTATGAATACAAATTAGTTTTTTTTTTAATTTTAAACCTTGCAGCTTAAAATGGATAAAATTTTAACTTATACTTAACCAATGCTCTAGACTGGGACTTTTTAATAGTAGCCAGTGGCTACCAGAGTGAAAAAAAATGGTAGCCACATTTCGATTTTTAGTAGCCAGTTTTAAATTTCAGTATATACGACAAAAAGAAAGTGCGATTTTCCACACAAAAAATGTTATTAATGACATTTTTTATATGATAAGATTGACAGTAAAAAAAGCATCATACAAAATATGCAGTATTATGCGAGAAAATTGTTTTATGTACAATCAGTTCAACTACTATTAGTTTCGGAGAATTCTTGACGTCGGCCACGACCCACGATTGTTCATGAAATTTTCTCATATCAAAATTGTTTAAATGAATAGTTGAGATCTTAATCAGATGTAAATCAATCACCTGTAGACTGCCGAAATCCTAAAGCAAAATTTAAAAATCAAATTTGCATTTAAGATTTTCATCACCCAGCTCCATTTACGTCACACAGAGGAGGATGGAAAATTTCACTTATGAGCAACAACTGTCATGTCTTTCTTCCCGACAGAATCGAATCGCAATGTTTTATTATTTTAGAAATGCCGCTTCAGTATTAATTATTGAACAAAAAGGATAAATTATGATTGCCACATTTGGCGACTGGGGTTCGATTTTTAGGTAGCCACTTTCGATGTAATAGTCTGCAGTTGGCGACTGGCGACCGCTAATCTAGAGCTTTATACTTAACTTTACTATAAAACTTACTATAAAAACTTAACTTTTTTAATGAAACTCGTTTCTTAACTCTATTCTATATATTTATAACATATGCTATCTAAAGTTAATACCGGAATTTCTTATAAAAAATCTTTTTGTTAATATTTATTTAAATAGTGTTTACCTGCTTTTTCTTAGGCTTTTCTTCTTTCGTATACAGAATACTTGCAATATCATCAGCTACCAGTTCTGCTACAAAATAAACATACTTATGAAATTACACTTGATTACTTTATGCTAAATTGACAGTGTGAATTTTGTATAAAGATTGAGTTACCTAATTATAGTAAAGAATATAGATAAAATCGTTAAAATTTTCTTACCCATAAATTAAAAATCTATATGATCAAGCATGCTTCAAAAATGTTAAAACAGTAAATGTTAATATGTTAAGTAATAATGCTTAAAACTATAAACTGTCATGCTTACTTCCTACAGATTTTTTTAATTCTTCTATAACGCTTTCGATTCCTTTTCCTTTATATATATTTTGATCTTTGTCTGCGCTGATAAATTTCAGTTCGGATCTAAAAAAAATTTAACTCTGGTTGAAATTACAAATAAAAAAGTTTCGCATTTAGCTACAAATTCGTAAACTCAACCAGGACATGTAATATTATTTTGCAAAATTAACTTTAAAAAATCAAATATAATAAGAAAAATCACCAAATAAGCGGCCAAAACTCTCTCTCTTTTTACGTTTAAACACTAACAAAGTCACAATCAATAAAAACTTAAAAAAGATTATTGTACACAAGATCACAAAATAATTTAGCCTTTCAAATATCACAGAAAATTTAAATGTAGCATTGATAGATTTGGACTACTTATTTTAACAAATTTGATTTTTAATTCTTATTTTAACAAATTTGATTTTGGACTACTTATTAAACAAATTTTCGCTAATTAGGTTCAGGTCTAGAAATCCTTTCAAAATATTTTTTCAAAATTAAATCAATACCACTTTTAAGAAAATACTAGTTTATAGTTAGAGAATAAAAACTTAAATCTTCCAATATTTTTCAAAGCAGTGAATAATCAACTATTCTCTTTTAAAAAATACTTTCATTATATTAGAAATAAACGCCCACCTAATTAAAGTAAATACTCATAACCACAAATGTTGATTTAAAAAATCAAAATAAAATGTACTTAATACAGATCACAATCGATGAAGAGCACCGAAATATCTTTTTCCCCAAACAACTTCAATAAACTCCGATAAAACGTTATTTAAAAAGCAATAAATTAATCAATAACCAGATACTAATTAAATTATAAGTAACAATTCTTCCAATACCACGATAAGCGTATTCTATTGATTGTTAAGATTCATAGCAAGATTTGGGATGTAAGAAGTATAAAAATTAATTACTTCGTGTCCACGCAAAGCGAAGGTTTGTGCCATATGTTACTGAACATTTTAACATATTCACTTATTAAGCATTTGGCGATGGTTGGGTTGTTTCCAGTTGTCCAATCACAGTTGGAAGAAGACTGGTGTTGAGTAGTAGCTGATCGTACCTTAGAAATATGTTATATAATGAAAGTATCTATACCTTGTCTATCTAGAATGCGAGCCTAGAAAGCATTTTCCTCCCCCATCCCCGCGTGTGGTTTTCTTCAAAACGGCGTGAGCGTGTTTTTCCCCCACCCTACTTGGGTTTGAACTGTTCGGATTGTTAACCTCACAATAGAACCTCAAACGCGTTAGGTTTAGAAAAGCGATGCTCCTTTCGTATCCTAGAAAACCAAGCTAAGGGATAGTGGAAGAAAGTTTTTTCGAGGCTCGTATAGTAAATATACAGACTTTAGTTCTAAGTAATTAAATGAAATTTTTTGCATTCTAATATCAATTTATGAATTTTCCAGGTTTATCTTAAATTATTCTAAAAACACGATTTCAGTATAGTGTACTAGTGTATATAGGACGTGAAAATAAACATAAATTTGCATCGTAACACTTTAGAGAAGTTATTAAAATTAAATTTTAAAACATAAGCAATTGATGTTCAACAAACATCTTAAACATTTTTACATTTTAAAGCTTTTTAAGTCATTGCAAAAACTATCTTTTAATTTCTGAATTTAAAATAATATCATATAAAATCATATTAATATTATAAATTCACAAAAACATTTTAATGCTTTTGATAATTATTTCCATACCCCATTTGCTTGTGATAAAGATTTGTCAAACTTGGGATGAACACAGTTTCCTTTTCTTCTGTGAATGGAAGTTTCTTTTACTTCGTAGATAACATCACACTCTCCCGATACGTCTGTCTAAAAAAATAATAATCTTTTTAAGGAACAATTTCTTACTGAATTCATTTTAATCCAATAATTCAATAGTCACTCAAAATAATTTGTAATTCTGTACTTACATATTTTTCTCTACTCAATCCATTTTATTAAAATTTAACAGTCCTTTTTTTAAAAAAAAGTGTTCAAATAAAATTGAATTTGGAAACAATTTTCTTATTTCATTGCCATAGGTACATACAGCAAGAAAAGTAGTCCAGGTTTATCAGACTTCCGTATCACTCAGACAAATCTTCTTTTTATCACAAAAAGTGGGAGCTGCTTACTATATTTCATACATTATAAAAATAATACGAGGAAAAAATATCGATACTAAGTATAAATCAAACATTTTGCATCAACATAAATATTTTAACAAGCACCCACACACCCAAAAAGTTCCCCAATCATCCAAATGAGATATACCGATAATGTTTCAAACTGTTTATCCGTTGCATTTGTTTGACAAAGCTGTAACTAGCCTTAAGCTAAATTTAAGTTAAATATATATTAAGATTATAATATAGTAATTTACATGCTCTAAATCATAAAAGGGGGAAGATCTATGGACATTTCCATACAAGTTTCTTCTTCTTCTAAAAATATTAAAATGAAGGAGCGTCGTGGAAAATTCTCCAATGGAATTACCCTGTTATAACATTAAAAATTTAACTGTAACGGAAGTTTAGGAAGATGGAGAAAGTAATATTTTTACCACCTCATGTTTTGTCATACAACTACTTGCAATTAATTCGGCGTGCTTAATTGTTTAACTCTGTGCAATTGTGCCTAATTGCTTAACTCTGTACTGCTGAACTCTGTACTTCAGAATCAGAAGGATTACATTTCTAAATATTCTCTATTTCTTAAAATTTCAAAGGCTAAATAAAAATTCGCATCCTCAAAACGTACTTTTGACCTCAAATGTTTAAGTTTAAAAAAATTTAGTTAAAAGTTTAATGTGTTAAGCTCTTCATACTACTAGTTATAGAAAATATTTATCTAACATATTTATCTAATATTTATCTAAAATATTTATTAACATTAAAAATACGTAGGAAACAAAGTTAACAACTTTCCCTCTGGTGTCGTATTCCTTCAACTAATAATAGCCTTCAAACAATTTTCATCAAAAAACGTCATTACAATTTTATTTAACCAACAGATCTCATCATCTAACCTCCTTGGTCCTCTCGCTCGTTTTTCTCAACAGCAACAGACTGCTTATCCCTCGCTTGAGGTTCCTCAGTGAAAAGTGTTCTGAGGGATCGTCCCATATCTTTTTAGGAGATCCCTCCTCCCATAGCAAATAGGAAGGTGCTGATTGAAGACTGTCCAATTCCGAGGCATGGTTCACTAGTGAAGTTTTTTGTTGGACTAAGATCTTGGAGTTTAAAACCTAGAAAATGAAAATGACATGTTAAAGAGACAAATTGAAAAACATGTTATTATAAGAAAACGGATAATAAAGTTTTAATTTTAGATATGTTCAACAATATTAGTATTCGATATTGTTAGAAATGGTGTGTTTTTGTTTATTTTTCAATTTTATGATAAATGTGACAATTGTAAAGTGAAATTTATCGCTTGTGGAATTTGTACTTGAAAAATATTTATATCTCAATTAAAAGTGTACTTAATTGAAAAATTTATGTTTACCATAAAACTATTTAAAATAGGATTTGGTCTTTTTTGAAAATTTTATCGAATGAATAATTGCAGTCAAGTTTAATAACTCAAATCATAAATTATTAAGGCATTATACCAAATAATACAAGTATATTTTTATTTTTAAAGCTACACCGTTATTTATGCGTTGATATTTTGGGCAGTCAAAAGTAATTTAAAACAGAGTTTGTAAATATATATTTGTATGCAACACATTCACAATACCATATATACTATATTTCCCAAACAGCTTTTTTTAATTATCTCTCTTTTTTTTTGCACTAAACTTCTTGTCAAACGTACCATAGAACAATGGATCTAAAAGACTAGATAGCTCTAATGAGTTTTTATTTAAATGAGATTAATTATCCATTAATGAGATACTTTAAAATAATGAGTATCCTTTCATTGGTATTTTCAAAATTGCCTCGTTAAAGATTAAAAAAACGTAAAATCTAAAAAGCTAGTCATTCCAAACGGATTAAACAGAAGCCATTAAAACCCCTTTGTAGTCTATAAAAAGATACTTTTAAATACAATCTGAAATGAAAGGATTTTAAATATATTACTAGCTATAGTAAACCCAAAGACGACTTAATTGTGAAAACCATTAACACTTTCCTTAACAAATAGAAATGTTAAGTTTAAGATTTAAAAATTATTTTTTGTATAACTTAATTTTTCCTATATAAATGCTCAGTGCTATGGTCTTAATTCGTCTTTCATTTTGATCATTAAGATAAAATAAAGCAGAAAACATATTTCTCCACGGCAAATGTTCTTTCCAATCTTCGTTAAATAGCTAAGGTTATATATTGTGTCCATTGTACTTTTACCAACTACAACATTTTATTTATTAAAAATTTTATGTAAAAGAGACAGTACGTTTGGTAAATACTTAAGTTTCATCTTTGACAAGTAAGAAAATTACACATAATTTCAATCTAAATTGATAGCTAAGTTCAATATTTTAACTGCAATATATTGTTTTCAATTAACAGTAATCTAGTTTCACAATTCGATACTTTTCAATTTATTATATATAGGATTTTTCATGTTACATTATATTCAGCATTTCATTTTTCAATTAATTTACTAAAATAAAATTTCTAAATATTAATGAAAATGCTTGATAGTTGAATGTAAACTAAATAATACACTTTAAGCAAACAGAAATTTATTTCTAATAATATACTATAATATTAATAAAGCCACAAAAGAATTCCAGCAATATGTCTTCCAGATATATTTGTCAAACAACTTTATTCTAACAAATCCAACTATTCCATTCGGTACAATACAGAAAGTTCGGAAATCTATATCACGTTCGAAACGTATCCGTCTGACTGCATTCCTAATTTCGAATTTTCTGAACTCATTTTCAGAGTTAGCTTTGTTGCGGTAATGACTTCCCTTTTCATAATGGTCCTTTATTTGTTCATTTTGTGTGTAGGAAACTATGTTCTAGTTCACTTGTTGTTGACATAAATGTGTAGCATTTTAATTTCCTGGGGCCGTTCTGAGGCAGTGAGGGGTTATGGAGGAGATGCCTGATTTCTGAGTTTCGGCGGAAATATTGTATGAACAAATGTTAAAAATATGTATACTTTATTTGATTTGGGTCTTACTTGATTTAAATTTCATACAATGAAACAGTTACTTTGCAGGGGGGAAATAATTCAAAAACAGAGTGTAAAATTTCAAACAGCTCACTACATACATACTCACTACAGACGGTTCACATAGTTAAGGTTATGATATTTTTGAAGTCTTTAAAGCACGCTTAATTTAATATTTAGGTATTTCAGCAATTGTAGTGTTTCGGATATTTTTATTCTGCAAACTATTTTAAAATGATGCATACAAAAATTGTGTGATATTACGCTGGGTACCATAAATAATTGTGTATTACGCTTGGTACCATAAATAATTGTGTAATTCTATGAACTTAATTTAGTACACATCATCATCAATTAATAATATTACAAAATGCAAAGGTAAAGCGCTATTTTATAACTTGTAAACACATTAATAATTTTAAGTCTATACATTAAAAATATAATAAAGCGAAATTATAACTTCAAAAATATGTTTCACACTTTATTCCCCTTAATATTTTCGAACATTCAAATTCAAAGAACAATAGCTAAAAATTCCTTTAAGACAAGTTTTAAGTCCATTTTTTTAAAGTTTTCATTACTTTTACAAGTGTTTAGTATTCATCAGTTTTATAAGTGTTTGATAAGTTTTAAATTTAAAGATTTATTTTTTTAAAAAAAGACTTTACCTCTATTTTGATGAGCTTCTGTTGTGAATTTTCCCATATATTTGTTAAATAAACATCAGCTTTTAGTTGATGTCCCACGAGCTTACTGTCATCGTGTAAGCCACATTTTTCGTCTACTACAACAGTTGTTTCGTAAGAATACTTATTTCTTGCGCCTATTTCATAAGTTGTTGTTAGAGCTGAAAGCAAAGATGTGTACATGAATAAAAGAATATTTTTAAAAAAGATAGCGTTATCTAATGTAAATAATTAAATAAAGCATATATAAGTAGTATTTCATGATAGCTTTGTAAATCTTTGTTTACAATAAGCAAAAAATTTACAAAGAAGATGCATGCATACTTTTATTATAATTTTGTATTTACAAATGTAACGAAATCAGTTACAAGTGTTATAATTAGAGAAAGCCTTAGCATTTTGAATTTAGCTAAAAATGTTAAAATCTTGTCCGCAGACATTAGATTCTAAAGTTTCAATTTCTTACGGGAGTACCAAGTAAAGAAATCATTTCTCCTAACTCCTTTAGTAATATGAATTTTTTTTCCAGTTTTTTTTTTTAATTTTAAAACATGACCATATAATATTTTCGTAAAATAAAACGAAAAGTGCATTTTTGCCAAGTTCGAGGCATAGACCCTTTAATTTTAATTTCAATACTTTGTAGATATTTTAGTTTTTAATAGTCACCATTGTGTACATTACAATGTAAAACGTGTAGTATAATTCAACAGCATAAATAGGAGTGAACTTTCACCAAAGGTCATTAACCTTGCACCACAAAAATTGTGTAAAAAAGTAGTAAAAAGGCCGGCTTCAAATTTCGGGTAAAATTTGGCTGTTTCTACTAAGGTACAATACCATAGACAGACAATTGAAATGTTGTAGAGACATTCTACAGTTATTTTTTATAGTTTCATACACAAGGTCAAACTTAGTTTGAAAGCCAGTCTCGAATTTGCAATCCTTTGATTAGAAGAACGTCGCTCTACCAACTACTCAATGCCGGCTTGCTGTACTCGATAATTTTTTTATAGTTTTTTGTTACAACACTTATGATTGCACATTCCCTTAGAATCTGTGGAAGGATACACCAGTTTACAAAACGTTTTGTGGAACATTCTTCACGCCCTGAGCTTGCTCTAAAGATTATTCTAAGCTTACTCCAAAATTGGTGTAATGTTGCATTCAAAAGTAAATGGTTAAGATACACAGTTTCTTTACAATGCAACACAATAAAGATTTTAGAACCGAAGTAACAATAAAAGTCAAGTCAAATAAATGATAGATACTTACCAAAAAATACAAGCAGGATGCAAACTTTAACTTCCCACATGGTTATTGAAATAATAAATATATTTTATACTACACAACTTCTCTTCAAAGACACGTCAGTCTTTCTATGTCCACGTCAGTAAACCCGGCGTTTTTCCCGAATCTCCGCACAATCTTATCGCAGCTGACCTCTGGCACCAAGTGATTTCGGATCCGAGACCCTTGCGGCCAAAACTGAGATTTAGATAAATCGTTCAGCGTGACGCTCGACTTGGAAAAAGTCATTGCATTACCACAATAGAACTCGAACTGTTCCCTCAGCTGCAGGAAAAATTATGTCGCTTGAAAATTCAATGGAGAACGGGACACTGTTTGTTTTTCTTCAGTTAATGTAAACTCAGATTAGCGAGTCCGACCCATGGAAAGATTATGGAACTTTTACGATAATGGATTTCTTCGGTGCCGAACGGAACCTTTCTTAACTAAGTGAGAGTAGAAATGAGTCTGATGTTAAAATATTCGTTTGATCACAATCAAAAATCATTTAGCAAAATTTTTTTTAAAAATTAATGGGGTATACTATTTATAAAATATTGCTAAGCGACAACATAGAGAATTTCGAACTATAAATAACATCAATGCACAAGTGTTAATCAAATCCGTTAAATAGATTTATCAGGGCACTTAAAATGTTCGTATGATCTCTTTTTTTTAAAAAAAAGATTAAAAAATGCTAGGTTTGCGATAAAAAAAAACGATAACAAAATTCGGTAACACTTATTTTTTGATTCGAATGCTTTTTCGAACACTTATTTTATCAGTTCGAAATGTACATAAAATAGTATTAAATGAAAAATTTGCATAACAATTAACAGACTATCACACGAAATACTTGGTTGCTATTTTTCAATTTAAAGATAAAATCTGAGAAGCGAAAAAAAATAATAAAACAAAAGTATGATAAGTTGGCTTTATCCAAAGCTTGAAATACAAAAATCGATGAGATTACCCTAAAACACAGCATAAAACAATTAAACCGCTAACAAAAAAACAGCCGATTCAGAACTGAGAAGCATAAAATTATATAGAAAGTAAAATATACATTCAAAATTGAGTTGTTAACGACCACTGGATATGAAATGACCATTCGTAAAATGCAAGTTTTGATAAAATCAATAAAACCTTGACTGGTGTATGAAGAGTTTTCTTTTTAAAAATCTTGAATATAAAAAGTGATGAAAAACGCAGCATCTAACTACAAAAACAGCCTATGCAAGCTACAGCAACGTAGAATGATATGTGACGCACCACATGCATTCAAAAGTTGGTTCTTTGAGGACCACGTATATAAAATGACATTTCGTTTTCTCAAACAATTCCTATGGTTAGTTGAATATAGTCCATCTTTGCGTGTGAATACGATCCAATGAGAGTTGTTGTAAAAGACCCCACCCGTTTTGGTTGGATCATTCTATTCAGCGACCTCTTATACGACGCAACAAATATCATATACGTTCGTTACGCAGTTGCTTTTAGCCGACACCGATGCACAAATGCAATTGTGGTTTTTTAAGTTGTAAATAAATTCGTATTACAAACATCAGATAAATGACGCATGCAGATTAAGCCAATCATGGAAAAAGTCCATGTCATTGTTTTTGATTCATGCTTTGGAGTTGATGAGGTCTGTAACACAACGAAATAGCTTTTTACGTTAATTTTTATTAGACTATATGAAACAATTTAAAGACAATCGTGAAAAACACAAATATTTAATCAGGCTTTGAGAAATTTTATTTGTTTCTTAAAAAAAATTATATTGTTAATCCAGTTCCTAAAATATAAACTTGAAAAAACTACTACAAATATTTTAATGCAAAAATTTATTTTTGGCATTTTAATAATATGCAGTACTTTCATATTATAATAAATTTAAATAGGGAAATTTAGTAATGCAATTGAAAAAAAATCTGAGTTGTTCTGTATAATGTATAATAATTTATAATTTGACATTGATATCAGGGTAACTTTTTATTCCCGTTTTAAGAGCTTTTTGAGAAATTGTAATTTTACTCGAATTATTATTTTAATGTGTCTTTTAGACAAATAATCTACTCGTAATTCAGAAGAACAAATACTTACGCAGCTAAAGTTAAGTGTTAAACAAAATCTACGGTTTATTTCTTATTTTTAAAACAAGTATTGACATTGTTACAAAAACCGAGGCTACAAAACTTACATTTCAAGTGAAAAATGTTATATTTACATTTTAAACCAACGTTAATCTTAGGCCATTACACACCTGTTTTTTATTGATATTTTGAAAAAAAATTATTTAAAAAATCGCTTTGTATTGCATATTCACAAACTTGTTAAAATTTAAAGAATCAAGTACAATAGATTGTTTCAACTAAAAAAATATTTTATGTTAAAAAAGCAGTTATTTTATAAACAGCTCTTACAATAAGCTCATACTTTTTGACAGACTTGTATTTTAAGTTCTGGATAACTGACAGTGCTTGGCAATTAGTGGCTGCTGATTTTTTCAATGGAGGTTTACTTTCAAAAACGGAGCATGGGTAAATAGACCCTTCTTTCGGTTTTTAATGTGTGCTGGTAATGAAAGGAACTATGAAAAAACTAACAAAGGGCATTTTGAAGAAAGGCGGGAAAAAGCAACAAATATTAAAATAAAACTAATGAGGTAAGAAAGAGCAACCAAGTGCTTGGATGCTTTGATAAATTCAAGTGCTGTGTCAAATGCAGATTTCAAGTTATCGAGCCTTTCATTAACTGAAGTGGGACAAAAAAAGCACATCATTTCCAGCATATAAGCCTTACATCTGTAAACAAAAAACCTCCTATCTCTTTCTCAAACGTTTTTTATATCTCCTCTTTGAAACTTCATTTCTTTGTGTATGGTTCTAATCCCCTGACTTCTGCAGTGTTCTTTTGTATGTGGCGGGCACTTTTCCTTTTTCTCAAAGGGTCTCTTTTCCCGTTTTACCCCCTGCAGCCCCCTCAGAAAGAGAGAGAAAAAAATGGCAGAACTTTTTGAAGCTCGCCACATAATTAGCCTCGGCGACGAGTGGTGAATATGACACTCAAAAGAAATTTCTTTGAAGAAATCGCAGAAGATTCTTTCTTTTGT
This sequence comes from Hylyphantes graminicola, assembly GCA_023701765.1. NCBI lineage: Eukaryota > Metazoa > Arthropoda > Arachnida > Araneae > Linyphiidae > Hylyphantes > Hylyphantes graminicola. The sequence goes on along the minus strand of CM043113.1, from coordinate 42,777,700 downwards.
TGTCGAAGGTTTCAAACTTACCAATCCTCCTTTCGACCGTAACAAAAAATTTTATTCGTTATTTTACCAATAATCCCAGTTCTTTTTTATATGCATTCCACTAGTAAAGCAGAACACACGTTTTTGTGAAAGGAAAGTTGTCCCCTGCCCCAGTTTTTTTTCTCGCAATTGTTGGTTAATCTGAAGTTTCAAAGAAAAACTTTTTTTAAGACAGTTGCAGCACACATACAACTTTACAAGTCTTAGCTGTAAAGTATTTGATAAAAAAAAAATTGAATTTTTTAATGGAATCTCAAGTTTCCTTCACTCAAGTTAAAAGTTTAGGTACAAAATATTTCTGGCTTTGAACTAAATTTTGTTAAAATTAGATATTAGATTGGTCATGATATTTCGGTTTGTTTTTAATATTAAAATACTACTTATAATATAGTTGTGCATCATATTTTAAAAAAATCAAAAAATACTTTTGAGAATCTTTCGCCGATTGATGTAAATTGAAAAGAAGGCTTCTTCCGATTCTAATCGGAAAATATATTATTGCAAATGCAAACATTTATGTCCTTATAAGAACTTCTGAGCACTGGTTTAAGTACATGGGTACAGCCCAGAAACATAACATACAAAACCACTTCTGAAATAAAATAAAAAATTACCCTAAAAAGTGATATTTTTATATATATAATAATACATATATTGCTTTTCGAATTAGAATTTAAAAATATAATTTCCGCCGAATAAAAAATATATAGCTGTGCCATTACCATTGTGTTGGTGACATTACTATTTTAAAATAAAACTAACATATGTGAAGGTAGCTGCTGATATGCTTTTAGATGGTAAAACCCTAATATTGAATGCCAGCTAAGAAGGAAACTCGTCTCTCTCAAATGTGATCATAAACTATGAATAGTATATTAAATGTGTTGAATCCCAGGAAAGATGATGTACAAATAGACAAACAATAAAGCAGCACTGAAAATATTAAATGTCGAAAAACATGGGAATGTGATTTGTCACTTAACCTAGTTTCTAAAGCAGAAGGCAAATCTTATGCTGGTTGTGCCCCTGAAAAAAAGCTGGTCAACTGGCACGCAACAGAACCAAACTTCAAAGAACAATTGAAACGGAAATAATGCTATCTTTCTTCCACATTCCAGCAGTGCACATCTCAAAAATACCGTCCACTTTACAGCCAGACACAAAGTGGAGCGAAAAGAGCGACAGCCCTCATTTATTGGAGTTGTTCACCGTCAGCTGTTGGTGTTAGGTGCCCTGGTTGCCACGACAACGAAGGGACACGATCCTTCATTTGCCGCCAACTCCGCAACTTCAATCGAAAATCTCTGTGTGTAAAAGTCGACACGAGGCCATTGATTCCGTCTGTTTTGCTGCAAGGGGATCGGATACGGGGGGGAGGGGGTTGGGATCCGGATAATTGAGGTCCGGACCTTGTCATTCTTCCGGATTACTGTCCTCTTTTACTCCGGATCCATTGATTGGGGGCCCCCTTATCCTACTCTCCGGTTCAGGGATGCTTGGACTGCTGTGCGTGCTTGGATTTTGCTTTAAGTCCGGATGTTTGCAACGTTTGGCTGGAATTCACCAATTTGGCAGTTTTTTATTAAAATTTATGGCAGTAAAAGAGATTCAGTGAAAATAAATCATTTTAATAAAAGACTAATAACTGGAAAAGGAATAGATAGCGATTCAACAAATAGAATTTGTTTTATCAGATACTGAATATAAAAGAGCCCCCCCCCCCCCATAAGTATATTTTCAAATGCAAATAATTTTCAAGAGTAATTAATATTTTAAATTTGGAGTATTCCTTCATAACTAATAAAACCTAATGTAATTACATTGTTAAAGATGGAATCCTACTTTATCATTTAAATATTTAAAGTTAAAAAAAAAAACTGGCAAAGTTTATAAAGTAACTATAAATATATTGTATTAATACGTTCTCTTTATTTCTACATCTCAAACAGCCATGAAAAAAATCGAAATAAAGTTTTATAAATATAATTCCTTAACTGTGTATTGCGAATTTTTATCAAGTATTTTAATAAATTTGAAAATTTAGCAGAATCTTGGGGGGAAATGTAATCTGTCATCTCTAGTTTGGCGATATTTTGAATTCCGAGAATTGGCAACCTTGTTTATGCCTCTAGGGAGATCAAAGGAGATGTTTGATCTCAAAGGATGTCTGCAACACAATATGTTTTTTTAGAAATTTTTTGGGAAAACGCATGGCAGTAATTGAAATGGGATCTGTAAGAATTTGTCGCGTGTGTTTTTGGCTTAGAACTTAAGAAAGTGGACATTTTCTATCAGATCTAATCTTTGTGTTCTTTTTTGTAGTGTTAAAACGCAGATAAAAACTAAGTTACAAAGATTAGGCAGTAATGTTTCGATTTATTTTTCACTATTTCTAAAAATCCTTTTAGTTTAATACCTTATAAGGGAAATGCTTAGTTTTTCTTCTATACTAGAAGGAAAACATTTATTTATTTATTTATTTATTTATTTATTTATTTATTTATTTATTTATTTATTTATTTATTTATTTATTTATTTATTTATTTATTTATTTATTTATTTATTTATTTATTTATTTATTTATTTATTTATTTATTTATTTATTTATTTATTTATTTATTTATTTATTTATTTATTTATTTATTTATTTATTTATTTATTTATTTATTTATTTATTTATTTATTTAATGAGGAAAAAAAGCTGTCATTATTGAGCACTAATAAGAGAAAAATTGGGCATAAGTACTTCTATTGAAATAAAAAAAAAAGTCATTCGAGGACAAATTTATCAAATACAAACGTTTTGTGTCGCTTGGTATATTTTAAAATCTGCAACATTGTTTTTTATAGCCCTGTTATGAAAAAATTACACCTTTTCAAGATAATAGAAGGTATCAACCTAGGATTTTAAAATTGTGAAGAAATATTGTTTTCATAAAGATACTATATCAATTTTGTAGTATTGCAATTCAGTTAATGAATTTTTTGATTTTCGACCCTTTTTTTAATATTGTGCATATTGTAACTAATTTTCAGAACTTCAAAGCCAATCTGAAGGCCAAAATACTTATCTGAATGCATTATAATTTCACATACATCAGTTTGAGACTATTCGGCATCATTTTATCTCTGTGCCTCTAAACATTTGCGAAAAAGTGTTTTTTCGGCCCACCCTAATATACAGTCAAAAGGTTCTTTCAATAAACGGACATATTACTGGCCGCTTTGCTTCCTGACTATTTTCTTTAATAGACAAGATTTTCGTTTACTTTTTCTTCATTTCAGAAGGGAAACTTCCATTCATTAACACCTTTCCCGTTCAATTTTTTGAAGAAAAGAAATATTATCTGCAGAGAAAGCCTCAGAATAAGAATTATTATTATTGTTATTATCAGCAGAGAAATTATTCATTCAATCAACGGAAATATTACTGGAAGTTTTTACTGCCGAATATTTTCTAACAATCCCTAGTAACTTTTACTCTTCTCTAGTAACTAACCATTTTTGTTTATTTTTGTTTTTCATCGTTTCATAAAGGGGAAATTTCCTCCAATTTTTTCAATTCAATTTTTTTTTGTCATTTTATAAAGGGAAATTTCTTCCAACTTTTGCCTTTCCTATTTACTTTTTCTCTGTTTTGGAGAGAAAGCACTCGCTCCAATTTTCAAAATTTTGCTTTACCACTATATTTAAGCATAGTGTAAGCAATAACATACATTTTTGATATATGTAGCTTTTCCACTTATTTTATCTCAAATATAATCTGTTTTAATTATCATACATTGTTTATTGCTCTTTTTAATTATCATTATATTTCCCTTGTAAAGCGTGTCTTTAATTTAACTGCCGGCACTCAGAGCTTTCTGAAAAGCAAACTTAGGGCTGAGGGATTTCCATTTAGATCGTGAAACGCCTATTGACTACACAGCATCGAGAATTTAGCTTTCAAGAACTTGGTGCTAGAAACAGAGAATTATAGATGATGTGAATAAATTATTTCCCATATTTTCCTATAGAGAATAATTGGCACAATTGTATTGTATTTGTCGGCATCGAGAATCTCGCAAAATATTCAGCTAAAAAAAGTGTTTTGATTTTAAAAAAGTAATTGGTGTCTGCACTTGCTCATCATAAAGGTAATTTATTAACAATACTTTTTTATGTTTAATGTTTTTTTTTTAGTTTCAAGAAAATAACATAAAATTGAAAAAATTTATCTTTGACATAAAATTTTTCGTTTTTTAACTGCTTGAATTTGTTTTTATATACAATTGTGGCAATTATTCTCTATAGAAAAATATAGTAATTAATTTTTTATTCCCTACAACATCTACCCTGTTGCTAGCACCAAGTTCTTAAAAGTTAAATTTTGATTTTTAATATATCGATATTGGACTTTCATTAGTTCTTGGTTTAAAATATTTAAATATGATTTGGGTGCCTACTCAGGTGTTGGCTTGTCACCTGACTGTGGTTCCAAATTATGATGCCCGACGCCAATCACCCTCGTATAGCTCTAGTGCGATGATAATTCAATCTAACCTAACCATAGTTCAAAATAAAACCTACAATCTGATATGCCGAATATTTCAAACATCAAATCAATTTTGACGTTTCAGTTATTTCGTCGATACGATTCAGAGGCGCTGTGTTACAGAAGAATATGGGGTAATATACGGTTTAAAATTGTAAATTCCATTTTACGAGCTTAAAATCCCAATAAAGGAAAATTTTGCGGAAAAAAAACGTGGTTTTTTTTTTTTTTAAAGTGCAGTACTTCCAAATGTAAATATGTTTTTTTTTAATCCACTGTTGTGATTTTTATTGAGTGTCAAAGTATATTTTAGAACTCTTAATTACACGCTTACTTATTTAGTACTCTTATTGAAGTATAGTATTCCTATGTATCACTTACTTATTTAGTACTCTTTATTGCACATTAGAGCAATAAAATCAGGCGATAGAATAAAAATTCAGGAAAAAATATTTCAAAGTTTATTTTGAGTAACTGCTTTTAATATGTGCTAAAAATGAAACAACATGAGTTAAAACAAAACAGAGTATACGTTTTATTTGGAAAAACTATACACAGAAAGGATACAATTTTCACTGCAACACAACAAAAAACTATTTGTCGAATGATTTTCAATTGTTATACAATAAGAAACAAGGATTATTTTTCAAATAATTTAAATCAGTAAAAAAATCTTATGAAGTATGATACTCGATCTCTCTGTTTTGTTATATATTTTCATGAAGAAAATTAAAAGTAGCTTAAAATTCGTAATCCTCTTTAAAGTGAGTTTTTCATAATTAAATTGTACATGTTTGTCAAATAATCTCTACACAACGGAGTATAAGAATTCAATTTAGGAATTTTACAATAAACTATAAATATATATCAAGTAAATAACATAATTTATTGCTAAAAAGTTCTTACTTTTCTAAAACTTCACTAATTTTACAGAAACTAAAGAATATCAAGGAGTTGAAACTTTAATCAATATATTGTGATAAGCAATTTTTGTAAATCATGCTGTCATTGCAAGGAAAAAATTTGCAATCAAAATTTCACAAGGCAAATAACACAATACTTTAGTTCTCAAATGATATTTTTGATTATTTGTTTTATATTTTACAAATGATAGTATTTTTCAGACCTTTTCATTGCCTTTATTCTTAATTCTACATTTACCTTCAACTATAAATCAAAATTTACATAAATTCCGAGATTGAAATTTTTCAAAATTTCGGAATTAAGTAGGAAAAAATCTATATTTTACTATGTGCTTTGTGAAACTTTTAATGCTATTTTATTACTTAATCATAGTACTTCGTGTAGTTTGTACGAAAGTATGTAATACAGTAGTATAAGTACTTTTAAAAGTGCATTGTCAGGGAAAGTGTCTAAAAAAACAAATTTATAATCATTTGATGGCGTTAAATTCTAACAATTCATATACTGAATTGTTAATTTAGCAAAAACCGTTTTAGAATCGAGTAAATAGCTATACAAAAAGCTATTTTAACGTACAAACACAGATAAAGTTTTTTTTATGAATATTTTTAAATTGTGCATATTTCCTATTTACATTTGTACGTTCTACTTTTGTAGAATTTCTAGAACTACACATTAAGCAATGTTTTAAAAAAGTGTCCTAGAGCATAATAAATAGTTTGGGACGATAAAAATTTATAATAAATCCAACCTTTCAATGTTTATCTTTCATTGTTTGATTATAAATCGGGGAACTATATTAATTTCTTTAATAATAGATATATAATTTAGAGCTTTCATAATGAATAATTATTGAACTTACCTGTTTTAATTTTCAAAAAAAACTGAATCTTTAAATTTCTTAAAGTCACGCATGAAATTACATTTATATTTTAATTAAACATAATCCAGAAATTTTTACAGGGGCAGTTACATAAGTGAATAGCTATTCGCAATAAACCCCCCACTTAACAAATACTTTTCAATAAACCAATTGAAAGAGTGGTGACTAAATTGAACCATGGACAATTTTCGAAATTAATTTGTGGATCCATTTTATCATTGGTTAACTAAAGACGCTATGTCATCAAAACCTTTTTGTTTCATGGGCAGTTTAAAAAAAAATTCGAATGCAAGATTGCATGGGAATCCTGAATCTTTCTATATGCCACCACTATTTTGAGCGTAGATTTACTATTTTTGCTGTGCATCAAAGATATGGTTTTGCCACAAAGTTTGTCAAATCACGCTCCAAATAGCAGTGGTAGCTAGAAAATTCCAGGATTCATCTTTAATCATAGTCTTTAACAGTGTATCTTAAATAAGCATGATGATAGTACTTAGCTAAACAAGAATGTCTTGGATTTTATTTTGGCTCTGAAATTATTTCATATAAATAAATAAGTACACTGGTGAACAATTGCTAAGGACGAGATGGTTTTTTCAATGTAACTTTGTACAACAGCTTTCCAAATCAACAAATTTAAGATCCCCAATACGTAAGGACATGTAATGTAAGCAACACTTACTAAAAAAAAATCAGAGGGATAAAAAAAAGCTTTTTATCCCTCCATTTATACTCCATTCCATTCATCTCCGAGGTGAAGATGAATTTTGGATTTTCACTTGCGACAATTTTACGAGTGCACCATGAATATCAATAATCCAGTAAAACATCAAATCTACGACATAGTTTTAACCTTAAAAGCCGGGTCCATTGACAACTCGTCATTAAATGTGAGAAACGTTTAGGTCGATTCTATGTCGTACAAGTATCGTCATGTTAACTATTTAATGAATATTCACCGATATATGGGATTCTGGAGCCATATGTATCGCGTATCCGCAATATATCATGTTTAAAGATTTTCTCCGTCATCGATGATCCCTTTTTGCATGGTATTTTTTAGGCCGCAGCTGTGTCGTAAGTTTAATGTTTTATTGGATTATCGATATTCATGGTACACTCATAAAATTGTCGTAAGTGAAAATCCAAAATTCATCTTTACCTCGGAAATGAATGAAATGGAGTTCAAAAGTTTTTTTTATCCCTCTGATTTTTCTTTTAGTAAGTGTTGCTTACATTACTCATGTCCTTACGTATTGGGGATCTTACGGTATTACATTTGTTGATTTGGAAAGCTGTTGTACAAAGTTACATTGAAAAAACCGTCTCGTCTTTAGCAATTGTTCACCAGCGTAGCAAGAATTTCATATTAAGAGAACAAATAACACAGAAGAAAACTAAGTAAAACAACATCTACTAAAAACGCGAACTTCCTAATATTTAAATTCCGGCGAATTGTCAAAATGTGTGACTTTTTTCAACATTAATCACCACCCATCAATTCCCCGTTCTTGTTGAACAAGATAAACGTTGTGCTTCAGCGGCACGAACAATTCTGCACGCTCATGTCTGGGTAACTCTTCAGAATTATGTTCTTGTTCTGGTCGTAGTAGAGGAGGGACAGCGGCGCTAAAGTGTGGGGGACGCAGCACAGCTCCGGTACGCCTTTTTTCAGGCCCATAGACTGAACGAGACTCTGTATGGTGGCATGGTTGGTTGTTTGAACATTCTGGAAGTAAAGATGAACTGCATGATTGAAGTTCTTTTAAAAAATTAAAAAATGCGTAGAAAATAATTATTACTTTATGAAATTTATCTACTTGATAAACATTACAACATCTTCATTGTCCAAACACATCTATCACCGACTACATTCAAAATGTAAGAGTTTGTATTAAGTCGTCTTTAACAATCTGTAGCAGCCTTATAACAACTTTTTTAAAGACAACGAAAGTCGGTTTTTTATTAAGAAAAGTTAATTTTTACTAAGTTTTTTTTAAGTTAATTTTTAAGAAACTTGGAGAAGTTTAGAGAAGTTTAAAATTCAACCATTTAAAATGTCTTGAAAAGATATAAACGACAAGCCGGCCTGTACTTGAGTTAAAATCATGCTGCATAGAGCTAAACTTTTTAATAATCATATTAAAAAATTAATGTTACACAATTTATTAAAACTTTAATACAATGCAGAATCTGTTACTAAAATGCACACAGATTTTCGTAACAGCATTAACTTTCTAAACAATTTTGTTGCCTTGTGTTCTTCTTTCCCCATACATAAATTTTTATGCAGTAATTAAATATTTATGTATATTAATTAAATGAAGAAAATCTAAGTAATTTTTCATCGCATAAAGCTATTGCAAATAATTTAGAAAAAAAACATTAAATAATAAAATTTAGAATGTATTTAAACATTTCAATTACACAAATCCCAAATAATATTAGGGGAGAGACGGGTAATAGCGCTCAGCTAAGCTGAGACAAACTGGGCCATTCTTTAGTTAATTGGACTCTACTGCCAAATAGCAAAATGCACGTGCAATGCTCAGTGTGATAATGGCGGCTGAAAAAAGCAAAAATACATAGTCTTTCGTCCATGAACAAAATATAGCGTATTTTCATCTAAAAAACTTATGCAGCTAACTTTGAGGTAGATCAACTTTGATTACTAGCAACAGTATGATGATTGTATAGTTACAAAGCATAATAATCGTGTTAATTAATGTAACTAATTTAATTTCATTAAATACATTGTGTGCCTAATTAGAACGTAAGAAATCAAATATGGCGCGGTCGAGTAATGACCCTCGGATGGGTGGCATTGCCCTCAACTGTTGGAAGAGGCGAATTATAACTAATCAAAACTGTAAATAAATATTTTCATACAGAAGTTGAATAAATCTGATATCTTTTCCATTTATAATTATCTAATCCAAACCGAAATCAAGGTTCTAGTTATTCAGCTGGAGTGCCATTTTCTGAAGCATCACCAATACCAGGCTCTTCAAGACTCCAGAGCCACCAAGATTGCTGTGGATGCTGCGGAGATAGATAAAGCATAAAACTATATTTGTAACTGTTGCAAATTGTAAAATTACTTCAATCAGTTGTAAACTATGTTGTATAAAAGAATTAAATAGTAAGCCCGTTGCAGTGAGCGGCACTACCCAACACGTTCGGGTAATGGCGCTCAATGTGATATTTTCTTGTTTTCAATTTTTCAGCACAGTTATAAATATCAATAAAAAACATAATTTAGGTGTTGAATTATGCTTGTTGCATTCACTTTTCCTTAAGTGGGCGCAATTACCCTTCTCCTCTCCCCTAGTTAATAAAAGCTTTAACTAAACGTTTTTAATTGAAAACTTTTTTTTATAAATTTCCAACATAATTTTATTTACTGGCTAATTCGGCTTCATAATTTAACACAAATAACATATTCTTACTTTTCTCGGTGGGTGGGTGCAGATTCCAGAACAGTATGACGCATCGAATGTCTTAGGGGATATCACCCAGTCACCCCAGCCTATATCAGCAAAACTCACCACCATCTTCCGTTTCTGACAGACGATCTGGTCGTCATTCTCCTCCCCTAAATCGTCATAGTCCTCGTCGTCATCCCCCTCGTAGTCCGGATTGTTTTTCAGCTCGGTCTTCTTCCACCAGCCTTAAGTAAAGACAAAGCAAACAAGGGTTCGTGTGAGATCATCCATCATGGGACTTATTAGTTTGGTTTGATGGTGGTAGGCAGATTTTCTTGGGTTAGTAATCGAGTAGAAAACCCTTGGACCTTTCGGAAAAAAATTGTTGTGCACTGGCAATCAGGGCCTGCTCTTCCATAAGGCCTGTTAGGCCCGGGCCTAGGGCCCCCAAATTTTAGGGGCCCTTAAATTTCAGTTTCTATTGTAGAAAATGCCGTAAAACCCCAAAATATCAGAAAACTAAAAAAAATTGATACTTCACTTTGTTTTTTTCTTGGTTATGAATGAGAAACTGGCCTATCGGGATTTTTTTATCGATATTTATAAGGCAGCTAATAAAACCGTAGCAAAATTTGATACACAGGTCAAGATTGCACCATCATTTTGGAAATCATACAAAACCTTTTCCGTAAAGGGCCCCCCAAAATAGGTTAGTGCCTATAGTCCGGGTTTTCCTAGAGCAGGCCCTGCTGGCAATGACTGAAAGAATTGATAACTGAAGTGCAAGAAGATGCCTTGTTTTTAAACATACTTCGTGTTTGAAAATCTTAGTTTTACCCTGTTCGGATGTTGTTTTTCAAAGCTAAGTAATATGTTGTTGTTCTCCTAATAAAGTTGCTTTGAAATGTAAAATTATATCATGTGACGATTGTTTATAAAATGTCAAAATTGAATGGTCTAATCGATTTAGTAGCAAAATTGCTTAAATACAACCGGTTGAAAATTGTTACGAATTACTACGAAAGATGCGATACCTCTTTTAAGTGTTTAAAGCTTGTTTTCTACATTTTATGTACAATGTACTACAAATAGAAACATATGTCGAGTCCAAAAAAAGGCATACAACAGAAAAAAAAATTTAAACAGCACATTTATTTTGACAGAAGAAAAACTGTTTAAAAACTAACAGTATTTTTCTGTAAATATATGATTTCTCAGAAATTTCAGTTAAAATTAACAAATTTTTATAGTTTCTCACTTTTTCCCCATGCGTACGGCAGCCTCTTGTCCTTCCTGCGCCTCCGCCTCTTGCGGTGCTTCTCTCCTCCTCCTCCCCCCGCTTTCCTCGCCTCCGGACGCGGCACCGCGGAGTCCAGAGTTCGGTACTTGAGTCGGGATTCCACCAGAGAACCGTCCACCTTCTCGGATAGGTAGTCTGGCAACTCGTTGTTCAATATCTGGTAGGAGACAAGAAATAGTTTTCGCCAGTTAATGAAGGAATAATGTCAGGTTTTGCCACTAAATTTTTTTAATAAAATATAAAATGAATTTATTATGATATAGTTATGTGTGAAGTAAGTATTAATTTGTGGTGCGAATACAATAATTTTTGGATTAAAAGTTGTTAAAATAAAGAATCGTTTCTAGTTTCGAATAATATTTCTTATACAACTAATAAATGAAGGCTCTAACTTTAAAAGTTACAGTCACCACCTCCAATTGTGAGAACTTCCGTGTCACTGGGTTTGGTCTTGATTTGAAGATTTTCCTTACATTACCAAGCAAATAAAAACGCATGAAATCTTTAAACATTCCTGTTTAACTTCAATGCAATTTAATAGATACAGCAACCCTCTCTTACTTTTTCACAATAGCCTAAAGTCGCCAAAGAACAGACCGGCCCTATTATCATAGATGTACCTTAAATTAAATTTGATGAATGTGACTTTATTTTGCAGTTAATGCCCTAATACAAATGTTATCATATGGCAAGGTTATTTGAATTGCGAATTTAGATGGGTAGGACAGAACACCTTGAATAATTGGCTGACAATATGTTCACAAGCTCTAGTCTGCTAAGGAATGTGAAACTCGTACGCCAATGGCACCAGAAGTCGGTCCGATAGTTACCGACGGTCGACCCAAAAGGCTGCTAGAGATAACTCCGTAGTTGAACTGTCTAGAAGACAATAGTGCTTGCTTGGACATATTTCCAGACAATAATTCCATTTTGGAAATCGATGACTCACTTCTCTTTTTTGTCGAGTGAGAGTGTTGGCCTCCCTTCCCAGTTCCTCGATGTCCAAATGGTCATCGTCTTCGGAGAAGAGGACTATGAAAGGTTGCGACAAGATGTCGGATCCATCGATTTCGTCCGGACCACGGATAGAAACTCCCACCAAATGGTGCTGCTCGGCCTCACCTATCAATGACATAGATTGTTCAAAGAAAAAAAGGATTGAAAATCATAAAGAATTTCACATACGCTGTTAAAAATTTGGCGCTTAGTTACATCAAAAGTATAGTTTACAGAAGTTGTAATGGATGTGTAGGGAATGTTTCACCATATTCTCGGTATACTGTTACACCATTTCTGAGGTTTTTGTTTTCGAAACCTGAAAAATGGTTCAACCTAATACCAAAAAATATGGCGAAACTCTTCACCACTCCGCCGTTGCAGTTAGTAGAACCATTTATGGTGAAACCAAGAACACAATTTTTAACACTGTAGGTTTTGCGAAAAAAATTATTCTTTAGCAAAGTCACTTCAGATTTTATTTATGTCATAAGTCATTTCAGATTTAATTTATCCTATAAATGTAACCTATCAATAGCCGCCTCGGTGGCACACACGTTAGGATTCTAGCCTTTGGAGCTGCTGAGGTAGGGTTCGAATCCCGGTCAGGCATGGATGTTTGTGACTGTCAATAAATGTTGTTATTTGTCTATGTGTTTGTGTCGTCTCTTTCTTTGTGTGTCTCTTGTGCTTGTGTCGATTCTGGGGCTTAGTAGAATAGACTTATAGTCGCAGTGCTTGGCGATCTTGCCCCCCACCAAGAAAGTCATAGGTCATAAGTCATAACCTATCAATACCATCAATTAACTACAAATCAATTTAAAACTCCTCACCTTCCAGACAAGCAATGATGCTATCAGTAATATCCAGCGTCTGCCAGCCCCCTGAAGGAACCTTGGCCAGCGGAAGGGTCTCCACTTTGGGTCTAAGTGGCCGACTCAGGTCAAGAATATCGACCTCCATCAAGGACTTCTTATGCTCCAGAAGTCGAGCGCTCTGCTTTACTGGGATCTTGGAACGCAGGTGGAAATCGACTCGCTCGACATATTCGGTGGGGTGGACACCAGTCAGGTTGAAGACGAGTATGTCGTCGTTGCCTAGTTTTCCTAGAAAAATATTTTTGCTGTTTTCATTTTAATACAAGTTTGTTTGACCACATGTGGTGATCAATTTCCTTTTAAGTAGTCGAACAGTAGTGATCTTGTTAACCCATTAACAACGAGTTTGTGAATACCAATAACGCCATCATTTCCGAATAAAATGTTAACCTTAAGGATTTTTTTTAATTCCTTTTGCAAGTCACGCAATTTGTCGTGCAGGAATTTGTTCGGGTCTACTATGGTCTTTATATGTCTTATTTATTGTTTATTTCCAAAACCTTAAGCAGAAAGTTCATTTTTTACGTGGAAAAGTTACTTGACCATCGTTGTTAATGGGTTAAGTTGATGGAACGGTAGTTTAATACAGCGATCTCTTTTAGATTCCACAAATTATTTATAACATAAAAAAGGCAAGTGCTATTATAGAAGCGCTGCCCTTCCCTCTGTCGTCACCACTTTCACAGACCAAATAACAAAAGCCACAAGCAAGTGAGACACGCCGAGAAAAAAACAAATTAGAAAATTTAAGTATTATAAAACTCTTAATTTAGATCTTTTAAAATATTTAAGTTGAACATTTTAAAAAATCATGTGCTACAAAAACAACAAAACTCTAGCATTGAAATATCCTTAAAAGTCCTATTTATCCAATGTTAGTTTTTCTGGATTTAATTTTCGTAAGAAACTTAAATATTTGCATGAAAAATTTTCCAAAATTATTGCAGTTATCATAAACTATTCCTTATATCAAAGCAAACCCTCAAACAAGAAAACACCAGAAACCCATTGGTTCGTAACATAAAAAAGCACAAATCTTGAAAAGGTCAGAAAAATTCACGACACAGCCGAAAATCGGAGTTATCAACTACAATCCATGTCACTAACTTCACCGAAAAAGCCCATAACATTTCGCAAATGCTTATTTTTGTGTTAGTTTTTTCCATTTCTCCCGCCACTGCTGGACAATCCGTGGGCGTGTCCGGCCTGTCCGGGTCAGTCTGGGAAAAGTTATGGGCTGTCATGAGCAGAGGGTATCTGCCGCTGATGCTGATGAGAGGGGGTAATAAATGATGGGAAGTTGGGACAAACATCGAGAGGATGCAGATCGAATAAAAAGAGGGTGTCGTTTTTGCCGATAAATTAGTTTTGTAGTTTTAAATATTTATCAATAGGTGTTTCATTTGTTGCATGGTTAGAATGTGTGTTGATATTGATGAGAAGATTATTAAATGATAGGAAATTAAGAACAAGCTTCGAGGGGGTTGTTAGAGTTATTGTTGGTGCAGATGAAAGGGATAAAATATGATGGGAAGATAGGACATACATCGAGGAGATTGGGATAAAAAGATGGTGTCGTTTTGACGATGAATTGGTATTGTAGTTTTAAAAACATCTTATCAGTGGATATTTCATGTTTCACTGCTGTAGTTTGTATTAGGGCTGATGATAATAATAAATGATAGGAAGTGAAGACAAACATCGAGAGGATGGGGATGAAAAGATGGTGTTTTTTGCAGATAAATTGGTATTGTAGATTTAAATATTAATCAATAGGTATTTCAAGTGTTGCATTGTTAGGAATTTCAGTTGAAACTGATGAGAAGGATAATATATGATAGAAAGCAGGACAAACATCGAGATGATGGAGATTGGAGAAAAAGATGGTGTCCTTTTGACGATAAATTAGCATTGTAGTTTTAAAAACATCTTATCAGTAGATATTTCATGGTTCACTGCTGTAGTTTGTATTAGGGCTGATGATAATAATAAATGATAGGAAGTGAAGACAAACATCGAGAGGATGGGGATGAAAAGATGGTGTTTTTTGCAGATAAATTGGTATTGTAGATTTAAATATTAATCAATAGGTATTTCAAGTGTTGCATTGTTAGGAATTTCAGTTGAAACTGATGAGAAGGATAATATATGATAGAAAGCAGGACAAACATCGAGATGATGGAGATTGGAGAAAAAGATGGTGTCCTTTTGACGATAAATTAGCATTGTAGTTTTAAAAACATCTTATCAGTAGATATTTCATGTTTCACTGCTGTAATTAGTATCAAGGCTGATGAGAAGAATAATGAATGATAGGAAGTGAAAACAAACATCGAGAGGATGGGGATAAAAAGATGGTGTAGTTTTGCAAATAAATTGGTATTGTGGATTTAAATATTAATCAATAGGAATTTCAAGTGTTGCATTGTTAGAATTTGAGTTGAAACTGATGAGAGGGATAATAAATGATAGAAAGCAGGACAAACATCGAGAGGATGGATATTGGAAAAAAAGATGGTGTCCTTTTTTGACGATGAATTGGTTTTGTAGTTTTAAAAATATCCTTATCAATAGATACTGCATGTTTCAGTGCTGTAATTAGTATTAAGGCTGATGAGGACAATAATGAATAATAGGAAGTAAATGGGATAAAAAGATGGTGTAGATTTGCAGATAAATTGGTATTGTAGATTTAAATATTAATCAATAGGTATTTCAAGTGTTGCATTGCTAGGAATTTGAATTGAAACTGATGAGAGGGATAATAAATGATAGAAAGTAGGACAAACATCGAGAGGATGGAGATTGGAGAAAAAGATGGTGTCCTTTTGACGATTAATTGGTTTTGTAATTTTAAAAATATCTTATCAATAGATAATTCATGTTTCACTGCTGTAATTAGTATCAAGGCTGATGCGGAGAATAATGAATAATAGGAAGTCAGGAATAACTTCGGGGGGGGGGGTTAAAATGTGGATAAATAAATTGTACCGTTTTACCAATGAGTTTATTTTGTAGTTGAAAGCATTCGTATCAAAAAATTTATCATTCCAACTGTTTCATTGTTAAAATTAGTGTTAGTGCTGATGAGAGGAATAATAAATTATAGAAAGTCAGGACAAACTTCAAGCAGGTGGAGATACGGATAAAAGATGGTATCGTTCTGCCGATAAATTGAGTTTGTAGTTTAAAGTATTCATCAATAGGTGTTTCAAGAATCACATTGTTTGTTTAGTGTTGATGTGTTTGCGAAGAATAATAAGTGATAGGAAGTTAGGTAAAAATTCGGGGGTGGGTTCATGATAAAAAGATGGTGTCGTTTTTCCCAATGAGTTGGTTTTGCCTTTTTTTAATAAACTGTATCATTAGATGTTTCAATTGTTACATTATTTGAAGTTTTATTGCTGCGGGATTTATTTACTGGTCCATTATATTTTTAGGGGAAAATGTTGTTATGTTCAAGCTTTATTGAAAAATATTATTTTATCCTAATTAAAGCAAAGCAAAGCAAAAAGCTTTTTGAAGGAAAGTTAAGTTTAAGTAGGTTGTCCTTTTTTACACTTTCAATAATTTTAAAGGCCAACCTAATAAAAGTTCAAAATTTTGAAAGGTGTATCCGGAAAAAATCAAGGATGCTACGCTGCGGGAAGCAAGTATTTGCTTCCGATGCTAATGAGTCAGTCTGAGGGTAAACGTCGAAAATATGAAAAATAAACTTTATAAGCGCTGAATTATCCTTGACAATTTTTAGGTCTGAAATTTGCAATATGACGTATAATTCAACTGGGATCTGTACTGTAAACTGCTGCAGCGGAAAGTTTTATGAAGTTACTAGCATAAATCATTACTGCACATGCTAACGCAACAGCATAAAACCATAAACTTACACCAAAGCTGAGTAGCCTTACACCACAAAAACTGAGTAAGGATACATCATAGAAAAATAAAATACTATATAAGTTTAACATTAGCATAATATAGTTTGAATTTCTGTTTGCTGTAACTTAACTTTAAGTAAATTACTAAAAATTTACTGTAATTTAAAGTATTAGAGTAAAATTTTACCTTATTGTCATCATATATTATATTATCGAGCATATATTTAAGATTTTAGCCTTACGTAAGTTCTGATTTTTTTTAATTTTGTTGCAGTTTTTCATTTTTCTTTTGAAGTTCGTTTTTTTTTTATATTTTTCCATTAACTACATTAAAATTTCGGTATCATTTTTGAAATATAGTGTAACAGATATCCATATGCACAGAGAAGTATGACCAATTGATTAATAATATCATTAATAGCCAAGAAGATAAATTAAATGTGCTTCCAGATGAACAACGTTTTTCATTTTAAACTAAGAATTTCAAAATAAATTACAAAAATGGTAGATAATATATGGTATTTCATCCTGATGGCCTATAGTTATATTCTATCCTATCTTATTTGACATATTCTTTTATTTTAATTACAAAGAAACAATATGTTTAAATTATATGATATATTGTATATATTCATCAATAAGAAAAGGAATAATCAATAATAAATTTGTTAAAAATAATAATAGATCCCTCATACTGACTTGAAGGGGTACATAAACAATTAGTAAACCTTAGGGCACAAATATCCAATTCCGCTTAATTAATTCGTTCCACTCTTTTTTGTATTAGCAAGGATGCGTCTGAAAATTCCAGAGAGTGAAGTGGCTCTTGCACCGTTCACCAATTAACCTGCTTTTCATTAAGTTCTGCTCATTAAGTTCTGAGGGGAATTGATTTTGCCAAAAGTTCGCTCACTTGTTTAAGTGTCGTTGTGTCAAAAAGTTACGCTAAACAGTTCGGTCTGTACTGTCATTTAATGAAGTGCAATGATAGTCTATAATAGAAGAGCTTAGTGAAAAAAATGTACTATGTAACAGAAAGGTGAAAATAAGAAAATAAATAAGCTTTATAAGTTTTTAGTTAGTGCATAGAAGTACTTTTAACCCTATGATCGCTAGACCCGGCTTTTTCTGTATTTTAAGCAACAGTCTTTCTTACAATAACCTCAAATTTCATATATTATAAATAATAGAATTATGAATTTTATTCATTATTAACTTTTTTTCATTTGGGAATGTTTTAAAGATAACCTCTGAAAAAATAAAAATAATTTTGATTTTTTTAACAAATAAATTAATTAAAATAAATGTAACTTAAAATTTGTGCATTAAAAACAACCATACATTTTCTCCCATTTGGAAGATAGTATTCCAAAATTTAATGTAAGACTTCTAACGACAAAAGTTGCATTATGCCTTCTTTTTGCGAAATTTAGTTGAAATTAGATTTGTGGTATCTATTTTTCTGTAAATATGTTAGTATTGAAATTATAGAAATATTCCACTTAATTTAATGTTAACAATTATGACTTATGATTTTCTTGGTGGGGGGCAAGAACGCCAAGCACTGCGACTTTTAAGTCTATAATGTTAACAATTTGGTTTTGTCTCCAAAACACACAATCTTTACACCTGTAATTCTGTAATTAGTCAAGTGAAAGTGATTAGATTGTTTGGCAGTAAATTTTATTTTGAAACCAGATGTAAATCTTGGGATTGAATATATAATTTCAAGTTAATATCTTTATTAACTCCTCGGCGCAACAGCCCGTTAGAGGGCCAAGGTCAGCCGTGCCCATTCCAGCGTAAGTGACCAAAGGCTCTGGAGTGCTAGGCATATGTCCCGGTAAGATGGTCAGCCTCACGCGGGAACTCCAGTGTTTAGTTCCCAAGCATGCTTGGTACTCATTTTATCGACCTACTTAAGAGATGAAAGGATGAGTAAACTTCGTTCAGTCCGGGACTCCATCCCTTGACCTGTGTGGCAATGCGAAGCACAACTACTAGGCCACTCTCTATCCTCAAATATCTCTGGGCCTCAATATCTTTAGTATGCTGTTTAATTTTTAATGTGCCTGTAATTATTTGTGGTTTTAATTAAAATTTGAAAAAGAAAAAAGCGGAGACTGTGACTTTTGCATAGAGGCCGCTATAAACTAATAAAAAAATATTTATTTCCTAAATCCATACTTTGTGTTACCACCGCTGATTTAAATTAAAATTAGTTAGTGAAAAACAACTGCAATTTAATTGTTTTTCACCGAAAGATGATAAATTTCGAAAAATTTACGTCAATATTTGGAAAATTAATGTTTGGTAAGTCTTAATTTCCTATTAATGAAGATGGCTCCCGATTAAAAATGTGAGGCTTGTTCACTGCCTACTCTTAACTCATAAGGTCAAAAATCTAACTATCCTTTTCGGAATGTCGCCGTTCCAAAGAAGAAGAGACCTGCTCTTGGAACGTATCCAGATTCCTAAAAGTATGGTCATCCGTATGGGAGAAGATTTTTTCTTCCTAGAAATCAGGGAACATTTCCATCCTTAAAAGTTTAGTAGACCGTGACTGATATCAGAGACATGAGAAGCAAAAGAAGGTGTACCAATGGTATTAATTTATTTTGTTGATGTGTTCTGAAATGAAAGTGAAGTTAAAGCTTTCCTTTAAAGTAAGTACTTTTGTTGAACAAGAAGATGATGATTTGGTTTACACTCTTAAAACAAAAGAATGACATCCACTCCTATAGGAGAAGTGCATTTTCGACACTGGAAAGGATTTAAATTAACTCCTAAATCGCTCGTAATCGTCCTTAATCGCTTCTAATCGCCTTAAAATCACTTTGTTGTTAAGATTGTTGGAGGTTTAACAAAACAAAAGAGTAAAATCCACTTAAATAGGGGAAGTGCATTTTCGACACCGAAAGGAGTGAAAATTAACTCAGACTGAGTTAAAATCACGCGTTTGTTTTAAGAGTGTACTTTAATTCTCCTGTATTCCAATGTTCGGTTTTTAATTTACATTTAATTTTTGACCGAAGAGAAATGTTAAAAAGTTTTACAACTATTCATGCCTTTCGTGTCTTCAATGCATAAAAGTCTTTTTTAGTAGACTTGCGATACTTCAGTCATACATAAACTCTATAAATTGATTAAACCATTATGTACATTTATTTATTTACGGAACACAGCGCAGATTAATAAAGCAATTAGGTAGCTAAAAAAGTTAATTATTTTATTTTTTACTCTTCAATTCCACTTTAATCTAAATAACAAAAAGTTTAAACGAAAAAATTTTAAGTTTTCATTTTGTAAAAAAAAAAATTCGCATCTACACTCTTAAAACAAAAGAGTGAAATCCACTCCAGTAGGAGAAGTGCATTTACGACACTGGAAAGGAGTGAATATTATCTCAGACTGAGTTAAAATCACCGGTTTGGAGGGATCCTGTCGGAGGTTTAACACACAAAGGATCCACTCCAAAAGGAGAAGTGCATTTTCCAGACTGGAGGAGTGAAAATCAATCAGACTGAGTTAAAATCGCTCGTTCGTTTTAAGAGTGTATTTTCTCTAAATCTGTCAATGCTAATAAATTCTCAGTTATTGAAAAATAGCATCACTTACCTGGAGTAGGAAAGAAACTTCTTACTGTATTCGCCGAGCTGTATGGCATTCGTCCTTTCCTGTACCTATTGTACAGGTGTACCATGTACGACGGGGGAGTATCGGGTCTTGGGGAGGCGGTTTTAAGTTGCAGTATGCGATTCTCAACTGGCCAAAGACTGTCGGAAGCGCATATTACGACGCCAAACAAAAAGAGTAGACACCACATGGCTCAAATTGAAATACTTATTAAATTACATCATAAAAAATGTCTCAATAACCCTCTAATAAAAACTTTTCAATTAATTTCGAATTTTAATGATTCAAGGATGTTTGTTGGATTGCCTTGTGGCTTGAAATTATGTAGGAAAAAGGATTTGGAAGAGATAATCGAGGCAGAAGTTTTGAAAGGAATTTTATGTCTGAGACACTTGCTGTATATTAACTGGAACCGGAGAGAGTTATCGGAGGAGTGGGACATTAAAGGGGAGGCGGAAAGTGATCTGATTGGACGATGGTGGGTGCGCGGAAGATGCGAAGAATGTTTGTGCGCAAT
The DNA here is from genome assembly GCA_023701765.1 of Hylyphantes graminicola. Classification (NCBI taxonomy): domain Eukaryota; kingdom Metazoa; phylum Arthropoda; class Arachnida; order Araneae; family Linyphiidae; genus Hylyphantes; species Hylyphantes graminicola. The sequence continues at coordinate 42,756,687 of CM043113.1, read as the reverse complement.
TTCGGGAATTCGGGATTTGAGCAATGAGTGAAACTTATTTCATTCTTTACAAGTAAAAATTAAGCAGTGGGGCGAGGGTGTACCTGTTGTCTTGCTCTAATGTCTATGTTGAACTATCTCTTGTTTAAATAAGATACATGATCTCCCAAATTTCTAAACAAAATAAATTTACGATTTTTTTTATTTAAATATTTTTCAATTATCTAAAAATATATATTTACTCATATTTTATTTTATTTGAATACTTTAGTTTTATTCACTAACTAACTTTACTTTTAAAGTTGATTAAATTCTTGTAATTGTGATTTTGCTTCATCTCCCCCTCCCCTCCCCTACCTCCAACGCCCCCCAAATTGTCAGCCCCTGTGAGGGAACTAGTTAACTATTTCATTCTGAACTGATTCAGCAAAAAATTCAAATAATTCGACATTTGACTTTTGTACTTGTTGTCTTGATTTTGATGTATATATGTTAAAATATCTCTCGTGGAAATGAGATGCGTTCTCTCCCGCGTGCTATCCTAGAACTTTTTAACTATTAAAAATATTTCAAAGTAAAATTTTAAATTATTTTATCTACCGGTTTAATGCCAACATTGAAGTATCTACCACAATAATACGATGCTCCCTTATACTATCAATTTAGTCACAGATATGCGAGAACTACATATTTGATTCGTATAAATAACTTCACAATTATTTATCACTTATTATTTTCTGAAATGCATCAAAATTAAAAAAATATACACCAACTTGTAATTTTGTGATTTTACAAGGCATAATATAACTAATAATTTTCTTAAATTATTGGGGGGGGGGGGCTCTGCCCCCCTTATCGAATTTTTGAGGGGGCCCGGGCCCCCTCAGGTTCTATGGAGTCGGCGCCTATGTAAGTGGGCCCCCTTTTTGGCATAATTCGACTCTAGACCCTCATAAAACTGGATGTAATCGGCCTAGCAACTTATATATATTTTTTTTTTGTGGTCCATTCTCTCGTATTTATTACTGTACCCATGGCAATCTTAAAACAAATTGGCAAAAAATAAATTTTAATTTTTTTTTTCTTTTTGGTCATCGGAGTGGCCCACTTGCCCCGCAAGGAGAGGAAAGTGGGCACCCCCACCAATATATTTGTACACATAACTGGTAGATTTATGGTGGGGCAAGTGGAATAATCTACATGATTTTTTGAGCGTTTGAAAAAAAAGTAATGATGTATCTTTAATAGTTCCCCCATAGCAACTTTTTCTAGCATGCAAGCTTACTAAAAGAAAAAATACGTTAATTTTCATCTTGTCATTTTTGCATGTAGTGTAAAAAAAATTTTAGGGCTACATATTTTAAACTGGCCTATGTCAATGAATATGACTATGAATAGTGAATATGACTAGCCCAATGAATCAGTGAATATGACCTTTTTTTAAAGTGTGTGAGGGAACTAGTTAACTATTTCATTCTGAACTGATTCAGCAAAAAATTCAAATAATTCGACATTTGACTTTTGTACTTGTTGTCTTGATTTTGATGTATATATGTTAAAATATCTCTCGTGGAAATGAGATGCGTTCTCTCCCGCGTGCTATCCTAGAACTTTTTAACTATTAAAAATATTTCAAAGTAAAATTTTAAATTATTTTATCTACCGGTTTAATGCCAACATTGAAGTATCTACCACAATAATACGATGCTCCCTTATACTATCAATTTAGTCACAGATATGCGAGAACTACATATTTGATTCGTATAAATAACTTCACAATTATTTATCACTTATTATTTTCTGAAATGCATCAAAATTAAAAAAATATACACCAACTTGTAATTTTGTGATTTTACAAGGCATAATATAACTAATAATTTTCTTAAATTATTGGGGGGGGGGCTCTGCCCCCCTTATCGAATTTTTGAGGGGGCCCGGGCCCCCTCAGGTTCTATGGAGTCGGCGCCTATGTAAGTGGGCCCCCTTTTTGGCATAATTCGACTCTAGACCCTCATAAAACTGGATGTAATCGGCCTAGCAACTTATATATATATTTTTTTTTTGTGGTCCATTCTCTCGTATTTATTACTGTACCCATGGCAATCTTAAAACAAATTGGCAAAAAATAAATTTTAATTTTTTTTTTCTTTTTGGTCATCGGAGTGGCCCACTTGCCCCGCAAGGAGAGGAAAGTGGGCACCCCACCAATATATTTGTACACATAACTGGTAGATTTATGGTGGGGCAAGTGGAATAATCTACATGATTTTTTGAGCGTTTGAAAAAAAAGTAATGATGTATCTTTAATAGTTCCCCCATAGCAACTTTTTCTAGCATGCAAGCTTACTAAAAGAAAAAATACGTTAATTTTCATCTTGTCATTTTTGCATGTAGTGTAAAAAAAATTTTAGGGCTACATATTTTAAACTGGCCTATGTCAATGAATATGACTATGAATAGTGAATATGACTAGCCCAATGAATCAGTGAATATGACCTTTTTTTAAAGTGTGTGAGGGAACTAGTTAACTATTTCATTCTGAACTGATTCAGCAAAAAATTCAAATAATTCGACATTTGACTTTTGTACTTGTTGTCTTGATTTTGATGTATATATGTTAAAATATCTCTCGTGGAAATGAGATGCGTTCTCTCCCGCGTGCTATCCTAGAACTTTTTAACTGTTAAAAATATTTCAAAGTAAAATTTTAAATTATTTTATCTACCGGTTTAATGCCAACATTGAAGTATCTACCACAATAATACGATGCTCCCTTATATTATCAATTTAGTCACAGATATGCGAGAACTACATATTTGATTCGTATAAATAACTTCACAATTATTTATCACTTATTATTTTCTGAAATGCATCAAAATTAACTCTTGTGTGGGGAAAATATTAACGCTTTTATTCTTTTAAAATCTTGCTGTCTTTATTTCATTGTCTAACGTGACCTACCTTAAATAGTAATGAAAAATGTCTATTACTTTTAGATTCTTCTTAATCATTGGCGTTTGGTATCGAACTTCATCCCGTTCTAAAAGTTCTTAATAAAAAAATATTTAATATCGATAGATTTTTCATAGATAATGCTGCATAATATTTTTATACATCGCAACTTTGTTAACCTCTTGCGACCTGGTGTCCCCATTTGGGGGCATTTTTTAAAAAACCTCCCCACAAACAATTAACATGTTAATTAGTTTCGAAATTGACCTGGTCCGATAGCAGAAGATCCGAAAATTAGTTTTCAGCCCTTGATTACAGGTATCACTCATTTATTTCTATGAAAAATGAAGTTGAACGAGGGACTAAAGCCACTGATTAAGGAACTAAACATTTTGAGTTATGTTTTAGTACATTTAAAGCTTTCAAAGTGGTGAGACAATTTTCTTAGTAGTCTACTTCATTCATTTTCAGATGCAACAAGACATTGGGAATGGGATTAGGACTAGAGGTTGTTTTTGCAGAGCTCCCTGATAGATCTGAAATTTTGATTTCAAAAAATAGAAATGGGTATTTTAAACATGAAAATTTAGGAAATTCATTAAAATGTCGTTTGACTAAGTTTGAAATAAGTTGTATACAACGAATTGAACACGATAGGAAAACTTGTTATGTAATTTGTTCCATTTTCCATATTGCAGTTAAATAAAAAAAATATCAATTAGCAACAATTCTCCTATTGTAAAAAAAATTTGTTTCGACTTTTGATATCATACATTTCTTGTAAAAAAATATCCACTACGTGATATAATTTTTTTAATTTGTATTTAAAAAATTAAACTGTATACGATAGTATTTCATTCTATTGAGAATCTTTTGTATCATAATATAAAAATAATAACTTTATGCCTTTTAATGCATTGCATAAATTTCTTATCAAAACTTTTTACTAACGCAAAACCCACATTATTAGGGTAAGGTGAGGTAAGTGGGCAGAGGCGCCGACTTATCAAAAATATTGGGGGGGGCCCATACCGGCGGTATTGGCCCAGAAAATTTCCAAATTTTAGATGAAAAATAGTGAGTTGTAAAGTATTTTTAAGTATTTTAGAGTCATATGCTGAACATTCATTAGAACTTCGAAATCTCGACACTCCGTGAAACTCGACAAGCAAGACTCATTTGTTTGGCATTGAAAAACGAAATGAAACATAAACGCGCACGGTATTTTCATAAAAAGCTAAATTAATTTACAATAGTAATATTATGTTTTTAGACTATTACTGTACGTATACAACCCATCACTCCTGTAAACTCGTCAAACTCGACACCCTTCAAGTCCCGAGTTTCCGAGGTTCTACTAGTATTTTATATGTATTAACCTTTAGACCGGCGGTCAGATGGCGTTGATTTGAAATTATGAGACAATTTGGAGTTTTATCGAAAAAAGGAGTTAAACAGCACAATGCCAGCAACTCCTTAAAAACAGTCATTTTTTTAATACAAATAACGAATGGTACAAGCCAGCTGATTTGGTATCGATATTTTTGAAGAGATAAAGTGGATTATGTTTCTTTGTTGCCATATGGCACTAGAGGGTTAATAAGTGAAATAGTTAATTACTTTGAATAAGGTTTAGGGTTCATTAAATAAAAACAATATATCAAAGTTAATGCTACTACAGTCAATACAGAGTGCCTAATACTTTCAGTCATAAGGTATGTAAAAAGCTGGTTTTAATTTGGTCTTACTCCATTAAAATATTTAATTATTCGAAAATAACTAATACAGTAATATAGTAACACAGTACTAAACTAGTACTAATATTTCGAAACTGAAAATTCAACATTTTTTTTGTATTTATTTCTCTATTTAATAACGATTTTTTATTTTGCTTTAGGCTCTAAATACCATTATTAGGGTTAGAGTGTCTTTAAAAGATACAAACGTCTACCATCTGACTGACACTATAATAATATCACAGTATTTATCTTCAAACAATGGAGATAAAAAAAAATATACACCAACTTGTAATTTTGTGATTTTACAAGGCATAATATAACTAATAATTTTCTTAAATTATTGGGGGGGGGGCTCTGCCCCCCTTATCGAATTTTTGAGGGGGCCCGGGCCCCCTCAGGTTCTATGGAGTCGGCGCCTATGTAAGTGGGCCCCCTTTTTGGCATAATTCGACTCTAGACCCTCATAAAACTGGATGTAATCGGCCTAGCAACTTATATATATTTTTTTTTTGTGGTCCATTCTCTCGTATTTATTACTGTACCCATGGCAATCTTAAAACAAATTGGCAAAAAATAAATTTTAATTTTTTTTTTCTTTTTGGTCATCGGAGTGGCCCACTTGCCCCGCAAGGAGAGGAAAGTGGGCACCCCCACCAATATATTTGTACACATAACTGGTAGATTTATGGTGGGGCAAGTGGAATAATCTACATGATTTTTTGAGCGTTTGAAAAAAAAGTAATGATGTATCTTTAATAGTTCCCCCATAGCAACTTTTTCTAGCATGCAAGCTTACTAAAAGAAAAAATACGTTAATTTTCATCTTGTCATTTTTGCATGTAGTGTAAAAAAAATTTTAGGGCTACATATTTTAAACTGGCCTATGTCAATGAATATGACTATGAATAGTGAATATGACTAGCCCAATGAATCAGTGAATATGACCTTTTTTTAAAGTATATTATAGAGTTGGGGCAAGTGGGCCACCCCTGGCCCACTTACCCCGCCATTGTGGTGGCCTTCTCACCCCAAACGCGGGGCAAATGCCCCGCACCCATTTTCTTTTAACCTTATCAACATCACAAGTACATGACACTACAAAAAGATTCCATGTTTTATACACTTTCAAAATATATAACATTTTGTTTTGTATCATGAACCGTTTGGAAATAAATAAAAAAAAATAGTATGATGGCGTGAATTACGAAAAGATGCAATTTAAAAAAAAAATCACAAAAAGGATTGTACCTTGTTACATTATTAAATGAAAATGATGCCATTATGTTTCCTGCATCTATTGGGGTAAATACGTAAAAATATTGTAACAGATTTTTTTTAAGTCCATGATTCGGGAAATGCCAGGGGGGAGGCCTACTAGCCCCAATGGCCCACTTACCCCACCTTACCCTACATTCATCGTTTATTAGAAACAAGATCAACAGCACTCGAACTGATGCTATTACTATTACTCCAAATATTTCTTGCAATAAATCATGCAAAAATACTGTTTCGATTAATCAAAAAGTCTACGAATCCCTAACTACGCTCAAAAAACAAGGCAAAGACGAACAAAAAGATTCCACCGGTTATAATAGTTAGGTAAGGTTAGGTTTGAATTATCGTCGCACTAGAGCACACTAGGGCTATTGGCGACGAGCATCGTATTTTAGAACCACAGTCACCCAACGCAACCGTTAAGGGCGACAGCGTACGCAGCGTTGGGACTTTGGAGGATATTTAATGTGCACTCCCTTACACGGGGTATTATTCGTCGGACATTTTTACTGCACGGGCCGTTTATAGATCGGCAGTTATTTTGGCGATGACCGGACCCGAACCTGGGACCTTTCGCATGCTAGGGGAGGGCCTAACCGACTGGGCTCCCCAGCCCCTCCGGTTATCATGAGATGTTTAGCGACTTTAATAGGAGACACTTGTAAATCTTCACGGGCGGGGGAGTCGGAAAGAAGATGGGGAGGGAAAATAATTTGATTAAACTCGTAAATAACTAACAGAGCGTGTTGCATAGCGGAACGCGAATATTGAGATACTTTTGGGGGTGGAGATATGACGCAAGCGCTTCATATAAAACAGTTATTTGATACTTATGTGTACTTCTTGCTGGTTTGCCGGATCAGTGGTTAGTGTGCCAGCCTTTGGAGCTGTTGGGCTCGGGTTCAAATCCCGGAAAAGGCATGGATGTTTGTGCTTGTCAATAAATGTTGTTATTTGTGTTTGTGTCGTCCTTCTTTGTGTGTCTCTTGTGACTGTCTCTTCTGGCGAACTGGGTAATGGGCTATAAAGCCTATACTCTCCCTTCTAGAGGGCACTGTCATTGTCATATGTATACTTCTTAATTCAGTTGAATTAATGTAGCACTAGACTTACTTTGCTACGGGGCTCATTATTTTTAGACAAGGGCCAAGCGATTAAATCTTTATGACGCGAAATATTCAATAAAATAAAAACAATTTTATAAATTGTTAAAATTTCTTACGTATAACAAACAGCAGTAAAGTGGTGGGGAAAAAATATAAACCTTTAACGAAAATTACTCAACCATCTTTTAAAATCTATAATTTAAAGTTTCGGGGGGAGATAAAGTAAAATTTTGCGATCTACCATAATATGCTAAATGCATTTAAAAAAAAAAAAAAACTAATGGATACGAATAATAAAAAAATTATTAATGTATTTAGAAATAAAAAAACTTTTCTTTTTGATAAATGAAAAAAACGTATGAAAATGAACAAAGAGTTATTTGCTTTAACCTCCTTTCTTTGGAATGTCAGTGTCAAAGGTAGGGGATGAGCTAGCACTCACTTGGAAGCAAATTGTGTGTATAAATTTGGCGGAAATTTTAATCAGGCATGGGGGAAAAGCTTAAATTCTGGAAAAAGACGTTCAAAGTAGCTATTGATGGTATCAAGCAATACCAGCGATGGCGGAAAATCCATATTGTTCAAAGCATCATTTTCTTACGACTTTCAAAACAATTTATGAATGGAAAACATGATGGCTAAATGAGACAATAAAAAAATATTGCTTGACTCAAACATACCAACGTTCTTCCAAAGTTGTTAGAATTAGCTGAATTTAAAAAATAAAAAAAAAATTACAAAAAAAGTTTTTTTAATAGAGTCGTTTTAATTTCTAAACTATAAACAAAACATTCTATTTAACTATTATATAAATTCAATGTATCAATGGGAACTTTAAAATAAAAGAATTGCATATTTTAGTAAAATTATTGTTTCTTTACCAACTAACAGAGTGATAGTTATTAAGATATCCTCAACTAGAAAAATCTAGATTTTAATTTTACATTAATAAGATTCAATTAATTTTAGACAAATGATATTATGAATTTTTCAATTCCTCAACCGATAGGCAAAGAACAATTTGACATCCCTATTTATATTAGGACCAAGGTATAATGTGCCAATATCAGCTTACAAAACCAATATAAATGGTGTGCATTGCAGTTAATGTTTTGGTCAGTTGGTTAGATTGCTTGCTGCGAACCGTCCAGTGTTTAGTTCGCCAGCAATCTTTGTTATTTTAATTACCCTTAGACGGAGGATTGGTTAGAAAAAAATACATACTTCATGTTTAACACGAAATGATGAAAGGAGATAATGAGAAATTGACTATAATTCCTCATATAAAAAGATCACACCACCCCCAGCCCTAGTTGAATGCAGATCTTTCTTTTTGCCTTGGAACTTGTATCATTAGTAAATAGATGTTATGGTATCAAACTTGAATTTCGTCTATTTTTTCTTAATCTTAATATGGTACTGGTTGATCTTTTTAACTCTTATTTAGAGACAAAAGAAAGATAATCAGATATTATTTTAATTTAGTATAAAAATGCTGAAAAAGGTGGGGTTTTTTTTTCATACTATTGCAGTCTTAACTTTTCTCTAAAACAAACACTTGTTATAATTTAGCAGTTATCTTGAGAAGTTTTTCATTTTCTTGAAAAATCGAAAAATGAAGAGATTGACTCCATACAATTGTTGCAAAGAAAAAATTACATCACCAAAAGTATGGGTTGGCTTCTACATTATATTTATAACGTAAAAAGAGAGTGGGAGCTTTTATAAAGGCTATATTCGTCCGTCTGTCTATATAGCCCAAACTACAATTGCTTCAGACAAGTGTTAAAAATTTTAGCGCATCGAAACGAGAAGATATTGAAAATTTTGAATACGAAGTTACTTCAATTATTAGGAAAAACCACGAAAATTAATACTAATTTCAATAAATTTTAATCACGATTGCCACTCATAGCAATCGAACGAAAAAACTTTATATTAAATACAGATTTAGAGGAAATTTATTTTGCTGGTATAGCTCAATTTGGAATAACGTCATAGAATGTATGAATTTTCCCTTTAGATTTATTAATGAATAAGAATAACAACATTTAAATGCTAATTATTCTTTTTCGCAAGGTTTTTCATTGTCGTTTTTATGATATTTAAAAATCAATTCGTTTAATTATGTTTTGAAGGTGATAGTTTCAATGCTGTATATTATATAAAATATTTTACTTTTTTTTTAAGAGGGACTGTCAGTTCCATAGAGCAAATGCATTAGTTTTGAACTCACAACTTTTGCAAAAGAATTGCTCTTCAATAGTATCACATTTTCACTATGTATGGGAATCCTCATAACATCAAGTTAAAACAAAATTTAAAAGATCCGGTTGTTCAATTATTAATTTATTAAGTTTAAAAATAGTGTCGCCATCTGCTGACTATTTTCGGCATTTAAAACTTCAAAAATTATAATTGAATAACTAAATAACATTTTCGTTTCAAATTTGTTTATTTTCGATGTTAAGTTGATTCATACCTAGAGAAAAGAGCTAACATGGCAAAGCAATACTTCTGCGGAAGTTGTGATTCCAAAACTAATGCCATTTTTTAACTCTATGGGACCAACAATCACTCTTAAGCGAAAGCCATATTACAAATTTATTCTTCAAAATACAAATAAATTAAGATTTACATCAAACTAAATACTGTGTTAGGGGCTATTTTTAGGCACATGGGGAGGGGATTTGTTGTGGAAGCAGTTCAAATTGACAGTTTCCGTTACAAACCTACATGCTTTCAATTGTGATAGGTAGAAATTTATGTAAATAGTTCAATGAGGAAAACCAAACATAAGAACATTTGTCAAAAATTCTAATGTAAAATAGGGGTGTGTAAACTACAAGACTTTAAATTACTGCTTATAAAATAAATACATAATTTATATATAATTATACAACATATAAGATAATTTTAATAACTTTAAAAGCTTAAAAATTAAAGTGCGATGGCAGTGACACCTTACGCATGCGTTAATACAAAATCTCAATTTCGTATTTTAGACCTCATGGCAATACTTTCATCACATTACATCTCAAATTAGGTAATAAATTGAAAAAAAAAATATTTATATTAAGTTGATCAGTGAGACAAGATATTTTTAGTAAGTTTTAGTTTTTAAGTACGACATTTCTCAAAGTTAGAGGAAGTTATTTCGGTTTGCCAATAAAACAGTAAACTTGGAAAAAAATTAATAATCGCACAAGTCTTCAGTTTTAATAAATTACTTTAATATTAGACACAAATGAAAAACAACATATGTATATCATCTTTTACAATATCTTCTTTTCTTTATTTTTCCAAAATGAAAAAACGTCCACAGAATTCTACGACAAAGAAAAAGGAAAAAAACCAAAATTACTAATATTTCTTTTGTTTAAATTAAACAATTAGTGTATAAGACAAAAGGACAATTGAGGAAGAATTTCAATGGAAAAAAATTAATTAAAATATTATATTTCTAACTGTGATATTGTTGCTCATGAACAATCAGTCATCTATTTGAGAATTTAATAACCAGATGTATCCATAACAAAAAATTTAAATGTACCTTTTCATTGTAGTGTGGTTGTTGATTAAACCCAAGTTTAGAAAAATGCACAAGTAAAATATTTAGTATAACTCAGAAAGCCCTCAACTTCTAAATATGATAGAGATGTAAGCTATATAGTCCTTATGCTTAGAGTGCAAGCCTGCTTCCCCCTCTTTCTCTTGGTTTTCCAGAAACCGTGAAAGGAGCAATCTTTTCTCTACCCCCAGACACACATATATACACACTTGGGTTGAGAGAGCAGTTATAATTAAATTTGCAAAATCCTATGGACTATAATTCCAGCTAAATTATGCCATCTGGTTGTTTTTAAAAAACTTATTCAAATGATTTTTATAAAACTATTCCAAGTAAGTAGTCTTAGCAAATGTATCAGGGACAAATAATATGCAAATAGCAAGGTTATAAAACTAAAGTATTTATAGCGCATTTTAGAGTAATAGATTTTAATAAGTGATTTAAAAATAACTTAAAATATGAAAAACAATTTTTTGGCCATAAAAAATGTAATTACCATTATGTATACTAACCTTTATATTTTTGTAGACATTACGGTTCACTTATTGCTGTCCTCAAATCTTCAACAAAGTTATTGAGTTCAGATTCCAAATTCAATAACAGTCCTTTTAATAAACAAAAATAAACTTTAATACGACATTATTAATATTTAAATTAACCTGAAAAGGATAAACAACTTCTATATTTTTGTAGAAGAAAATTATAAAATAAATGACTCCTTCATGCTATTAATTTTAAAATTTAATTTAAAAATATAAATCAAAAATGTGTGTTGCTGGTGCCGGAAAACCTGACAGTTAGGTAATGAGGATAAGTTTGCATTCCTCAGAGGGTAAGTAAAAATAACAAAATAAAAAAATATTGTATTTAACTATATATTCTAATCTAAGAATATATTATGTTTGATTACTGTTAGAGATTAATTCTTGAGTCAAGTATATTTAACAAACGCTGCAATGTATGATTTTTTTTATATTAATTAGTTTTTGAGAAATAATTATTCTATGCATTAAATCACCACTAGTCATGCCTAGTACACAGAAAGAAATTTGAATTTTAGACAATATTGAAATCCTGCTGAGTTTATCCATATTAAAATCTATATACATAAAAGGCGACTTCTGTTTGTTTGTTTGTTTGTATAGGACGCAAAAACTTAAGAACCACGCAACAGATCGTCATGAGATTTGGCACAAAAATTTATCTCATCTCCAGAACAAACATAGGCTAAGAATTTTTCGAATTGGACCATTCCTTCTATAGTTTTCGAACGTTTTAAGGGAAAAAATACACCACTTTCGCTCAAATCCGATCATTTTTTCTCTTTCGTGATGCCATCAGGCAGAAGAATTTAAATAAAACTTTTTAGAAAACAATTGAAATTTAAAATGTTTAATTTATTTAATATTTGTTCATTGCCTTCAGAAACAAAATTAATAATTTGAAAAAATAGTTGGATATGTTTCAAGTTACGTAATCCTACCAGTCTCCATTCTATTATTTTATTGTGTATATATGATTTTAATTATGAATGTTTTAAAAGCATAGTTAAGCTTTTACTAAACTATGTTGTTTTTTGAAGACCGTTGCACTACAGATGCATATTAGGGTTTCATGTCTTCCTTTTTTTCGCCAATTACTTTGCCAAACTTGCCAAATTATTACAAAGAATGTGCAAAAGAGCATTTTTTTAAATAGCTGGTTGGTTGTGCGATGGTCTTTGCGCCAAATCTGAATGGGTATAATGGTAGCTATATATTTTCCTCGCCAAATTTTTCAAACACGCCAAATGAGCTAAAATGTTTTTATTCGGGAAATTACTATGACATTTTCTGTTAATTTTATAGCATTTTTTAAATTTTGAATTTTTAATGTAATATAAGTAGCGGGATTTTGTACTTTAATAACGAACGGTATCAGCAACATAAGCTTATTAAAAAGCAAATAAACTTATAAAAAAATGCAAATTGTTTGCTGTTTGCTGGAGTAGCTTATTTTTAATTCTTACTGATTATTTTTTTAACTTAAATATGTATTCTCTTTAATTTGAGCTTCTTATCAAAGGTATTTTTGAAATTAATATTAATTATTACTATATCCAAGATGGGTAATTAAATGGAAAAAATTACTGGGTAATCTTCATATCTTATGTAACTCAAATGAAAGAAAAAAAATAGTTAAATTGACTGTTAAATTATTTTTTAACCTCTACCCGTGCAACGTCGGGTATAACAGCTAGTATAATTATAAAACAATAAAATATTTTTAATTATGAAAAATAATTCATTTGTTAAAGATTATCAAAATAAAAATGCTAGTATGCAAAATAATTTAGTTTAAACAAATACATTTACAGAAATAACATATTTATCAAATAAAAAAGTAACATCTTTATAACAACATATTTAATTTCTAAAATACAAAATTGCAATAGAAATACTAAGTTTTTTAAGTTATTGAGATCTATCCAAGATGTTGAATTTTATTTATAATGTTTTTGTTCTAATATCTTTGTTATAATATTTTAACTTACCTGTATTGGCTTTGGAACTTGCAATCAAACTTATCATTAATGGACTCTTGTTAAAATGAATGACCTAAATAAAAATAAACCTATGATACATTTTGTTATATAATTACAACAAAAGAACAATTTTGCACACACACACACAAAAAAACTTTTCACCAGAGATGAAAATAAATCTCAAAATTTTAAATAAATTTTAAATAACCAATATTTGCAATCATTAAAAAATTTTCTTCAAGACATAATAACATTTTATCTTGCCTTTATGTACATAAAATCTTTTTTTAAGTAGAATAGAAAGAGCAACAAATATTTTTATACAAAAAATACAGTTAATAAGGCTTCAACTTAATTTATCTTTGCAATAAAATTATGCATGAACCAAGAAGCTTGGTATTGAGTTTTTAAACAAATTTAAACCTGCGATACTGACTCAGGTAACATATAACGGTTAAATTAAAAACTTTAAAATACCCGCATATACTCATCTCAAAACATAGAAATTACTCGGAATAACATAGTATTATTTTTAAATTGCATAACACTATTAACTGATCACAATACCACATGATTTGGACCACCAGTAAAAAAGTGGTTGGTGTAACATACAAATATGACAATTTGAGTTAAAAATAGTAACATTTAAAGGTCTACAAATTAAGCGAATCGGAAATTGATAAACTAAACAGTTGTAATTAGACAACATATAGTTAGTTGGTTTTTTTTATGATCTATAATGAAATGCAATAAAAGAGGTAGACTTCAGAACAGATTCTTGGAAACTATATTTTTACAGAAAAACCAACTTTCTGTGGACAGTGCAAAATGTCTTTCCTATAAAATGTTACTACAACTCATGATACAGCACTGAAAGGACATGCAATAAAACTACATATTTCAACAAAACAATGTACACACCTGAATAGTATTGAACACACAAATAATGCGCCGAGTTGTTCCGTTGCCTAATTTACCAGCTTGTTCAACAGCCAAGCTTACAGATGCCAAGAAATTCGGTTTTGATACTGGGTCTTGTATGTCTGGTGCAGTCACTTAGTTTGAAAAAAATATTAATAAATTAATATTTATATGCTTCAATGTGTTTTAAAAATAAGAAAGAAAAATCATTTAAATCAGTGGTTCCCAGCCTTTTTGCACCTGTGTACCATTTGGCTTTGAGAAATTTTGGCGTACCACCAGATCTAAATATTTTAATAAGCGTATTTTAATAATATAATATTTACTCTTCTAAAACTGTTCAAAGGCTTTTTGAATAAAAAATTCCAGAGAAAACTTCATATTTAATTGTTAGATATTTGTTTATAACCTGCTTCTCTAAAACCATTTAATAAAAAAATAGTACCAATTCAGCAAAAAAATTATCATCGAACAAAATATACTTTTATATATAGTCTTTAGTAGGAAACTTGTCATTTGCCTGTGATTAAAACATTAACATTAGGAGTCATGGAACTTATCTTCACTCGTAAGTCCACTTCAAAACTTATTCCGCTTTTATGTATATTTTTTATGTACAGTACAAGATTTCAGAAAATCCACTCTCACACAAGTAGCTCGTAACAAATGGCATAAAAAAAAGCACAGCTTGCCGGAAGATCAAAGGGTACTAGGTTTTACATCAGATCCAGAAGTTAATTAAGAAGATTTTTCTCTAAAATAAAGTTGGTGTTTAAAATAATGAGCAATATGCTCACTGCTCATGCGTACAGAAGCTACTAATAGCATCATGTTTCTCACCTCACTCACGCATGCAACCTGAAATTTTCCCGCGTACCATCGGTTGAGAATCCCTGATTTAAATTATTGGAGATGTGTTTTTTTGCATATTTTAATTAAAAGTATCAAGGTTAGGTTTGAATTATCGTCGCACTAGAGATACACGAGGGCTATTTTAGAAGTATCAAGAAAAAATATATACCTTTAATAATGGGAATTCCATCTCTGTCAGTTATTACGATGGCACGGAGGTCATCAACCCTTCAGAAATAGAAAACACAATTTCAGCAAACAGAACAGTATTGCGAAAGAGTAAGATTTACTTATAATCTTTATTTCACAATATTTTTTGTAAAAATGGTTTCAAATTACTTTGTGCTTGAAAGTATTAAATCAAATGCATTGCATAGTCATTTAAAATTGTCCTGAACTAAAAGGTGTGCCCCCAAAACAAATTCACTGCATGTGTTCCCAATTATTTATTCTTTCAAAATAGAATAGTGAATTGAATGTCAAAAAGCAGGGTTTTAATAATTTACATTATAATTATTAAACTGCACACTTCAGTTCCTATATAAAACTTTTATTATACTATAATACGAGGAATTGGACCCAAATCGAAAATCGCCCCAGAATTAATAAACTCCGGTAAACTTAGGGGTCTGGGGTTTTTGGCCACGATGAATCGATTGGCACAGGTTTTGAAGCGCTACGGTCAAGCAGTTCGGAGTTACAGATAGGATATTTTCAGACTTCATTAGTTCGCCATAATGGCTACTTTCGTGATGCCATCTGCTAAAGCTATAAGCCTCTGCTTAAGCTATAAATGTTTAGTTAAGATTTTAATACTTCAAATTTAAATAAATTCAACCTTGCTTTAAACTTTATTGAGTTTTACAGAAATGGTAACATGAATATTTTTTTAGTTCCAATCAGCAGACGATTTTAGTTCTATTCTGTTCATTGGCGATTTTTGGCGATATTTAAAATTTAACGTATGGTTGCTATACCTATCCAGTTGAATGAAGTATGAAATGGAATGTTTACCACATTTCGACATTTTCGTTGCTTTTCAACGGAACGCCAATTATCAATTACATTTCATTTCCTATGACTTTTAAAACTGTACCTTTGTATAGAATAGTTCCCTTTCCAAACTCTAACTTTGTTTACAATGGTGCACTTTAACTAATGTGACCAGACGTCCCGCTTTTGGCTAGACAGTCCCGCTTTTTGTGTTAGCTGTCCCGCGGGCCGAATGTCCCGCCAAAACGTCCCGCTTCTTCGTAAAAGTCCCGCAATGTCCCGAAAAACGAGAAAGTTGCAAATAAAATAGACTTTTTTATGAATAATCGTTGTAAAATGCTATGACGTCTTTAGAAATTGTTAAATGAAGTTAAAGTCATCAACAAATTGGTGGAGTATGGTTTTTGTTTGCCTCGAACCACTGCTGCTGTTGAACGCCCCTTCCTTATCTTTCTTATACCAAGTGTGTAATTGTGTGAAGGAACTATTATGTGCATAAAAAAAATACTTAAAAAATACACCGGGGGGGGGGGGGGGGTGATGGAGTGTCCCACTTTTTGATTTTGAAAATCTGGTCACATTAACTTTAACCGGTTATCTTTTCACCAATGGTTTCACAAATTTTCTTATGGTATGTATTGTTATGATAAATCACAATTGAAAATTTAAATCTTCGAGTTAGCTTCGATACCTGTTTTCTCCGAGCAGAGCTCGGTCACCCGCTGGTATTATATAAAATAACAGTTCTCAATTTTTTAAAAGAAATGCTGCACCCATTTACAAACTGATAAGAATGCTAAATGTGTGAAAGTTTCTTAAGTTTTTTTTAAGTAAAAATTAAGCTACATCAAGTTTTCTATTGAATAATAATTTATTATTCAGTATCATATACATATAAATAGGTATTCAATAGAAAATAATATCTTCTTAAATGAGGTATTAATGGGAATTTTATAAATTTCAGTAAAACAAAAAACAATATATTATAAATAAGGCAATTTTAACTGCATATCTCAGCAAAATATTAAAAAAAAGTTATTACAAACCTTTTAATTATATCTTGTAGGAATTTTTTTGCAGCCTGCAAGTTATGAAAAGCAAATTTTAACACTTATTTGGCATCATTTATTTCACAAAAAAGGTAAAGAATTCAAGCAAATAATAGGGTTTTTTTAATAAAAATACATTTGTATTGCAATGCTTGTTAATGCACATTTATATTTTTGGAAAATTAAATATATTAAACTGCCAATTGAAGAGCTTAGTGGAAGAACATGTTAGCTGACAAAAAGATGAAAGCGAGAAAATGAACCTAAAAGTTGTCAGTTTACAATTAGATCTGCTAAAAAGTGGAATTTCCATACGTTAAAAAATATAACAAACTTAAAATTTTATGAAAAAATTAGACACTTGTTATATTTTAAGGAGGGAACAAAATGTTCACAGAAATAAAATCAAAAATAGATCAATTTTTTCAAAAATGGTACTTAGCTCTTTCTTCCACTAAGTTCTTCAATTGGTACTTTGACAGCATACAATCCAACAATATTGGGCAACTATTATTGCTAACATGGTTTTGAGATGCAAAAATGTCTCTTTCCGACAAATTAATTTGAGGTCAATTTTAATCTATTCATACCTCTGGATTGTCACCGGCTGCATATTCAGCATTGGTCATCTGAAAACAAAATATCGTGGTTCAATAAAAACCTTTTTTAAATTAACCTGGGACCCTGTATAAACTATTGCCATGTGGACAGCAAAAGCGTGATGCTAGTTCATAAGGTTGTATTAGCATCGCTCTAGAGCTACAAGGTGGCTATTGGCGTAATTTAGAACCACAGAAATCATATATGATGTAAGGACATTGGAACATATTTAACATACACCCCCTTCTATAGGGGATATTATTCGTCACACATTTTAGATGCACAGATCATTTATAGGGTGGCAGGATTTTTGGCAATGCCCGGACCTGAGCCTGTGACCTTTATATACAAATCAAGCACTTAACTGACTGGGCTCCCCAGCCCCTACTTTATAAATCTGAGTCTTAACTACAAACAAACTTAGGATTTTAGTTGATACATCACCAGTCAACAAACAAGTATTTATCACTTTTATGAATGGTAATTAGGAAATTTAGCTGAAAAAATACATTAATTTTGATAAATTGCCTATTTTAATTTATTAGATTTTATCAAACTACATTTCATGTTAAATTCTGAAAAAAAGACAGCATTTTGGTCACTAATTCTTTGTCTTACTAAAAACATTAACTTGGGGAAAATGATTGCAGCAGTTAATTATGAAAATAATGGACTCTCAGATTAATTAAGTATTGTATCAACAAAAGACAATAAAGAAAGTTTATTAAACTAAGTGACATAGAAGGACTAACATTAAATATATGTACTTCTGCGCTTGGGCCAAATAGCCACCGTGGGGAAATGTCGCCAAGTAAAAGCGCAATAATTAGTTTTTAGGTAACAGTTGATCTCAGATATTAGGAAAAACTGTTATGAAAGCTAAAGACCAAACAACATTTAACAGTTAAGAGCGATCATCTACACGATTTCCCTCTCTTACAGCCGAAAGGAAAAAACAAAGGTCATCAAGTGTGGCATAGCATGTCATAAGTTTGATAGCCACCCAAGCGCGAAAGTACATAAAAAATGGAACATCACAGGTTAAATTTGAACAAATCTCACTTCCTAAGCAAGAAAGGAAAGCATGCATTTTTAAAAATACAGTAAACTCCCAATTATCCGCGGAATTGGGTAGCACGGCATCAGCGGGTAAGGGAATTTGTGGTTAATCCGCAAAAGTAAAGAAAATATCCGCAAAATTACGTCTGGGTTTTAGAAAGTAAAGTAGAGTAATAGTAGTATTATAAGAGAAATCCGCACCAATCACAGAAAGCAATTCAATTAAAATTGTCAGTTTACTTTACAAGTGACTCTTTTTGACAAATAGCACGCGATGTGCACCTGAACGAACACATTTTGGCCCACACTAGGTTTCCTAACGTCAATTTACTTAAAAACATTCATTGTTTTTATAATGAATTATTCATTCTTTAATTGTATTCATCGTTCTTGAAAGGAATTGCTTGTTTTTGAAAGGAATATGTAGTTCTTAGAATGCATTCTTAAAAGTTTTGAAACAGATAAATTTCATTTCTCTGCGTTTTGCAAAATTATTATTTTTGCGTGGGGGGGAAGAGGGAATTGTGGGCGGCGGAAAATCGGGAGTGTACTGTATATCCTCAATAAGCAACACACTTGAACACAAAAAATAGTGAAAAAAGTGAAAGGCAATGTTTTCAAAAGTAATTTGATAGTCACCGAGAATGTTGGTGGTGGGGGGGGGGGGGGGGAGAATGAACTAAATGATTGGCTAGTGATTAAAAGCATAAGTCAGAAAGAATTGGCTATAATGTGCAAGGTTGGCCCAACTATGGGCAAGTCAACCATTGGTCTTAGTTGGACCATGGGTTTATTTTTTTTCTCATCAAATGTTGCTGTTTTTATTATTAGCCTATTAAATATACACAGCAACTAACTTTGTTGCAATTTACAATAGCATACTTGTGATAAATTTATTAGTATTTGTTATTATTTAACTGTAAGATTTATAAGAAATTACATGCTTTTATAAAGAAAAATTCAGTACAAACCTTAAGCTTATGTGCAAAATCATTATTTTCACTTTCAGTTAACAAATGCAAATTCGAGTGAGAAGAATTCCAATGAGAAACGGCGGCCGCTTTAGCAGCACACCTCGCCATAGATAATTTTTACTTTTAAAATACAGTATAAATGACTTATTATATGAAGTAAATATCGGATATCAAGTCTAAAGAAACCAAAACTAACACTTAAGAGAAAAAAGTAAGGTAACAATTTCACAGTTTAAAAAATATACAAATATAAAAACAGATAAATAAAATCTGACAATTTTGTCACATAAATTACTTTGATGTTTGTTATCTTGGAAATCTAAAAGTAAATACTGAATTGTAAACTGGATAACTTTTCTGAAAACTAATGCAACTGTAAGAGAATGAGCAACCTTGCAACAACAAATACTAGTCTGGTATGAGTAACTAATTAGTATTTGATAATATTACACAATTAATATAAATTTATAAAACAAGCTTTAAAAATTAAAAATTGCAATTTTGGATCATATGATTGGTTGGTTGGTAGACACATATTTTCAGGCTTGTTTGCTTGTTTAAGACACACACAAACAGATATGACAGATGTTGTCATCTGTTGCCACCTCTGCAATTTAAACATGTCCCTGAAGGGGAGGGAAATTTTCTCCAGGGTCCTGACCCATGGGAAACTGCGCAATGACCTCCCATAGGACTTTCGGACCCAACAGATTTTACGAGCACGTACTCCGCATATATTCGACAAACACAAACATCCATGCCTGAACGGGATTCGAACCCAGACACAGCAGCTCCAGAGGCCAATGCCTTAACCACTACGCCGCCGGATTGGCTGGATCATATGATTGTTATTCTTGTCATCTAGGAGATGCCAATTTTTAGATGGAATTTTTAACACAACTTCTCGAAAAAAGTGAAAAAAAAATAGTAATGTTTCAGGTGATGTACGCTCTGGTTTTCATTTTACTGCGATTTCATAAAATGTTTTAATTACTAAAAGGTACAGCAAGAAGTTGGCATTATAAATGTAATAAGGGAGCCCGGATGGCGGAGTGGTTAAGATAACTGCCTCCGCTAACAGTCAGCGCACTGTACCGGGAGCGGATTTGATTCTCGCCTTTGCCCTGGATGTAATTTCTCTTTCTAAGACAGTAAAAATTCTTTCTGTGTCTCTTACTTGATGAAGGTTTATTAACGGGTCTCTGATTAAGCACAAAATATATATGTACGGAATATATATGTATCAACCCAACCCTACTTTAAATATAATAAGTAGAATATTCTTTGAAAACTCAATTTTAAAATACCACAACCAGAGTAATTCCTGTCAACAAATGAAAATAAACTGTTGGGGCTGTTGCCATCAGCAACGTGATTGTGAATCATTCCCATAAAATATGGAAATTTTGTGATTTACGTTGGAAATTTTTGACGACAAAAATATGGTGCATAGAAAGATATGTCTTATGATG
The DNA here is from genome assembly GCA_023701765.1 of Hylyphantes graminicola. Lineage (NCBI taxonomy): Eukaryota > Metazoa > Arthropoda > Arachnida > Araneae > Linyphiidae > Hylyphantes > Hylyphantes graminicola. The sequence continues at coordinate 42,735,621 of CM043113.1, read as the reverse complement.
TAGTGTAAGGGAAATTTAAGGAATGGGCATATCTCGTCTTTAGTAGCAACAATAAACGCCGAATAAATTGGTGAATCAATGTCATTTGGGAACAGTCAAGGCCGTCTCCAAGGAACAGTGCGGAGCATCGGTGAAGTCACTATTGCCCCAACAATGTATTTCCTTTCTATCTGACTTTTTTTTTTTTTTTAAGAAAGGTTGCTACCCATTGCACTGAGTATTTTTTTTTTTCTTTTGTTCATGGTTTGACACTTCATGTCCAGTGCTTGTTATGACTGAAGAGTCTTTAAAAGATTTTTAATGAGCATCTTAATAATCAAAAAGGGATGTTTCATCATGTTTAGAGAAAAGTTTGGGGTGCATTAGCAATGAAATAATCGTTTTTTTTTTTTTAATTCAAAGCCTTTGATACCTTCAAAAACAAAAGCCTTTGAATCGCTTAATGCAACTTTATTGGTTTCCTATACAAATACAAATACAAAAATTGTCGACCAACAACAGGCCAGAGGCCCAGCAAGGTTGGTCCAAAATAAATCTAATTCTTTACCAGTTTCCAATAGTTATCAAGATTCTTCTTAAAATCTTCCACCCTCTTCGAATACACAACATGTTCTGGTAAAGCATTCCACTCATTGACGACTCTATTGTAGAAATGTTTTCTAACTTCCCTTCTAAAGCATGACTTATTCAACTTCTGACCGTGCCCTCTGGTCCGGCTATTTAAGGTAAAACCTAAGCCCTCCATGTCTCCCTGTTTAATGAACTTGAACAACTGAATTAAATCACCCCTTGTTCTCCTATTTTCCAGGGAATACATGTTTAACGATCTTAATCTATTAACATAATCAATACCCGATAAACCCTTAATCATTTTTGTAGCCCTATGTTGAACCTTTTCAAGCATTTCAATATCTTTTCTGAGAAAGGGGGACCAAAACTGAACAGCATACTCCAGATGTGGCCTTACCAATCCCCTATACAATGGCAAAATAATCTCTTTAGATTTAGAAGTGATACTTTTTCTAATATATCCTAACATTCGATTGGCCTTCTTACTTGCTTCAACACATTGTTTACTCATTTTAAAATCATTGCTCACAAAAACTCCTAAATCTTTAACAAACTCACTGTCTTGAATACTTTCTCCCTGCAAAACATAAGAATAATTAACATTGTTCTTACCCAAATGCAAGGTTTGGCATTTATTCACACTGAACGACATGCCCCACTTTGCAGCCCACTCAGTAATTTTCGTTAGATCACTTTGCAATTGCTCAATTTGCTCAACAGAATTTACTGTACTCGTCACTTTTAAGTCATCTGCAAAAATACTTAACTTGCTATTCAACCCCCAACTGATATCATCAATAAACATAATGAATAAAATTGGCCCAAGTACAGAGCCCTGAGGCACTCCACTTACAACTTCATTCCAATCAGAATACCTACCATTAATGTGAACTCTTTGTTTTCTATTGGTCAACCAATTTTGAATCCAACGGATCGTGGCTGTCCCTAACCCAAATCTTTTCATCTTAAATAGCAAAGCATCATGAGGAACTTTATCAAAAGCTTTTTGGAAATCAATGCAAATAACATCAACCATATTGCCTTTATCAATATCCTCTGTAACAGTATCATAAAATTTTAACAGATTAGATGTACAAGACCTATCTTTTCTGAATCCATATTGATAATCTGAAAGAAAATGATTAGTTTCCAAAAAATTCATAATGCGCTTTTTCAACAGTGATTCAAAAACTTTACCAAGAACAGATGTAAGACTAACTGGTCTGTAATTACCCGGATCAGATTTAGGCCCCTTCTTGTATAATGGAGTGACGTTTGCCAGTTTCCAGTCAGCCGGCACCTGTCCAGAATTAAATGATGACCTAAAAATAGTCAGAAAAACATCTCCCAACTCTTCTGCACACTCAACTAAAATTTTAGGATAAATATCATCTGGCCCAGGTGCTTTATTGGGTTTCATGGTTTTCAAAAGATGAATAACTTCCTCCCTAGAAAAATCACAATCAATACACTCCTGCTCTTCTGTAACCTCACCTAAAACCTGCACATTTTTATAATCATTATTAAAAACACTAACAAAAAAGTCATTTCAAAAATTGTAGGTTGGCTGTTTCTAACCTATGACTGGTAGTCACTACATCTATATATTTTTTTTATAGAATTTACTAGGCAATTCCAGGTTGTTTTTTTAAGGGGGGATCATAGTTAGCGACAGCAAAAATGACAAATTCTTAGTATTGATTTCGAAAGGCTCTAAATCATTTAAAAATTATGGTATAATAAAAAAAAAATTGTACCAAATTTTAAATTGTACTTTTATTATTATATTTACACCAAAGAATCTTATTTTTAAAAATTATTATTTTTGAAAAAGACATTTTGAAACACACAATTACGAATTTTCAAAAATACAAGTATTTTTTTGGTACATTTTTCTCCAAATCTATTAAATATTTCTTAATAATTTCTTTTGTGTGTTATAAAACCATTTTAGATCTAATTAAGTCACCTTTTTTTTTTGCCTAAAATAATTTTTAAATTTTATTTTAAAAACCTTATATTCTACTTTCATAAAAATTCTGATTTTCAACGAAGAAAAGTGTCAAATAATAACATATTTTTTTTAATTTGCAAGACTAAATTAGGTGACTTAAATAGATCTAAAATGGTTTTATAAGACACAAAAAAAAATTATTAAAAAATATTCAATAGATTTGGAGAAAAGTATACCTAAGTGTTGAAAATTATAGTTTTGGGAAAAACGCGAAAAACAAATACAGTCGATGCTGTTAACACGAACTCGAAATGACCACCGAAACATTTCTTGTAAACCGAATTTCATGTAAATCGTCAGGAATTTTTTTTTTACATTGAGCCAGTGAATAGTTTTCAAATATCAACACAAAAAAATCATATTTTATAATGTAATGCATAAATAATACAAGCATACAATTAGTAATTCAAAGGAGGCGTGGCACATTTGTTTATTTTTATAATTTAAATTTTTTATAAGAAATCATTAACCGATCGATACAAAATTGGTCTTATTCGAGATATTGGGCTTCCATTTATCAGAAAATACTGGTTTAAAAAATTCGATTTTTTGGTTTTGTTAACTTTGATCCCCCCTTAAAGGTAAAGAAATGGGTTTCCTTAGAGCTCTTAAACACATCAAAAACATTAATTTTAATTAATTTAAATAATTTTAGTCAACGACTTTTTTTCAGTACACAAAATCGTAACTAGCGTTGCATTAAAAATCTTTAATTAGCATATGTTATTGTGCTATTTCGCGACCATTACCATATTGTGTTATGTTCAACAAATAACATAATTCCATTCAAGTCAAAGGGCCTAAGAAAATTTGACAGAAAAAAAATCTTCATAAAAAAAATAGATCCCACACGATCAAACTAATTAAATAACTAAATCTAAATAAATGTAACAGACATGTTTAATACAGATGTAATAAACAGGTTAAATGAATATATACAGCATTAAAAAAAAGATTTTTATTTACACACATAAAAGTAAGAACCAAGTTAACAATGGTTGTCCCTTTGATAGGGAAGTTTTTTTAAAAAAAAAAAAAACTCAGAATGTTATAAGAAATACATTTAATCTTTGGTGGTAGAAGGCCACAGCAGTGGCATCATATTATTCCAAAAATCCAGAAGCTCTCATCTTATTTTTAAAATGTACTTCTAATACACAAGCCTGTTTGTAGTATTCAGATGTTGGTGCATTAAAGCTTTTGCAATTGTTGATCAGTCGCTGCATGTCAGCCATAAATAATTTTTCTGAAGTATAGTACCGTTTTGTCAGCCTTTCAGACATAATTTTTAAATCTAAAAGAAAATGATGTTATAATTTAAAAACACAACACACTTTAAAAATATGGATTGAACAAGAAAATAAGTAGTACAAAAATGATTATTAACATTAAAAACTAACTTCTATAATCAATCAAACATTCAGAGTATTTAGTTTAATATATTTATGCAACAATTACTTTATTGGAACATAATAACTCATCACAAATCAAGTATAAAAGTATCTCATAAATTTAAATATTAGCAAAACAGACAATTAGAGCTGTATTATCAAAACATTAAAATACATGCATTAAAATTATAATAACATAATAAATTCACCTATTGGATGCTTAATCAAATCATAATATTCTGGATATTCTTCTATATTTACAGGTTCTAAGAACTGTTCTGCACAGCTGTGATTCTATGATAAATACATTTAAAAAAATTAATTTAATAAAAAGGCAAGAACATTTTTTATCATGTTTTTTTAAACATATAATGTTAAATACATCAAAAAATTTAATTAAAAGAAAGTCAAACCCCTTCTGTCCATCTTTCACTTTCCATTTTTAGTCTATAGGAAAGTTTTTTAAGCAGTCTGCTTTTGATATTAATCAATCAACTAACTTTTTTTTAAACAAAGTGCAATTAGTTTTTAGGGATCCTAGTACATACATTGTTCATTTTATCTCACATGATTTTTTTTTAAATATTTAAAACTCAAAATTTAATTTAGTGACAAAATGATTAAGTGGAAATGATTAAGTTTATTCAAGGATCCCTAAAAAGTAGTTCCTGGACTTCCTTTATGCAAAAAAAAAAAAAAAAAACACCACTCGATAAATTTAAAATCAATGTAAATGAGTCTTGAAGTTTGCAGCATCGACTTTATGAAAAAAGTTAAAGAAAAATGGGAGGTGTTTGATTTATATATATTCCTCTTTAAAGGAAAATTTTCCTGAATTCTATAATATGTTAGGAAATTTTAACATGACAAAACTTTTTTTGACAAATATAAAAATATACTAACAAGAAACTAAATTATTACACATAATAAATTATATTAATACAGTAGCAGAATAAAATAATTTGCTAGGAATTTATAACTTACTTTAACAAATATTAATATTCGTTTCAGTTTTTGAAAAAGTATGTCTGGATTTTTACCATCGGCATCTCTTAAAAAGAAGAAAAAATATGTATTACTAATTATTTTCATCAATTTTCTGTTTAGTACATTTACTGTATACTTTTTGTTTACTTACATTTTACTATACATGAAGATAACATGCTGACTAATTTTGCTTTTCTACTTCAGCTTGTGTATTAAAAAATGCAAATTTTCAAGGCCTACCAATCAAAATGACTTAAACTAATCAATACAATAGTTCTCTCTCTCAGTTACAATAAACATGTCTACCAGTTTTCAAAAATAAAGTACAAAACTTTAAATTATTATTGTCATCAGTCAGTTTCTTTTTCTGTGGTACAGTACATAACAGATGTACTTTTCAATATGTAAAGGGATTTTTTTCTTTTATAGTCATTAATTTGATGTGCTTGAGTCAACAAACTATAAACACATTTATATTTAAATAAATAAATGTATTAATCTTACAAAAATAATACAGTTTGTGGATTATTTTAACTTTTCAATGGACATATTATTTTACTATGTACTACATAGGTGAAATATTTCGCGATTTCTACTTACATTTGCTTGTCAGGCCGTTTCCTTGCATCAGCTAAACAAAAAAATATTTGAAATTATCAATTTCATGTTAACAAACACACAAATTTATTACTAAAATGTTCTAATATAGCATCATATTCTTTAAAAATTTCAACATACCAACTCCTGGGATGTTTTCAATGGGAATGCCACTAAGGCCTTCACGGAAATAATTTAATCCTGGATATACTTTGTTAGAAGAACTTTGTATTTTTGAAATCATGTTTTTCACTCTCTATATAAAAACAACAATTAACTTAAATATTTTTATGTTTACTAGAAGAAACTACACGCACATATATGTGATATATTACAAAAATCTCTATAAAATTATAATATTAACCTCCCAAATAACTGTTCTTTCTTAATAACTCTCAGAACTCTTAATTAATGTCTTTCCTATCCATAAAATAGTTCCCACATTTTAATTGGCGTTGATACATTCTTTCCCATAGAAATTGATGACGCAGCAGAATTTGTTTTGTCTTCTGGTCCACTCTTCTCACAATCATTAAAAATACTGTCACTTCTTAATTAGACCTCGAGATGTGAGGTTCTGTGTGCTTAGGCGGCCTCTCGGCCCTCTCTACTAGCTGTAAAAGCTTAAATGCTTTAAATATTCAATATGAAATAATGAAATCATCTTTGGACGCCCAATCTGCCTTTCTTTCTGAAATTAATTTAAATAACTATGAAGTAGATGTTATTCTATTTCATATATATTTTAAAATTTAATTTACTAATATTAAATATAGCTTTTTGAATGCATTCATTTACAAAACATGTAAACGTAAAAATGTTATAAGACAATTAAAAACTGGGCTTGCTGACATTCTGATATAAGAATATGAATAAACGTAAAAGTCAACTAATTGATACTTAATAAACAAAGAAATTAATGAAACTATTTTTTTATTTTTAACTTGGTGTTGCATTGAAACTAAAATAATACTAATAAAAATCAAAATAAGAATTAAAGAACAGAAAACATTTCATTTCACAGACATTCAGAAAACTTATGAAGATTTGAAATTTTAAAGTTTTGCCACTAAAGTCTTTCTGAGTTAAATCGATTGAAACTATTTTCTTACCTCTTTTTGAATTTGAAGAACTTTTGAAAGCTCCGTATATGAGATTTTTGGATTCAACTTGCATTCCATTAGCTTTGCTTCATCATAATCTTTAATAAATCCAGTGAAAACTTCTCTAGGTAATTTTATATCCATAGTAAATCCCTAAAATAGAAACACAAAATTAAAGAATATCTTAACTCATGGCTCTAACAAAAAATATTTAATAATGCATATGAAGCTAATTACATTAAAAAAATTTAACACAGCAATTCAGTAGTAATAACAATTTTTACACATAGTGACTTGACACAACCCAAAACCAATTCCTTTAATCGCAGGTTTGATAATACACAATAAATGCATTAAACAGAGAAATAAAACATTAGACCATCAGAAATGTCTCATTATTATCAGAACTTCACATAATGTTACCATCAGGATTTGTTAAGGTACAAAAAAGTCTGCTCCAGAATCAAATCTGAATCAGAAAAACATGTTTGCCTGATGCTCTGTCCTTAATATAGTAAAAATGCTTCAAAAATTTTACCCTTGCCCAAAGTTAAAAACAATTTTATATTGAAAATTCATATCATATAAATATACTTTGTGAAGAAATATAATCTACTAATAGCAAGTAAAAAATGTATTTAAATTATACACTCTCCTTAGGTTAATAATGTTTTAAAAACAGGTTACATTTTAATGCTTATACAACAAGTTAGCTTTATTTAAAATTCAAGGTACATTCTATTATAATTCAAATCAAAATAGCAAGTAAAAATAGAATATTGGTATTAGAAAAGTATATTATTCTCAAATACCTGTTTCTTGAAATAACCTATAGCATATTTATCCCCATAAGTAAGAAAATTGAGGATATTTCGTTTTACGTGGTAGTCTTTTAAATGGTTCATCATGTGCGTTCCATATCCCTAGATGAGAAATGAAATAGGTTTTTTTTTAATAATTGCGCGAAAAAATAAGACTTTTACATTATAATTTCAACATCAGACACATGCAAAAAGTTAGACTTTTTGAAACAGTGAAAAAATGTACTTTTTTCACTCTTTTCATAAGATGACAACATTTTGAGTTAAATTTCTATTTCATAATATTCATAAAATCCAGCGATTTATCGATCTGCTTTTATTTAAAGATATTCATGTGCATGATATATTTTTGGAACAATGATATTTTTCCCCATAATTATAAAAAATAGTGTATGCATCGCTTGTGAAAAGTACACTTTTTAAAACATGTGTCATTATTTCACTCACTCGTGAAATAAAACCCACTTTTTTAAAAAGTATTACTTTTCACACTTGTTGCATAAATAACTATTTGTTATCATTCATGCAATGCCCAAATGATACATAAATATATCAGTTTATAGTTCTGTAAATTGAATATAGTTTTTAAAAAACTATTATTGAAAAATCAATTTTAAATATCAGTTGTAAAAATTTAGTTTTAGACGCTCATATTTTTAAATAAAAATGTAATCATTGGATACTAACTATGCCACTTAGTAATGTAATAAATTAGGAGTAAGGAAAATATTAAAAGAACAACTAAGTCTTTACTTTGACTTGTTTGTCCAATGATACAGCACAAAACACTATTTCTGAGAAGCCCTGAGTAGGAAACATGCGAAAGCATATGCCTCCAATTACATGGTTTTCTTCAATGAGTGCTAGGTTCTTATGTTTCCTAAAAATTAGATGGGGTTGATAATTATCAATTTGTGTCACATTTTAAACAAAATTTCATTACAATAAAAATCAAGCATCGATTAAAGAATTTAAAGTTGTCTGAAATTATAAAGCTTAAAATATTTCTTAAACATTTTTTCGATATACATTTACAAATCATTTCTCAGTTTACTTAAATAAAGATATATATTTAGAAAAAAATTTAAGGAACTTTCTTAAAGAAACGAACACAGCGACATGTTATGTTATAAGCTTCAATACTAAATTATGTTTTGTTGGTAAATTATAAATGCAAAATAAAATTAATGTATTTTTATTGAAATATTATACCAAATTTAACATGTAAAACAACATTGAATAAAACAGATTTGATTCATTGACAATTAACAAAAGCAACATATACTTACGGATCAAATACAAATCTTGTAATGTAGCTTTTAGGCATTTCAGGTAATTGACGGGCAAATAAATTTTGGAGTTCTACAAGCCAAATGCGACTTTGAGTATCTAGTGTATTGGTTAAAGAATTTGAAACTACTTGTAATTGAATTACTCCATTCTTCTCCTCAATATGGGCAACATAATCTCTTGCTGCATTTTCAGTAGAGGTCTAAAGTATAATTACAAAATATATTTTATCACCTTTAGATATATCAGTAAACAAATACATATTAACTAAAACATTTACTTGATTTTAAAACTATTATTGCTTATGAAAAGAATTGCAACTGGCTGTGAGTCCAACTCAAATGTAATTTACTAGATAATAATAGCTTAGGAACAAAAATATACCAAGTAACATTTAGCACTAAAAGCTAACCAGGTGATTTAAATTTATTACGCATGAAAAAAAAAATCTACATATTTTTAGGGATTTTTTTTTCATCCTCTAAATGCTTCAAATAAAATAAAATAAAATGCAAATAATTTATCATCAGACCAAGGTTTAACATTTTTATATTAGCAAAAACTCTTACAACAGGACCAAGCATTTTTCCAAAATCTTTAACACTTCTCATAGTTTCTATGACAACTTCTTCACCAGCGTCTCCTGAAAAAATATTTAACATTATTTATTGAAACAACTGAATATGCAACAAATTATTTATATGGAATAAAGCTTTGGAAGTAAAAAAAAGCAAACTAATTCACAAACGGAAAGTAAAAATATCCAACAGTGCACTAAAAAGTGACACATCTCTAATGTCGATAAGGAATTTATTGCCTTCATATGGTCGGTGTGATAGGCTTTCTGCTAAAAAAAAAAGCTAAACATGAAACTTTTTAAATAATTACACCCACAAACATAGCTCAGTCAATAGCTCAAATTAAGAACATAAAAAATTCAACCTAGCCTAACATACTAAATTGAAGTTAATATTTAAATAAAAAATGATATTATTAATTTCCTTTTTTATATTTTACTAAAAAAATAAGTATTGAAGCTGTAAAAATAGTATGTAACATGTCCATGTGTTTGTTTCTTTTTCTTTAAATAAAAGCAAAGATTTTCAATTTGAAAATATGTTTAGAAATAGATATCCAAATTTAAATAAAATGTTCAAAGTAATTTTATGTCCTGATAGGCTAGTTCCATGTTGTAGTAAGAAGATAGTTTGTTTATATTGAAAAATAACAGATACACCAATGAACAAATATACACAAATACAAAAATATTGGATATTTTTTACCTATTGTGGCTATTTTGAACTTATCCTTTTAATTGAAGGCTGTAACAATGTTTGAAATGCTTTACTAATGCCTAAACAAGTAAAGTATCCATCCACTAAATAAAAAAAAAAACTGTAATGGATTATATTTTGTCATAAAATATTTTTTAAACTTACCTTTATCAAGATTCACTGAATTGCTGCTAAATGTAGGTAAGGTGGGTGGCGGTGACTTAGGAGTTTGAGGCTGATTATGCAATATGGGCTTGTAATCTGCATTCCAGATAGGAGAATCATCCTTTAAAATTTCACATTCAAGGTCCTCCAAAAACCTATATTAAAAAGTCATCAATGTTTTTATAATGTATAAGTTACTCAAAAAGAAATTTTAAATCTAATTTACTTTTAATTTAAATACAAAAAAGAAATGTTAGCTCACTAAACATATAATAAAAATATTATAAAAACAGGAAATTACAAAACTCGAGCGAGTAACAAATAAACCAAATAATAACTAAGGCATAATTTCAAAGGTTAGACTGTAGATAAGCAAAATAAAGAGAGTATTAATTCATATTTTTTTATTGTGCAAGATACCATTTAGTGAGACAGTCTACAACTAAAACCCATTTAGCCATCCAATATAATTATATACGTGATAATTATCAATGTATTGCATCCAGCATTTAGTTTTTTTTCCCACACTGGAAATCCTACAAAGAGTATATATTTTTAAGTTAAGAACATTAAGACACAAGAAGGCATTAGTAAACAAAGCTGACAGAGCCCTTTATTTTTTTATAGTGAATTTTCAGCCATTATGTAATATAAAAATAATTAACACATGTAAAGCACAAACATAGTGAAAAAATTTATAATACCCATTAATATATAGCAAAATACTTGATGATAACTTTAATACAATTCTGATATTTAATTAAGTTTTAAGTAATTAGTTTTGAATGCTATAAATGCTCAATTTTTTACTTGTAAGGAAACTCTTACTAAATATATACAATGACTTGTATACCTAAATTTTATAAAAATAACAATTAGAAGGCAGACCCACTAGCACAGATTGATTACTTACTTAGGTAATTGTTTTTTTAGCTCTTGAGGTATTTTTCCTGATGAAACCTTATTCAAAATTGAATTTTTGAACATACTAAATGTCATTCTCAGAAAATGTGGACCAAACACTTTAATACAATCATATCCTTGCAAAGACTTGCAAAATGTTGGTACATAACAAAATAGGAACCATCTGAAAATAATTAAACAAGAAATATAAAAGTTTGAAAAGGGTAGATACCAGTTTAAACTTAGAAAGTTCAAGTCTAATGATCAGAATCAATATCGAATTCAGACAATCGTTATATTATTAACCTGAAACAACTTATGAACTAACTTGTAGAAGAGCTGTCTTTAGATTTTACATGAAGATCAAAAGAATTTTTTCCATCTAGAAATTAATAAAGTTTAATAAGTAGCACATATAAAGTCGAAATGTTAGTTAAGAGTCTAAATTATAAGTCTTTAGAACTAGTCTTTCTTATCATGATTTTCGATAGTGCCACTTACGTAGACAGAATTAAATTCTTAAGATAGTTTTTTTTAAATTATTTCACATTAATTTTCAAATTAATTTTCAGTTTAAAAACAAAATTAATTCAATATTATATTATTTTATATGAATATTACAATACCTAGTATACAGCTTATGATACACAGTTGAATTTTCAGTTGGATTGTTAGATTGCCATGTATTGATATTTGTCAGAGGAGCTCTGTTTATGTGAAGTAACAATTGCAAAGATGCTTTATAATGCAACTCAAACTGTTCATTTGGTAAATGACTGTATTTGTATAGAATAAAGTTCTTCATTATCTAAAAAAAGAAAAAGAATTTCAGAATAAAGTAACAAAACAAATATTAGCTTTAGTATTTTTTGATTGAACATATGGGTCATTCTCAAAAAATGTTACAAATGGTGTCCCACAGCTGTCATTGCTTGTAGTATTTTTAATTTTATTGTTACGGAATTTTCACTTGAACTGCATAAAAGAACGCACTTTTAAGTTATTGTACCTATATTTTAAAAGTACAAAAATACTAAAACAAAAGTTGGAGACTTCATTTAAAGGAGCATAGTCGGTAAAATTCGCATATTCCATGACCAAAAATTGAAGAACAAGAGAAGATAATTATAACTTAAAATAAATATTTCTTAATTATTGATGCTTTTTATGATTAACAAACATCTTAGCTATCAAATATACTTTTAACCACTACTTAATTACAAAAAAGTTTTGTTTTGTAGCTTAATATATGGTGTCCCACAGAATCGAGGAATTTTCTTTTGTCGACTCTTACCAAAATTTCACGACAAAAAATGCAAAAAATTTAAGTTTTTTGCTGAAATAAGTACCACTATAGACACTTATTTCTGAAATGCCCGACAATTTTCTCTTAAAATTTTAGTTTATGGTGGAAAAATACAAAAGTTTGAAAATTTAATGTGAGTGTGATTATTCAATGACTACTATGTTACCGTTTTTTTTTATTAAACTAGAGCTTATTTAAGATTAAAGTAAAAGTGCAGTTTAAAGCCCTTACGAATCTGATTACGATAAGCTGAAAACAAATTTTAAATTAAATAAACTTCATGGAAAAAAGCGATGTTAAAGTTTAAAATGTCCACTCTGTTACTGTCCACTCTGTTACCGTAGAAAAAGAAGCTAACTCTTTGATGAGCGCAGTGCCCCCAATTCTTAACGAAGAACTAATATAACATAAAAGTTTTGATTGTTGCTTGACATATGCAGAATTTCAGATGACATGGCTACTTATTCGTAACTATCAACAATTGCGGGTCACATAATTGAATATTTGATTAAACAAAGGAATTTTTAATCATATCGCATTTTTTTTAAACATTGTCGGAATCAATTATTACGATTACTGCTCTTAATCATAATTTCTAAGACACGTAATCACACAACACAGACGAATGTTTCTTTTTGTAGTATGAAACGAATTAAAACTTGTTTTAAGCTGATCGAATTTTCTGTTCGTTTTTTTTATCTTTGTTTTAAAACTCTTTCGCTGCATCGGTTTTTGTTGCCGCGTTACACGTAATAGACATAATAGTATTGGATCTTAAGTTATTGATGCATTTAGTCACTATCCACAGCGAAAGTATTGATATGCAAGACATTGATGCTTGGTATTTCTTTTGATAGATAGGAAAGCTTCTTCGAGCTGGTAGTTAATGATTCGGTTTATAATAATGATGCGAAAATAACATAAAATTTAGCTATTAAAAGCAGAGTAATTAATATTACGTAAATTAAGGCATGTGTATTGTTTATGACTAATTCATTTTAACTTAACAACTTAATGCAATGAAAACACTTTGAAGTATTTCTTTGAAGTATACTTTGAAGAAAGTGCATGTATGTAGGCATAAAATATTTAATGAGATTTATATCTTGGTAACAACGAAATCATTTACTGTAAAATGAGGAAAAAATCGTCTGCCCACTTAGAGCTTTTTAAAAAGTGGCCGAATCTATTTAGTACAATCAAAAGAAGAAATAATTAGTTTTTAAAAAGTAAAGCTATAAAATTATTTTTTGGAAACTCTAAAAATAAAAATAATATAATTGCTTTTATTTTTTAATTGTATAAAAATATAGTTATTAACACAGGTTTCAATGAAGCGATTCCTTTTGTATATAAAAAAAGGAAAAAATCGTTTGCCATTTCCCGTTGTCGCAGCATTTTCTTTTTCATCGAATGAAAACATAAATGTGAAATTTGCGTTAATATTTCGTATGCAAATTTCGTCCACAACCTTAACTAATCCAACTACATTCGTTTAAAAAACTAAACCAATTAATTCCACCTTCCAAAGGATCCCGGTGCAAAGAACCAACAAATAAGAAGCGTTGTCGTTAAACGTAGTTCAAACTAAGAAACCAGGAGCGCTGCTATATTTGAAAATATTTATACTGTAGAAAATTTATGGTTGAAACAATTCGAGTGTGGTGTCTATACGTATATTTTATCAAGTCCGTTTCAAAACTCTCGGAATAATAGTATTGCGGTAAGTGAAAATTTTGAATTAAAGCATAAATTATTTTAAAAATATACAGTTTTTATGGAGTTTCATTTGATAGGTGAATTCTTAATGTAATAGTAACGATTATTTTAAATAAAATCCAACTTTATTTTTTTAGCATTGGAAGTTGGAATTGTAACATTTTTTGAGAATGACCCATATACAAAATAATTAAAGATATTAAAAAACAACTTTTGTAAAGTTAGAAAAATAAAATATGAAAACTTGTATTAAACATACGTTTCTTACAAAGTGAGAATTTAAAAAATAAATCTGACTGACTAAGATACAAATCATAGTATTATTTTAAATAAAAAAGTTATAAATGCCTTTAAAAAAATCCTTCAATAGCAGTAGAAACGTCTAAAAGTTGGAATTTACAATTGTTTTTTTTTATTAATATATTGAAACTGATCATCTACCCCCCCCCCCCCCTTTCAACTATTCTTGATGAATTGTAAACACAATAATTACACTGACAATTGGGGACAAATTCTAACAAACATCTTGAATCTTTTTTTTTTTTTTGTAGTGATCATACAGAATTTAACTATTATTAGTATATAAATAAAGAACTATTTAAAATTTAGAAGAACATCATATTTGTTTATATTTGTGTTCCAATACATGTAATTATATAACTATTCTTATAAAATTATTGGTAATTTGAAGTAAAAAAAAACTTACTTGAGCAATAGAAGGAGTTTCAAAAGGTGGTTTTCCAATAGCTCCTTCAATCATTGGTTTAGTCATTTGCCTAATACTGTCATGAAGCATCTAGTAGACAAACAGTGTCACATATAAATAAGTACAATCACTCAAAATATAGATACACTTATACGTACAAACAACCAACATAACAGTTTCCTAATTTGCCACACAAAAAAAAAATAATAATTGCATTTGCACTTGATTGTCATATTGCAGATCTTTATTGCATTCATCTTTACCATTTCAATTCAGAAGATTAACCCAATTTTTATTTATAAACTTACTATGGTCATTCCCCATGATGTCAACCAAAAATGTTTGATTTGAATAAACCCTATAGATTTTCAAACATTCAAGAATCCTACTTTTTGAGTTCAGATATAAAAAATATATTATCATTCTTAGTAAAAAACTACTTTAATTTTCCTTTTAGCCCTAGCTTCAACTTGCTTATATTCAAAATTAAACACGTTTGTGCCTTTGTTTGACAGTTAATTTTTTTTTAAGTTTAGAGGGCAGTTTTATCATATAAGTGTAACACTTTTCAATATACAAACTATTCTAAGAACAGATCCTTACTTTGCAAACAACTGTATACAGTTCTTTAGTAAGTTCTTCCATCTCTCTTTTGGCATATACATACATTGTTTCAAGATCAACAGCTATATCTAAGAGTCCATTCACAACATCTTCACTATAGTTTTCTAAGTGATGTACATGTTCCACTATAATAAAAAGATTTTTAAAAATTTGAACCTTAGTAAAAAAAGACTGATGTTCAATGTTATGACGTTGACCTCTTTTATCCAATTAGGTAATTGTCAGAAATAGAGAAACATAAGGCAAAATGGAAAACTTAAGCTTCCCAACCCCTTTAAATATTGATACGTGTAGCATGTATTTTTTAAAAAACTAAAATCATTGAAGGTAAACAACAATTTATTATGACCTAAAATTGATTAAAATACAGCTATCAACTAGAATAAAGTTAATAGTGTTAAAGAAATTTCATACTTTTATGAAGCAGAAGCATACTTTTTGCAAATTAGCATACTTTTTGTCATCGTACTGAATCTACATTTAACATCTTACAGTTATGATATTTTTTCTCCTTTGAAACTATTTATAACCACCTTATCTTATCATTAACAAATTTTATTTTAAGAATGTTCTATGAAAGTATTAACTAAAGTATTTTGTATGCCTTCAAAACAGTCTGAACTAGTATCCTTTGTGATGGGACATGCAATCATCCAAGTCTGAATAATTTGCTATATCAATCTCGAAATACATAGGAGAAATATCAGTTTAGTCTTACTGACTTTGTCATCTTATCCTTACTCTTCTAATCATTCATCAGAAAATCAGATTTTAAAAAATTTATTTCCTTCATGAGAAAGAAAATTAGGACTTAACTATAAAAGCAGCAACTTCACAAAAAAAAAAACAATCCTTAAAAACATCATTATTTTAAGTTTAAAATACATTAATGTAGGACTCAAAATTTTACAGTTGTTTAGAGATTAATTCAAGTGAAGAAAATAATATTTTCAAGTGAATTATGTTTAACAACTTCATAAGAAAATGTGTAAATCAATTAATTGGTTGGTAATTTTAAATCTATTTATGAAATTTCAAGCCTTTGCAAGCCAAAAAAATCTTCTAAAAATTTTATCTAAGTTATTAAAAAAATATATGATAAAATAGCACTTACATAGAAGGTGAAAACAACTAGTACATATTGAATTGAGATCACTTTCATCAGGATTTTGCAATGGATTTATTAATTGGGTTCGTTTGAAACCCTCACATTCACAGGAGGATGCCTGAAAAGCAACAAAAGACACATTTAACAACTTAAATACTATTTTGCATAAAAAAATTAATTAATTATGTCCACATTTTGGTTTACAAATGAAATAAATATAGATGGGTCAATTGCCAAAAAACGAACCATGCTTGTCCCCATAAGTTTTCATAAGTAATATAGGTTTCTTAAAAACATAGTAACTCAAGAAAAAATGAGCAATAATGAGTTTATAAATTATAGAACAGAAAGAATTATACAAGATTTTCTTTTTTAGTGTAGTTTTTATATTTGTTTAGTCCACAGAGTGTGAAATGTCATGTCCATGGTGTGACCCAACCTTAAATTTCATGAGTTTGGCAGTTTATATCTAAATTATAAAATAAGAATAAACTTTTTGAATTAGAGAATTAAAGAAAGGAAGGGAAGAATTATATATTAATGTAATCCAAAACTTTTTATAATTGATTTTTTTAAAAGAAATAACATCAATAATTCAATTTAATCAAATATTTTGCAAATTTTCTTTGTTCAGTAAAAAGGATAGTAAGGATTTCCTATGTTATATTTTATACCCTGAATATTGGTTAAAATTTTTGTATCTATAAAGTATAAATATTGTTGTACACATATATAAGGACCAGTCTTGCATAAAAGAAAAAAATGAACCGAAATATTCATTTTTTCAGAAGTTATGCGGCAAGATGGCTAAATTTAAATTTTTCTTAACTGTAACTAGTTACTTTTCATAACAAGTAACAGTAACAGAGGTACATTTTAAAAGTAACTTTAAAATCCCTGCTATTATATAAAGTAGGACTTTCTCTCAAATACATATGAGGAAACTTATAAAATATTATTCCATTGGACAAAAATGCAATGATTTGAACTAATTTGCGAGAAGGAACAAACTATACTACAGTTATTAATGCATACAATACAGTTAAAAAAATTTAAATAATATAATTGTTCTTACTTGACATTTAAAAAATGTTCCTAATTTTTCATACTTTTTATTTAATGACCAGCTTTTCCATTTTTGCTTTTTTAGAGCAATTTTATCAACTGAATGGCTTTTGCGCAGATGATTTTTAGTAAAATCGTTGTGAATTTTGGCAAGAGTTTCAAGTTCTTGATGTTGCCAATTACTTGAAGCAGCCATTGTGAAAACTAAAAATACATTGAAAATAATCAGTTAACATTATCAATATAGCTGTGGCAATAAGAAAAAACTTAAATAAATAAAAGAACCATATGAATTTCTAACAATTTGTAAGACATATCTTCTAAATATCAGGATTCTTACTTTTTGGAAAAACAAATTGCAAAAGAATTTTTTTTAAAAAAAGGTAAAAAAATAAAATAAAATATCATTTGTTAAAATCTAAATAATTAAGATTTTGTAAATAAGAGTCATTGATTAAAATATAAAACAGTCAACATAAATAAGGGAAACAAATTTGTCATTGTCAATCTAAGAACAAACCTCTAATTAAATTAAACTTATTTACTTCGTGGGTGAACATTTAGTAAAAAAAAAATGCAGTTCCTTGACTATTAAAATACTGTAAATTGTGAAATCTTGGTTAGGTACAATAAAATTGAACACATTTTTTTAGAAGTATTTAAGGATTTTAAGCTGTCATTAATAAAGTTATCTAAACACTACTTCCTTTATACACTGATAATTTTTAAAAAAAAAAAAAAAAAATGATCTGGTAAACAGCATGCATGTTTAACCTATGTACGGACTGTTACCTTGAGAACTATATTCCACCAATATATATTTAACTATTCTTTTGAATACCCTTTGATTTTTTAATATTATAATTTTATTATCTCTATAATATAATGTAGCCCTTGGACAATCTTAATAACCCACCCGTTAAGCGATCTAAATTTTCAAAGGCTCATTTGTTTTAATGCACAAAAATAAATGAACTGTTTATATTTATTGTAATTAACTTCAAAGTTAGGTCAAGTTGTTAAAAAAAACATAATATTTTGCTAAAAAACATTTTACTAAAAATTATGAACAAAGTGTTTAATCTAACACTTCAAGTCGACTTAGTAAACGTTAAGATTAATGATAATTTTTTGACAATTTTATATGTAAAATCAGTTGATATGGATATTTTAGAGTAGTTAAGTCTTTTTTATTTAACAGTTAGACATTGGGAGAGGAGATGGTCATCGTAAGTCGTCGAGAAAGTGTGATGGAATTATCCACAAAAAGGGCAAGAAATGCCCAGCTCTCCTCCACTGACCAATCAGAGTTAAGATTGGGAAGTCTCGGGGAAAAGGTGTAAATTCAAGATGACTCAGTAAAGTTTCTGTGGGAACGATTGATCTAGGCGACTGTTTGGAGCTGACAGGGTGTGGTTGGGATGGTAATAAGTGATATTAACATTAAGGATATGTGAAAAATGTAATTTAAGTTATTAAGTTTAACTGAGTTTAAAAAATATAAAATTTTGAGGGGGCTGAGTTATAATATGTCATATATGCGATGAGATAGTTGGAACACCTAGCGTATTCGGGCCGGAATGCTTGGCAACTTTTAGCGTACGTTTTCGCTACTTGGCTGCAAAAGTTAAGCCGCCAAATCGAGACCGGCCCGAATACGCTAGCAGTGCCAAATAGTTAACTAAAAAAACTTTACATTTTTTGAATGATCATATCATATTAGGGTGGCATTGAGAATCGAAGGAAAAGGGAAAACATATTTAAAAATAAAATAATAACTAGTGATTAACAGACTGGAAATCAGCAAACCGGCACATTTTATTGCCGACTTACCGATCAACCATCAATAGTAATACTTGACGAAATACGTAAATACAAAATATTTAAAAGAAACACGGGAATTATAGTACATAAAGTGGAAGTTTAGTAAAAACAATTCAAATTTTCAATAGCGTGTGAAAATATATATAAAAAAAACATTTCTTTGTGTTTCAATTTCAAAACAACAGAGAGCTAAAAAATCTGGAGCCAAATAGAAACTTTACTTTCTGGTATGGAACTACTTCTATTTACATTTCAGAAAATATAGATTTTAGTGTAAAGGAAAACTTTTTGGTTTGGTTAAGGAATTTTGCACGAGAACATGCTCAAAGTTTACGAAATGAAAGATTGAGCATTATTTCTTTAAGATTATTAATGTTGTTTAAGTATTTTTGTATTAGAAAAGTATTTCTATATAGAACTCATTTATGTTGTGCTTATACCACGGCCTAGTTACTTGACAGCAGTTCTGAAAACAAGGAATTGGAAGCTTTCATTGAGCTAGGATGGAGCTGAGCGTGAAAACTGCTGTACAATTAGTATATGCCAGATAGTCATTAGAATAATTATAGAGGAAACTATAGAAAAAACACTAGATAATGGTTCTACCCAAAGAGTATCGTGTAATGCAAAAAAAAAAGGAAAACTCCCCCCCCCCCCAGCACCATATATGTTTTTTAACAGATCCAGTTAGTACAGTGGTTCCCAAACTTTACTGTAACATCGCCCCCTTCTTTAAGTTGACTAACACATATCGCCCCCCCCCCCTTAATTTTCATAATTTGCCCAATTATAATTTGAGTAGTGTAACTAATAAAGCAATTTTATAATTTCAAACTTGTACTACCATATACTGCCATATATAAAAACATCCAAAGCAGCTTTATCCGGTTACAGCAGCTTTATCCGGTTTTAGCAGGTTACCCTTAAATAAATCGAAACAAATATGTTCAATTTTTTTTTCTATTTTTATTTAAATTTCTTCAAAGAATGAAAGTGAAATAATTTACTAAGATCTTTAAACTCAATTCTGGAAAATTTAAGCGAGTCGACAATAAAAATTAAAGAAAAAATTGAATGCTGAAAACTTTTTTATTCTATCTTTTTTTAAGTTCATGCGTAAGTCTTTGAGGCAAATGTTCAATTGATTTCTTGGTTTAGTGAGGAGCTGGATAACATAACTAACCCTTTTTTAACTAAATATATTGACGGAACGAGATGAGAGGTAGTTCAGCTTTTTAACACAGTTTAGAGAATCAGTGTAAATAAGTTTCACGCATTCTAACTCATGACCTCTCTCTGCTTGAAAGTGATTTTCGCCTCACAGTCATACTTCAGATCTACAAACCCCGTCTACAAAGAGTTATCAAGGTTATCCACAACCACAGATTCAAAAAGGAATTGATATCAACAATAGAATCAAGAATTTTTAACCCTTTCAGTCCCAAAAATTTACTACACTACAGAAACATCTGATATTCGCAAAATAAGCATATTGTAGGTCAAATATAAGATTTCTATCAGAAAAAAAAAAAATAAATTTTAATTTTTTATATGGTTTTTGAAATATTGCCAAAATTCTTTAACTGTGGAAAACAACAAAATTCGCCAACCAATTAGGCGTTGTGGAAGCTGTCTGTTTCTGAAACAATGTGCTTAACAATTCAAACAGGGCGGTTTTTTTTTTCAAATACGGATTTTTAGGGCCAATAATGTACCTTTTGAATTTGAAAGCGGATTAGTGAAAGTGGATAAATGGAATTTGCTAGTATGCTTACTTTTTCAATGCAAGCTATATTTTTACAATGTGGAATTAATGTTAATAAAAAAATTAATAAAGTTAATCAACACACATTTACGTTGAGTTTATAAGTCTTTACCTTTTCAAATAGACCAATTTGCTAAAGTATTATAAATAAAAAAAATGTAAAAAGTTGTGTGTTAACTTTTTTTAAGAGGTCCTGATAAGATTTTAAAAAAACTAATCAATTTATTCTATTTTTTTATATCAATATTTATTGTTGTCAGTGTATAAATTATTTATGAGGCACTACAACATCAGTTGTTTGAGTAAAGTGCAATGTGTTTCTTTATTCAAACTGTTTATTCTATATAAATGCTATTCATGTATTAACAAAACTCAATAACTTTTCAACACCTTTTATTTACCAAAAGAACACAAACATTTTGTACAGCCATTGAATTAAATTCAGCATATCAAGTTTCTTTTTTTGTTTTTAAAATAGTAACCTGCTTTATTATGTGTTTAGCAGTTACAGATAAAAATGATTTCAAGCACCATCAATGTGGTTTGGTACGGTTTATCAATCTCTGAACATTCTGACTCTTCTTTAATCAAGGTCTCTAAAAATTAAAATTTTACAAAATTTAATTATAAACATAATATAATAGCAATATTTTAAATTTTTGTATGCTAATTAAACTTGGCAAAACAACAAAAAGTCATACTGATTTGAATACTAAATAATTACAATACTTTATCAACAAACTTTTTTAATTGTTAAGATTTTAATATTTCATACAAATAATGCAACATCTAGGTTGGTAAATAAAAAATTTTGATAATGAATATGTACTATACCAAATGTTGACTTAACAGCAATACAGAATTGTTTTATTTAAGATAAACATAGTATATTTACAAGAAATTTTGCTTACTGTAAACATACTTTAAAATGCTCTTAAAATACTAATGAGGTGAATATAGTACGAGTCACTTTTCCCCATCGACACACATAAAAGTGAAGCTTACACAGCATATTAAACATCTCCCAAATTTAATTTTAATATAAAATTACAAAAAGTGACATCAAGATTTAAACATTTATAAATCACAGAAACTTCAAGAATAAAACATTCCGATTCCTGTTCAACCTTATGCATGCATTATAGTGTAGTTAACATGCATATTTTTCTCTTACAATTCTTTCTTGGGACTTAGTTTATCAATGATCTCATCTTCCTAAAATAGAAATTAAAATTATAAGAGAAATGTTCAGAAAAAAACCCTAACAAAAGTGTTTAAAATCTCAATGTTAAAATAAATTTATATGATTAGAAAATATAGTTTCATTTGAAGACTGTGAATGGATTAAAAAAAAATTACAAAAACAAAACAAGTTGATGTAAAGGTAGACAATTTTCTTTAATAAGCTTTGGTGCATTAAGCTAGTACACAAACTTTTATACTACATAGGGGTCGTCCATAAAAAATAATGTGACATGTTGAGGGGGAGGGCATAGATATGAATTCACTAAATTTCCCCATTGCAAAATATTGATGTATAAGTGCAAGAAAACTTTATTAATTAGTCAAATTGGTTTCTGGACTTAAATTTGGCAAAATCTTACATGATAATATTCATCATGGCTTTCTTTCCAAACCACACTTAAAAATTTAAGGGAAAAAGTGTATTTTTTATATGGATTTGATTTGCATTCGTTTCTTTGTTTTATTTATTAGTAATTAATTTAGATAAAGGATACATGTTTTAAGTATTTTCTCTCTTTACAAAGAAATAATCAGCATTAGATGAGGAGGCTGCTGCTTGGACAATCCAAGTTTGGGGTTGGATTTCGATTAATATGTATTTTTAAGTTTTTCAAGTATCAAAGAGCTTTGAAATAAAATAGTTTAAAATATTTCTGACATATAAAAACAATAATAATAATATAAAGATAATTTTGAAAATCAGTATTTTCTAAAATCTTGGCTTTTGTAAATAATGTTGTAATGCAATATGTTTTGATGATATTGACTTTAATTTGGGCAACAAAAAACCATTTTGCCAACTTTTGAGATGCAGAAAAGCAAAAAAGGGCAGTCACCAAAATTCGAATTTAAAAAAAGATTATGCAAATAAATATGCTATTATTTAACGAAATAATTCCTCATTAGTTTTAATTACCTATCGAAACACATTTGCTTAAATTTCTGTTATTAAGTCCATGTTGGAGATTAATTATACAGAAATATTAAAATTTAAAAAAGATTATTTTTTTCAAGACACAGTAATGACTCTTGAAATAAAGAAACTAATACATTTAGTCATCTTAGGATTTTTCGTTCCAGAAATTGAAGTAGTTTTCTCTTAATATAAATATTAGCATCTGAATTTTTTCTTAAGCAAAGAAAAAAAAGCTTAATTTAGATCGAAAATATAACAAAAACACTTACTATTTTATCAGAAAGCTCCAATTTTTTGTTAGCTGTGGGCATTTGACTAGAATCCATAAACATTTTGGGAATATCAGATCCAAAATAAATTTTGCTGTTCATCGAAATTGCTTCTAACTTTTTGAGTTCTAGATACTCAGGAGTAAGTAGGAGCTGTAAAAAACACAATGAATTCTTGAATAATGGCAAATTTATTCTATATTCAACATAAAACATTGAATTTGTAATATGAATAGGATATTTGTAAGTACCCAAAAGCAACTTATTAAGGGACTGCCTTTAAAAGCTAAGCTCTAACAAATTATAAAGGTTTAGGGTCCTATTTTTTTTAATAGTTAAGTAAAACACTTTTTTCACTTGCTTTGTAGCACCTCATATTTTCATTTTTTACTAGAGTAAGAAATAACATTGAACAAAGACTATAAATGATAACTTTTCCCTAAATTACAGATATTTTCATTCCAATATATAATTTTATCAAACTGAAAGCAAAGAGCTTTGTAGTATTGAGTTGAGTTTCTTATTAATTGTTAAATTATTAGTAAAAGGAACTTTTTTGTTTTTAGACTATTTTGATATAAATATTCGTTTGGATTTTTAAATAAAAGTAAAAACCAATTCAATAAACTGTAGCCAATCGATTTTTTTTTAAAACTTATTTTCTGTGCTTATTGCAGTTTGTATTTATATTTCAGATTTTGACACATAACACGTTTTAATGGAACCATTTTTAATAGAATATTTAAAAGTTAAAATTAATTGAATATTTAAAAGTTAACTTAAAAAAAGCATTTATTGAAATTAGGTCCAGCACAATTTCAAATAAATTTCCTGGGTATTATTAGTTTTAAATATGAAATTTCTCATGATCTTCACATAAAAAAAAATGCCAACCTTATTTCCTTCAGCTAATTGCTTTTTAGTATAGGCTTCAGATTCAGCTCTGGTCTTCTGTCTTGAAAATGCCATGTCATCTAGAAATAAGATAGCAAGTCAGCATGAGTATAAAGTTTGTATATCATAGTATCAATTAAATATTCCTAATTTCTTAAATATCTTGTGTTTATAGGTATCTTAATTCCAAGCTGAACCTATACAACTTCAAATCTCAAAAGAAAAAAAAATGATTTTCTAGAAGAAGAAGGAGTTAATATTTCTGCTTCAAGAGCCAATCAGCTATTTTTGAATGTGACATTAGTGATCGGAAAGTTAAAAATTTTTCAGAATAAATAAACTGCCTCAGAAGCAATTTCACTGAATATAAATCAGTGCTTGGTAGTAAAAATAAACAATCATTTATAGAAAAGTAGATGTTAATTAAAATATAGATCCACTAAAAAAAAATCTTGAATTGTCACCAAGAGACAAAATAGATTTCCAACTTTTCCTTTATAAAACTACATGAAAATGCAAACCGAAATAACTGAAAAATTATGAATCCTTGAGAAAGTGTACCGTACTAAAACCATTTTATTATGAAATACAAATAAATTAAATAACTTTCGCCTGTAAAATATTTTAAATTTTACCTTCAAGCAAAGACATTTTTTTCAAGGACTCTTTTTCCATGATTTTTTGTTCATATTGAATTTTTGCAACTTCAGCATTCTTTTGAGCCTCTATATAAAATAAATAAGAGCATTAAAAAAGTCATTTATAAATAAATGTGATACATCATACAAATCTCGTATAAAGTTATAATAATAACCACACAAATATCTATAATATTCTAATATTTAGTCCAGTTCTTTCTTAACAACACTCAGTTAATGTCTTGCTGATGCATCGAACAGTTCCCACGTTTTAACACTTTACCTACGGGCGTCGACTGACCCATAGACTAAGAACACTCTAAGTTTCAAACTCTCATTGGAGAATTTCTACATTGAAATTGACATAGAAACTAGCGCGCCCCCTTTGTGTCCAAGGTAACTAATGTAATGGTTTCTGGCTGCCTATTTGCAGTCACCTTTAGGAGATTTAACAGAGCCAATGACATCTCGTAATTTGGAACCCTTATCAAGTGACGATAGGGATCTATTTTTTACTACAACTTATTTTCGACTTTATTTTTGAATATATACAGCTACTCATTGACTTTTATATCCCTCGTAGGCCCATCCTCAAGATATTTGACCTTTTGCTTCTTTTTCTCCATTAATAAACATACAGACTGACTACGCTTGTCATTTTAGACATGGTCCCCCAAAGATCCACAAGTGATTCGATTGAATAACTCGTCAAATATTCATCCAAATGTAACAAAAACTTAGATTTAGGGGTTTTCGAGGGTTTTTCACATTTCTAAGTAATTAAAATTGGGTGTTGCTATTGAAAATTTTAAAGTTCGTAACATTTTTAATATTAAGACGGACCCTTATGCAAATTTTGTGTCATGCAATTAACTCAAAATGTTATTTGTTCACATAGTCAAAAAGGTCCGATGTAAAAGGATGACTAACGGTTGAAATAATCACTAGTGGGTAACTTTTTTTTAACAGAGAACATTCCGAAGAAACAGTAGCCCTACAATTGAAAGTACAATTATGCCAATCAACAAATCAACCTTTAATAGTGTTTTAGTTGCTTTCGACACGTTAGAAGAGCTAGGCGTTAGATTAAGTTGCTGGTCTAGAAGATTTTTAGTCTACGGGTCAGTCGACGCCCGTAGGTAAAGTGTTAATAGGCTTCAATACATTTTCCCCAGAGAAAATGCAGACTTTTTTTTGACTTCTGATCCACTCTTCTCACAACCATTAAAAGTTAAGTCATTTTTTAATTAGACTCTGATACGCAAGGTTGTGTATCCTTTTGGCGGGCCGAGCTTCATCTTCGTCTCTTTAAATACCCTCAAAGATTTCTTTAACATTTAAATTTATAAAAAAAAAAATTACATATTTAAAAAATAACTTTAGACATCTAATATCTCTCTTTTTCTAGAAATAACTTAAATAATAAGTATGTTTGTCCGTAAGGTAGTTGTTTTCTTATTACATATCACATATATTATTTTGACAAGTTTAAAAATTGGAATAAAAACAAATATCCATACCAATGACAGCCTTCTTGCGGTCTGTTTCAGCATCTTTTTCAACAACCTTTTGTCTTTGAATTGCAATAAGTAATTTAGTTTTTTCTCCTTCCCTAAACAAAAGAAAATTTTTGTTAGTTTTTCATGGATCAAACAGAGTACAGCAAGAAACTATAATTTACTAAAGAAAATTATATACATAAGCTCATAATTTTTTCTTATTGGCTCAGGTATCTTTGGCTTTGTTACCCTTACTGCCTGAATAAACAAACCAGGGGCCATGTTATTCAGATCTTTTTGCAGAGCAGTTTTCAAATTTTCATCAATTTGATCTATGAAGAGAATACAACATGTTAAACTTAACTATTCAGATTTTGAATTATGGAAAAGTATTTCAATAGGAAATAAGTATGCTTAGTTTTACATTTGAAGGGAAATAATGCTAATTTTGCAGAAATTCTGGCGATACTGAGGGCAAAAAGAACTTTTCTTAGGGGTTAGCAGTTGGAAACATTTTAAATCCAACAATTTTTAATTAAAACAATACCAAAGGACCTCTTGGTTTTTAGTGATATTCTAAACTAAAAATAAATTTTAAAGCAAATATTTCTTTTAAAAAATTCAATATTAATTCCTAAAAGGGTTCCATCCCATGAAGCGTTTAAAAAAATTATATATTTATGAACATGTTTTTCAAACAAAAAATGTATTGATTACAATTAAATAATCGAAGTGCAAGATCCCTCACTTCTTTGCATTAATCCCATTTTGGAATAATTCCCAAGCCGTTTTTCCTACAATTAAATTATGTTAGAGCATATAAGCAATAAAGGCCGTTTATTGTGGTCAACATATTCGAAACTTTTTGGCCGAAAGCAGAATTTTCTTTTAAAAAAATATCAATGTATGCAATAATTCTGCTTAATTTATTGAATAAATTAATATATATCTTTTTTTCTAATAATATATACAAAGTTTCCTATCAGCAAAATAAACTGGGGAAAAATTTGCTTAAAAATGTAGAAATTTTGTTTTTCATAAACTTGGTATATTGTTTTGGGTATTATTACTTTGAAAATCTTTGATTTTAACCCTCTAATGCATGAATTTTCTTTTTCATCCCGAAAAAATATATATGAATCTTTAATACTCATACATTATGGGGAAAATACTGAAAAAAAATTAACTGCATTAGAATTTAAATAATTTCAATTTTTAAATTTTTTTCCATATTACAAAAACCAACTACAAAATTCCAATTTTGATAATAATGACTAGAAAACTACTAAATATATTTCAAAATAACCCTCTTTAACTACAATTAATTTTTCAAAACAATTTATTTGTATTTAGTATTAATATTATTATACTTTGATTACTGCCAAAAACGTTAATTTCGCAACAGTTAATAACCTCACTCTATAATTTTGAATACACTTTTACTACTGTCATCTTTGAGGGTTAATATTAACTAAAACTTCAAAATGGAATGTAATAGATGAAAAAACACAAATTTGTCGAGAGGGAGGTCTACTTCAATAGAAGAAAGTGGATTATGTAACTTGTTACCAAACGGTAACACTATGCATTAGAGGGTTAAGTTTTTAAAGGGCTATGAAAATTGAGAAAATGACTGCACATCGCTGATAAATAGAGGTACTAGGGGGAGTTAGACATTACCAAAAAGATCAAAATAAGCATATGTAGCTAAATAAATTGAGTTTTACATTTATTTCCCTCCCCATAATTTGTTGAAAGTAAAATAATATTTCCACACACTTACCAAATAAATCAATGTAAACTTCATGCAAATTGTGCACACTGCAAAACTGATTCAATTCATGATGAACCTTGTTAAATATCAAAGCTTTATCATAGTCAGCAGTAAAGTTCCTTACAATGTCATAAACTAAAATAGGAAATATATGCTAGTTATCATTTTACAATTTCAATAAATTTCTTTATAAAAATATCAAACTATTATGTGTAAAAAACCTGATGCTTGTACTTTTAACTTAGATATTTTTTATCTGTGCTGTTAGTTACTAAAAAAATGAAATATAATACTTACTATTCATATATGTTAGTCAGACTAAGTATATATTTATCCCTGAAAAGTTATTAACCAATCAACTGAACAATTTAATTATTAAAACTTAACAATTAATTTAAATTCAACTGTTGTAGCTATAAATGCATTAAAAAAAAAGACAAGCAATTGTGTTCCATTTGAAAATCCACAGAATTGGAAGTGACTATTTCTTATCAACTAGATTTTACAACCAAGTAAAATAAACAAAAAATAATTAACATTGTCTGAAGAATATATGTGATGTTGTTTGCATTAGAGTAAATTACATTTTTTGGCTTATGCAATTATTATTCATTTTTTTACAAATTAAACAAAAAAAAACACTGACAACTTAAGAATAACTATATCGCTTCAAATACATACCACTGTTGGAATTCAAAATATTTACAACTTCTATTCTGTCAAAGTAGATCATGACACCACCACTAGGTAAAATGAAGAGAGGAATTAACTAAGAGAATAACTTTTGAAAAAACTAGAAACACTTAATACTTAACAGCTTCGATATAACTTATATGATGCAGATCATTTTGCATTTTTTTTAATATTCTTTTGAAATAAAAATGTTTTAAAACAATTACTAAACTAAATCATCAAATTGTTTTGCTTACCTTGTGCCACATGGAACATTTTTGACCTCATCAGTTTGCAAAGTTACCTAAAAATCGAAACAGATTATTATGCACACACACATAAGTTGTAATAAAATCTTACTTTTGATAGAAAAGCTAATAGATATTAATGAAAAATTACACACTCTTAACCCATAAAAGCCTAGTTTATTCCTTAATTCTGATTTTTGCATCTCAATTTAAGAATTGCTGTATTTCACAATGTCAGGATAATCAGTATAATTCTTGATTTTAGTATTAAAGAGATGAACAAAAGTTTTCTGGGTATCCCCAAAAATATTCTTGATTTCAGAATAGGCAACAAAGCTTTTTGTGCAAAAAAGGGAAATTTTTGTGTGAAATCCGCACGATGAGTCGTTGCTTTACAAATCTAGCATTAGACACTGAATTTTGCTAAAGGGACATTTTTTCTTCCTGGAATTTTGAGAAAAATAAGTTCTTTCAAAAATGGTAAATAGACCCACACATTTTCTTCTACTTACACCCAAGATATGGTAAACTTAGACTTTAATGGGTTAACTGTTCAGAGCATTATTAGTCTGTTTCATGTAACTTTTGAAAAAATAAATTCTAGGCTAGATACTAAGCTTGTCACTAGTATAACATAAAATTTAAATAGTGGGTTCCCAACCTTTTTTAACCTGCGTACCACTTGACTTTTAAAATTTTTTTTGGCATACCACCAGACATAAATATTTTAATAAAGGTATAATATTTACTCTTGTTTTTTTTAATTAAAATCCAGAGAAAACTGCATACTTAATGATTTGATTTGTTTATTTATGACATGCTTATAATAAAGGAGGTAAAAAAAATGGTATTAATAAAAAAAAAAGAGTACAAACTCATCAAAATATTAGTCATCATCATACAAAATATGCTTTTATAGTCTGTAGTGCGAAACTTGTTAATTGCCTGTGATTAAAATATCAACATTAAAAGTAATGGAACTTATCATAAAAAATAACGAAGCTTGCGGTAGATTAAAGGGTACTAGGTTTTACATCCCAGCCAAAAGTTAAAGATTTTTCTTTAAAATAATGTTAATGCTTAAAATAATGAGAATATATTTGCTTGCTCACTGCTCATGCTTACAGAAGCTATTAATACAGTTGAACAACGTTATAGTGAACCCTCTACAGAACCAACAATTGGTTCATTATATATGAAGGTTCACTATAGCCAATTTTTCTGGAATAAAGTTTTATACTATATAAAGTTTTTACAATAACAATAATGGTTTTACATACCTTGAATTTATTGAATATATAATTGAATTAAAAATTTGAGGGATATGAATAATGGGTTGGAAAGAAAGGGTGGTTCCTGGAAACCAGAGGGGGGAAAAGAAAAGCTATGTTTACTTTGAAACAAGTTTGAGTACAATAAGATGGAAAGGGGAGGTTGAAATATGACCCATTGTTAAATATTACTATCTCGTAACCACTTGCCACTTAGTATAACTTAAAATATGAAAAACTGGAAAAATAAAATATTAAGGAAAAGGAATTCAAGTTCACTATAAGCGAACTCCCATTTTCAAAGTAGTTCACTAAATCCATATAAAATAACATTAGCTAAATGGGAGTTCGGAAGGGACCACTGAAAAGGTTCATTATAAGTGAGGGTTCACTATAGCGGGGTTCGACTGTAGCATGATGTTGCTCACATTACTCCCGCGTCCCACCAGAAAATTTCCTGTATACCAAGGGTTGGGAACCTCTGCTGTGAATGAATTTTTTAAACAATAAATCTACCTGAATTGAGCGATATGTTGTGATGAATGGAATCATCATATGAAATCCTGGGGTGCTAGTGTCTTTTAATAATGCTCCACCCTGTAAACAAAATACAATTGAAAGTAATAGGAATGAAAATGTTCAAGTTTAATTGCTTTTGTCAGAAATTGAAAAGAACACAATACTATACAAAAGTTACACAATTCTTAAAATTACACATCTAATACAATAAAAAGGCTTACTCGATAGTAGATTCCATAATGACCTAGGGATAAAAAAAAGTTATTTTAAGATAACATTTTATTTTCATGAATAAACAATAACAAAAACAATGTTAACTGATACAAATATTATGAATTCTACTTGAGTAGAAAACTGTTTTAATATAGTTAGTTTTATTTGCCGTAAAATTTTAGAAACATAAAACTTAACTATAATTGGAATTTGATGGTTTAAACCAAATGTTTTTTCCCAAAAATAAAGTACACAAGTAAACTGTGCACCCAAAACTTACCATGATTTAATTAAACAAAAAATTAAGATATCTAACGAGGTTATAGAAAAAAAAGAAGTTATGCTACACTAGAACAAAATAAGAAAATATAGCTTTTAACCATACTTTATTAGAGAAATTGAATGTTTTGTCAATACCATTGAGAAAGGCACTTTTTGGCTGTTTAAAATTCATTTTTTTTAACCCATTGAAGCAATAGTAACAAGTGCTATTTTACTATGGTCTTTCACATAAAATTGAGTAGCAATATTCAATACACAAAATCATCCCTTATTTCTAACAAGCCAATTTTTGATAAATGCACATCTGTAGCTTTAAATTAAATAAGGTTTACCTTCTTCAATTTTATGGAGAGAAAAATTGCAGATCACAAATAGCATAACTGCTGCTACAGCAGCCACTACAGCTGATGGATGAGTCATACTCTTGAATAAAAAAATAATTAAGGCACATGTAATTATCAGAATTGATTTTGCATGATTGAAAATAGGAAAATTCACATGAAACATGATAGGTCACCTTTACTGTACGGTAACTCTTCACACGATTTTCAGATTTAACGATAAATAGTTTTTTTGTGGCAACCTGTCTGACTTCGACCGAAACCCATAACAGTCAGATCGGGTTGCCGGAAAACGTCATCGTTGTGAAGAGAGCATGATGTAAAAAGTCGCCAGAATACAGACTTTTGGTGTGATTTAGGAAAGTTCGCCAATAGTTACCGTACAGTAAATTTCTACCACATGATACTACTACTAAGAATGTCCTAAAAAATTTTTTTTAAAGGATTTACCTACATGAAGATAATTTAACAAAAACAATTTAGTCATTGAGAATCAAGATCAAATTAAAAGATCCCTTTGGCCTACTAATAAATGGTACTTTTTACATAGATTTGTTTTGTGGCAAATTAATATTTATATATTGCTCATGATTATTGAATACTTTTTTCCTTTCTACTTTTGGTACAGCTATGATATAATGGCTGGTCTCGATTTGACAAGTTTGAAAATTTAAGATGTATTGAGCCTGCTTATATATCAATCAAGTTGTACGAAATATGAAGTGAAATGTTTACTGCAATAAGGCATTTTGGTTACTAAATCGAGAACAGCCATTGTATCATAGTCGTTCCCATTGTACTTTTGCTTAAATAGTTTAGAATGGGAAAACCACAAATATTTCTAAAAATTACATGTTTAGCATACCATGAATGTCTTAAAAATAAGTAGGTAGTCGTTTAGGTTGAGGAAAATTATACATATTACATACATTAAAAAATAAATACTTGAATTTTTACATACAATTTTAGAGGAAAACTAAACTAAGTTTAGTTTTACATTAGAAAATACAAGCAGAATTTATTAGGCAAACGAATTTGTAATTTTTTTTAAACAAAAGGCTTATCAGGGAAGAAAAAATATATACCAAGGCAATTTTGAAATGTAATTTGATTTCTTAAGAATTTTGAAAATCCAAATAATTCTGATGATTCCAATTGCTAAAATAAAGTTATTTGAATATAAACCACGCCTCCTTGCTGATTAATCCTCCATTAGCTAAATGGATACAATCTTTATACATTTTATCAGTAGATAAAAATTTTATCAGGGAGACTCCAAATTAAAAGTAGTTACATTTTAAACGAAATTGTACTAAAATAACTTAGTTTTTGAATTGTTAGCAGAACTTGCAATCTTAAAGAAATATGCTTATATTATTACTACAAATGCTAGATAAATTTCTTACGGTCTAAGAAAACGTTCGTATTATTATCAATAAAGATGAATATGACTTCTCCAAAATGAATTTGATGCTTCTCAAAATCAAAAGATTCGACTTTTGCTACGACAGATGTTGTACATTTTATAAATAAATGATATTATAAAAATTCATATTATATTTTTCATTTTGCGGGTCATCATCACAAAACCAAATCCGAAATCAAAGAATTTATATCTTCAGTTCATTTCAAATTTTATTTTGGGATGTTTTTGCATTAAAGCTGAGTGGCTTCGTCCTAGCTAAGGATGGGGCTGAGATCACTGACCTCTAGGGTTAATGGGTCGCGGAAAGCGCTCCTATTTCTACGGAGAGTTTGAAGGCCTCTTTTTCTCCAAAATCACCCCGAATTTTCGTTTTACAATGGGATTTTATGGAAAATTTGACATTTTTGAAAAATTACTGCTCATTGAGTTTTTTGTTTAGAAATCCGCTGTAAAGTTTAAACAATCATACTTATGTTGCAGATTGTAGAAAAAATTATGCTATTTTTTTATCTATGATAAAATATGTTTTTTTTTACTCTTTGCTGCTCTAATTTTTGACAAATTTGGCGAATTTCTCGTTTTGGTCTTCCCCCAAAGACTTCGTTGATCTGACGGTTGACAATTATTGCGTTTTCGATACTGCGCTATTGGTGCTTGTGTGTATGTCTTATTTCAAACTTGGGATTATTTTCTTAAAAATTACATTAGTCAGAGATACATATTGGATCTGATGACATATATGGTTGAATGCTTTATATTTAAAGTACATGTTAAATTGTAAAGATGAAATAATCTACAATTAATGACTTTAAATCATTAATTGTAGATTATTTCATTAACTACATAATTAAATGATTAAGTGATTTTTTAAATTAAATTGAAAAAGGTATGCCTTGAAATTAGTGTTAATGACTAACTAACACCCCGGCACTACAGTCCATGCTGGACCATGGCTTCTCTTACAATACGACTACAAAGCCGCCTATTTTTGGTCTTCGCTTTCCAGTTCTTAATTTTCACGTCCCTTAGAACTCTTTCCACATCATCTATCCATCTTTTTCTCGGTCTTCCTCTTCTTCACTGTAAAAAATTTGGCTTGAATTTACTAACGATTACTTAGTAACTTTACAGGTTTTCACCATTTACTAGAAAATCATCTGTAACCTAAAGAAACTACTGTAGTAATACTAAACAATACTAAGTAAATTGATGTAACGCTTACAGCGCCCCCTGGCTATCTTTTCTAGAGATTATGACGAATCGATATCGCAACGATAAAAAACCTAAAAACGTGGTTTTTTTTTATTTTAGTATATAAAAACTACGTTAAATTATTTCGAAAACTTCATATCCGAAAAAAAAAAATGAATCTTAAAATTTCTTAATCAATAACATAAAACGCCTTTAACGATCAAGATTTTAACCTCTTCATTTACACGCAACCAAAATGCAAGTCCCCGTTAGCAGAGAGGACTAACGCGCTGTTCCACGGATCCCGATAATCTTGGGTTCTGTCCTCGGGAAGTTCGAAATAAAACCTGACTAACAGAAAAATTAGTGGCGCCCTCTGGTTTTAAACTTTTGTAACCAGTTTACTAAAAGTTTCTTTGTAAACATACAAGAAAATCCCCTGTAAAATCTACTAATTTTTCTTAGTATAACTTACTAAGCTTTAATTAGTAATATATACACATATTTCTTATGTAACACTACTAAAAAAACTTATGGAAGCTGAGTTTCCTAGAGAATTCTTAGTAACCTTACAGATATTTTTTTAGAGTGTTCTCTCTCCCTGACATTGCCCCTTGAAAAATTTCTTTGTGCCTCTGCCATCGCCCATTCTCTCCATATGTTCCAGCCAATGAATTCTCTTAGTTTTTATGATGTTAATAATGTTAGTAATCATGTTAATGATTATTAACATTAGTGTTAATTATCATTAGTGTTAATGATTTGTTTTAATACATTGGGGAAATTCGAATGTATTGCAACAATGACATATAGTTACTACTATTAGTACTATTTGACAATTATTAAGCATATTAAATAATTTAGAATTTTTTATGTATAATTTTAACTAATTAAATACGGTTTTAATTTTTTAGCCCATGACGGAGGACTTTGTGAATAGCATTTGCACCTTCATTTCTAAATTCAAATTCTAACTTTAATTTTTTAATTTTTTTTTCGTGTTTGCTCTACATAAATTGTTCAGGTCTATATTCATATTTGTCTTATATTTTATTTATTTCGATAAACTTTAGCATAAAACTAATTTTCGCATGTTAATTTTTTTTGCAAATCGTCGACTTATGAAACTGACGAGCTGTCTATTCTATGATGTTGCTGTGCAATCACAGGCACCATCTTGAATGAGGCCGCGCTGAATAAATTAAAGTGTGTAATTAAAAAAATATACATAAAAATAGAATATTCAATTCACATTTTTGTATCCAATTTCTTAGAGCTCACTCATACACTTATGTCACTTTCGCAACAATAACGAAAAGTGGTTTAAAAGTATTTAATACTTTTTGAACCGGCTTTGTATTTTTGTAAGTGTCTAAAAAATTATTTTATTGATTTTATTTTTAACAAACATTTGGACAATTAACCTGAGCTCCAACCTATAGGGATTTTAGAAATAAACTGTTTTATCAATTTTTTTGTCTGATTTTCAGCATACTCCCTCTTTTTTTTTTTTAATTTGAAAGAAGCAAAATAATACTAATAAAGTTGGGTATTGATGCTAGGGAGATTTTGACCCGTCGCGTCCGTCCGTCTGTAATCCCTTTTTAAAAAAATTACCTTTTTTGTTTGAAAGGTAAGCCATTAGAATCCTATCCTTTTTTAATTTAGGTCCTTTCCCATTTGTTTGCTACTCCACCTCCCTCAAGAAAATATAAAATTGCAAAATTATTAATTATTTGCATTAATTGATTATATTGATAATAGGAATGAGAGTTAATTAGTGTTGGAGCCGTTGGAGGCTCAAGACTCCTCCCTTTCTTTGGAACCGGTACTATAGCCATTTTTATGTTTAAGAACTCATAGTAATATAAAGTATAAAAAAATGACTTTGATGATAATAATGATAATATGATAATTTTTTGTTGTTAAATACACATACATATTGTATATAAAATTCGAAAAATAATTACATTACATTAACCAATGGGGTTGTTTCAGATGATGTTCCTCTCATGCTTTCGTTTGGGATTCCTGAGATTGAGATTTAATTGATTATTTGGATTTCACTCTTAAAATAAGCGTTTTATTTGTCAGCTGTGTTCTATTTTAGAGTTTTAACATCCAGTTTATTAAAAAAAATTATTTTTAAAGTTATTGGCATTCTAACATTGGTCAAAATCGAGTGATGTGGAACCCATTTTACAATTTATTTTGCAGTAGACATTCATTAATAATATTTTTTATTAAATTTTTATTAAATAAAACTCTATATCTTAACGATATGATACATTCGAGATAGTAACAAAGGAAATAAACACATTAAAAAATAGCAGCAAGCATGTAAATAGCTAGTTTGTATAAATTTAGAAAAAATCCCTTAATTTTTGCATAAATTGGGCTGGGGGGTTTTAGTTCATAAGTTTGAAAGAAAATGCATAAAATATAAAAATAAGAATTTGCCGGTGATAGTAGCTAACATTTTTCTCATTAACAGACTTACATCAGTTTAAATTCAGTAGTTTTGAACATTCAAACACATATAACATCAAAAATTCAGTTAGCTGCATAACTCTTAACACAACATACAATTTGGCAAAACGTTAAAAAAAACTATTCATTTATAAAATTTTGCTCTCCACATTTTCAAGTTCCAATTTTTGTAAACGAAGGTTTCCATCTGCTGTTTCTGGAAAGTAGGGCAATCTCTTCTGCAAATCACGTAGCAATGTAAATTCTTGCGATACTTCCTAAAATATTTGAAAACAGTTAACTATTAATGCATGTTATTGTAAATTAAATATGGTACAATACTTTCTTTTACACAACAGTTTTATTAATTTGCTATACCAATAATTATATAGGCTATGAAAATTACTAAACAGAGTAAACTTCGGTGTCTTAACGTCTCTATCTGTCTGATCACACTTAACTGCTGATCAGAACTACACAAATTTTACAATACTACTAAGAAAGCTTTAGTATGAATAAATATTCTCCTATATGTGACTTACTTGCAAAGATTGTTTTAAGTTCTATATGTTGGTACGGTACACTTATGTGACGGAAATTGGAAAAAAGTCTAAACGGTTACAATGTTTTAAATTTATCTTCATAATATTTTATAATTTTTATACAGTTTGATTTGAGAATGATTTTAGCTTATTACGGAAAAGTTTTTTTTGTTTACATTACTGAACAAAAAAACTTACTTTAATGAAACGATTATCTTCTTCTTTATTATCCTCCCAAAAGAAAGGTGTTTCTTGAGCAGTTGGTTCGGATACATGGCCTAGATGATAAAGCTTTAGAGCGTTCATGGCACGTTCCCAGTGGGGCTTCCTTCCACCATTTAATACCTAAATTTAAGAAACATTCAAATGGTAAAAAATAAATGTATAATTAGAAGATATTTAATTATATTCAACCATTATATCATTGCTGAATAAAGAACATAAGTGATTCTTGGACTTGTAATCTGGTAAGGCTCCGTAAAATTAGTTGTTTTTAGACAAAACATTGATAGCGCTAGTTTTATTTAACATTCAAATAATAAAAACTGTTAATACAGTTAGTTTATGGATTAGTTATTTGCAGGTTAATTCAGTTAATTTATGAAATATTCAGATCGAATTTCAGCGTTAAATATTACATAGGAACTAGCCATTAGAGTTCTGTTCACCTTGCAGGCTACAATGAATAGATTAAACATGATCTTGTGATTTTTTTTCTATTTTTAAAGCCGAGACGAAATTTTTTTGTTTTTGGTTTAGAAATGCTAAGTTGCCTTTTATCACTTCCCACACCAATTATACTCAGCTTAGTTTCTAGTAACCGGATTATATATATTTCAAGTAATTATTTTCAGTTACAGTTTTCACTTTAGATTTTTAACAGTTTATTAACACAATGTTTTAAAAATAAATTCTCCAAAAATATTACACTATTTCTGTTGGTTTATGTAATGTTGAATGTCATTTAATAAAATGTAAGAATATTTACGTGAAGAGTTACTGGAGATGCCGTTCTTCTGATGTCATGAGGGATATTCTTTCGTCCTCGATCTGCATTCGAAATAGCGTCGCGGACATTTTCAGTTGTATCTAAAGATCCGAGGTATGTTCCAGCAACACTCCACAATCGTGTCTGCCCTTTCCTGGTTGTGGTCACTATAAAGCCTCTTGAGTCGGAATAGCAAACTTTTAAGACAGGTCCAATATGGGCACGAAAACAATTGAGAAGAACAGCGGGGTGTCCCAACTCTGCATCTCCATCTGGTTGAAATTTGGAATGCTGGCTGTGGTTTTTGTCGATGGATTCTTTCAAACGTAGGAATGGAAACTGCTCGTACTGGGAAGGCTGCAATTTCTTACTGTTGGCGGGAGTGGAACCATAAGTGGAGTAGTAATCTTCCAGGTCATAAACTCGGACATATCCCAGTGTATCACCTACAAAAAAAATACGACATATTGAATATACCTAAAATAGCATTGAAAGCAATAGCTGTAAGTTATTGCTCTTGAAAAACATGATCTACAGAAGCAACGACAAAAATTCATGAACATTTTGTTAAAATATAACGTTGTCCTACTTATGCCCCCCATTAAAAAATATGAAAAACAACTAGTTTTCCATAAAAAATTACGCGAAAGTTTTTTTCAAAGACTATAAAGGAGAAAGAAGTTCTACAGAGTAAAAAAAGCAGCATTGGTGAATGATCATCTTTAGGGGCGCCCCTGCAATGAAATTTTAAGATAAATAATACCATTCCGCGATGCTTGCACTTAAGGGGTCATAGGAGTCTTAAAAATGTGCAAAGAAGGTACTACAAAACATAGTTTGATCTTTCATGTCATATTTGAACTACTCAATGTATAAGTATAATTTTTTTATATGTAACGCTACAAGATTTATTTATTATAAAACAAGTTTTAAAATTTAGGAAACTTAAGCCAAAACTAAAATAAATGATATTAAACATGAAGCTATTTGAACACATTGTGATTAGGCTTGCGCGGCAAATTGTGAGGTCAAAATTTAAAAAATGACCAAGAAAATGACTTTATATTGTACAAATATGTACAAACAATTACTTATACCTAAATTTTCAGCTCAATTTTAATTAGAAATTATTTTTAAAAAAATATAAATCAAAAATTTTAAATTTTTATTAATTTTTTCCGAAAAAAGTTCTTAAAATAATTTCTACTTAAAATTGAGCTGAGAATTTAGGTATAAGTCTTTGTTTGTACATATTTGTACAATATAAGGTCATTTTCTTGGTCATTTTTCAATTTTGACCTCACAATATGCCGCGCAAGCCTAATCACAATGTGTTAGTAATAGCTTCATGATTAATATCATTTATTTTAGTTTTGGCTAAAGTTTCATAAATTTTAAAACTTGTTTTATAATATATAAATCCTGTAGAATTACATATAAAAAAATTATACTCATGTATTGAATAGTTAAAAAATGACATGAAAGATCAGACTATGCTTTGTAGTATATTCTTTGCACATTTTTAAGACTCCTGTGACCCTTTAAGACTGAAAAGTATTTATTTAAAATCTATTATTGCAGGTGGCATTTTGGACTTCTTAGTATCCTATTGCTCAAAGCAAAATAGTTTTTTTTAATTAGTGAAGTGAATTATCACACGACTTTCAATTACCACAATTAATAGATATTTTATTTGATAATTTTTTTTTGGAAATAATAATACCGTCTGAAGTATCTCGTGCATATAGATTACTCGTCTGGCAGGTGTTAGGAACTAGCGTACCAAATTACAGCTCTTTTAGATCGGGCTGTAGAGGGGTTTTATACAAATAGAAAAAAAGACAAACAGACAGTCTGACAAAAGGACTAATGTTTCGACTAACTTTATCTCCACAAAAACGACTTCATCAGAATTAACACCCTTCAAAGCGAGTGAAACACACAAAACCTGTATTATCGATTTTCGACCTTAACGCAGTATTTTCATTAACTTACACATTATACTTGGTCATTGAAAGTAATAAAAGATCTACCTAACTCATGCCATGATTTATGTGTCAAACTCTGCAATAAAATCATATATTCTCATTATAACTAAAATGTATAAATAATATTTCGATTTAGTGTTTGGCGTGTGTTATTATTTGCAGTGGTATAAGTTTTCTGACGTTTGTGTTTTTCGTTGCACCACTGTGATTGGATTTTTATCTGTAGCGTGTGTAAGTTTAAAATAAATAAATAAATAAATAAATAAATAAATAAATAAATAAATAAATAAATAAATAAATAAATAAATAAATAAATAAATAAATAAATAAATAAATAAATAAATAAATAAATAAATAAATAAATAAATAAATAAATAAATAAATAAATAAAATAAATAAATAAATAAATAAATAAATAAATAAATAAATAAATAAATAAATAAATAAATAAATAAATAAATAAATAAATAAATAAATAAATAAATAAATTAAACATAATAATAAAGAAAAAGATTCTTGTATGAGTAACATGGATTAGTAGAGACTTATATTGTATTTCCAAGTGAGTAACTGCTGTTTATTGTAGTAAAAACTGTTTTATAAAAATATAAAAATGAACTATGTATTAATAGTTTTAAAGTGCGACAAAGTCTGGTAAATTGAAACACTTTTAACAAAGTTTTACATGCTTGTTTATCGTGCGATTGTGCAAACAAAAACCGAAATTGAATCTGGACACCATACAGTATTGTACACTTTTTTTCTCTGTACAGTAAATTCCAACATAGTGAAACCTGTTTTACAGATACGCAATTGACTGCGCATTGCTGTATATTTCTTTCTCTGTGAGGTAAGTTACAGCAAAGTGAAACTTGTTTTACAGATACGAATTGGTGTTGAAGCGGTTATACTGTAGTATTGTTTTCTTGGTGCAGGGAGTTCCAGCATAGTGAAACCAGTTTTACAGATGGTCTAACTGATGTTAGCTGGGTAATAATACTGGATATTGTTTTATAATTGCTTCAGTCAGAGTTATTGTTTCATGAAAAATAAAATGTAAATATTTTTTTAAAAAAATCTTCTAAAACCATTTTTAGCAATTTTTTTTAATATTTAAATTTTATTTTTTACTAAATGTCAGACTGAAATACACTTTTCCCTCATATACAGTATTGCATCATAATAATAAACGACATTCCTCCATGATTTTTAACAGGATTTTTATTTCTACTGGGCCCTATTAAAATATTCCGTTCTGGGCAGTAATGACTTGGAAATAGTGATGAAAAGAAACTGTCCCTTTCGTACACATTATAAGTTAGGCTGAACCTTAACATTCCTACCACAATTATAAACTCGCTCAATACAGAAATCAACTTCTTTGAATATTACTATAAGAATTTGAAATGTATATTCACCTGTTATCAAATAAATGTTCCTGGCATCTGTAGCCATTGACAGAACTCCATCACAATATCTGAAGACAGCTTTAAATTTCGAAATCAGCCGCCATTTATTAACTTTATTAGCATAAATAACATTCCAAAATCTAATCCTGCCATCTGTACCACATGAAACCAAGTTCCCAACGTTTTCATCCATTTCTCGTGCCGTGAGGAATAAAATTTGGTTGATGCCGCATAGACGTCGTTTTAGAACTAGAGGTTCAGCCTGAAAGTTTTTTGCTTCTTTTAATTTTTCAGCTGAAATTTAAAACAAAATATGTATGTGATGAATTGCACAAATCTCTATAAAATTATAATATTAACCACACAAATAACAGTTCTTCCGTAATAACTCTCAATTAATGTCTTGCCGTTATATCGGACAGTTTCCATTTTAATATGTAGGCGTCAATAACTCCCTTCCCATAGAAATTGCAGACGCATCAGAATTTGTTTTGACTTCTGATCCAGTCTTCTCACAACCATTAAAAATACCGTCACTTTCTAATAAGACCTCGAGATGTGAGGTTCTGTGTGCTTTGGGCGTTCTTTCTTGGCCCTCTCTACTAGTCGAATGGCTTATATCTGTATTACTTTAAATATTCAATATGAAATAATAAAATTATCGTTGGACGTCCACTCTACCTTCATTTCTGAAGTTAACTAAATTCTTTCTAATGAAGTAGATGTTAATATGATGATAATAGATGATGATATTTTATATACTTTTGTAAAATAGGTCAAACGGCATATTTTACTACAAAAAGCAAATAATTATTGGTATTGAACTATGCTTACTCACAGAGATATGTGATAATATTTTAATAAGCCAATCTGCACTGCTGGTAGTTCACAGATAAAAGTCGATATAAAATATCATTACAATAACTATCAGCTGAAAACAGATATCAATAATTTAATTATTTCATCCAGTATTTTTTAATTACTTACCTAAGGTTGTAGAATCTTCCAAAAACAATTTCGCATCTGCGTTTTTCCTAAGCCAAATAACAATTTGACCATCACTGGAAGCTGAAGCTAGAATGTGGTTCGAATAGCAATCT
This sequence comes from Hylyphantes graminicola, assembly GCA_023701765.1. Classification (NCBI taxonomy): domain Eukaryota; kingdom Metazoa; phylum Arthropoda; class Arachnida; order Araneae; family Linyphiidae; genus Hylyphantes; species Hylyphantes graminicola. The sequence continues at coordinate 42,692,495 of CM043113.1, read as the reverse complement.
AAGCTGACTATCGAGTGTTCAGATACTTTCTTCCATTGGGAGTCTTCTAACACATCTTGGTCATTATCAAAGAACACGAAAATCGAACCCGACGATCCCGCAGCATAAATGACAAAACCATGAAAAGTCAATGACAAAACTACAAAGTTCGTTTTGAACTCTCGAAGACATATGCCTAGATGGAAGTTCCAGACTCTGATGAAAGCATCTCGACCTGTAAAAAAAAGTATCGAGTTAAAATGAAATAGTAGAATATAAATACGTAAAGAAAGTTTAGGACATAGTTTCAAATTTTATAAAGTCGAAACACACATGTATTGGTGACCGACTCCTGTGGTTGAAACTAAACTGTCACTAAAGAAACTGAGGCTCTGTTTATGGTATAAATATGAATACTACGAATAATAAGTATGCACAGTACGACTTTTATTTTTTAGTGTGCGATTGACTTAATTTTAAGGAGAAATTGCATACTGAAAAAGAACCTTTTAAATATGCATTAGCTTTTCATTAGATATGGTATAGTCATCTCTATGGGTATAGTAACAACAAAATATTAATATTTCAAACCTAACCTTATAAATATCTTAACCGTTAAGCAATTATGCTTCAGAGGCACTAATTGATGCACTTGGAGACATAATCTACATCGCTTTCGTGTGTAAGATGCATAAGGAAACAATGAGATAAGGTAAATAAATTTATAAAAATCTAAAAATTTAATACTACCGGCAGTAACTAGACGTCTTTCTGAAGGGTCGAGTCCTGCCGCTGTTATGTCTTCAACATGACGAATTCCTACTTTGTCCTTCCTAAAATGGATCTCCCTATATTCATGGATTAAATTAAAGGATTCCGGGTCCCAAACTGCGACTGAAGACTTATTCCCAACAGTAATGAGACAATCAAATAAGTTGTTGTATGCAATTAATATTAGCAGTTCACTGTCGAAATGAGCCTTTGGTTTTGTCCTAGGTCCATTTGTTTTCAAGACGGCTATACGGCTGGTTGTGATTATTAGCTTATCTAAAAGGAAGGTAAAGTAATAATTAATGCTCGTTAAATTTTTTAATGAAGAAAAGACTTAATTAAACAAACATAGACTTTTTGATTTTAGTTATATAATAATATGATTTAGTCATATCACTGCAGCGCTCTTCAAGATGGATTTGAACTTATCCCGGGAGGAGACCCTCTATAAGGACAAAGCTGTGCGTGAAGCCTGCACTGTTATCTAGTCCTTTGGGACTAACTGAGCCATCCCCCCTCTCTCTAATTATATAAATATAAAAAAAACTCTATATTATAAATATTTTTTATTATGTTAGTAAAGTAAGTAAAAAAAACTAATAAACAAAATATTTGTTTCAAATTTTAACCACAAATATTTGTGAAACCAATGATAATCATGTCTATTGATAAAATACGTTAAGAAACCTTCAATATACGGTAGTAACACTTAGAGGATTAACTAAACTATATTTTTATAAAGCAATAAACTAAATAAATATTCAATGAGTGCTTACGATTTTAAATATTTTGAGGGTAATAACAAATTCCTCATACCATGTTGTTGGTCCAAGTAGAGAAATGGGAACACTTGACGACCCGAAAACTCTCCTTCCTGGAACTTGATGAGTTGTAGACATCTAGGCCGAAGCATTTCCCAAATTCTGATAGTTTGTATTCGATCTACTGACACTATCATTAGGCGCTTTTCATCCACTAAAACGTTGGTAATTGAATGTAGGTGTCCGGTAAGAGTTTCCTGTATTGAAATGTGTACCATATCTTTAGGGACTCATTTTTAATAACAGATAGACTTATTATGGAATTTTACATTTGTCTTCTGGTGAAAGAAGCTCAATTTCTATAATAATAGGAACATTTGGTTTTTTAACGTTTTATTGTTATTGAAAACAAATTATAGAGTACTTTCATGTACCTAGTTTGACAAAGGGGGAAGAAACGGGTTGCATTTAGCTTTAAATAAAGTCTCAAAATATAAATCGGATACTTATTATCACAATTTTTGACAACATCGAATTATGTGGGTATAATACATAAATCCATTACTTTTTGAAAATAAGATGAATGCAGAATTTATCATTACCTCAATTTTATTGGTTTTACATCATAATTTTGCCCATTTGGCTTTTATCATTATGGTTTTCGCTCTTATATCGGTGACTAACAGTATTAGTTAAATGCTTGTACTAATAGAAAATGCCCTCATAAGAGGAAAACGAAATGATTTGGAAGACCCATGTTTTCCATTCCCCCTTCAAATAGAGTTGGAGAGAAAAAAAGAAAATTGAAAATCAAGCATACTTTTCATTAATAAAGGCATTTTGAAGTTTTATATGCTAATTTTCAAAAAGAAAAATTTTCGAAGTTAAAAAACTTCCTTTAAGTCTTATAACTTCTAAAGTTTCTAAAGTACACTCTTAAAGCAAAAGAGTGAATTCCACTCCAGTTGGAGAAGTGCATTTTCGACACTGGAAAAGAGTGAATATTATCTCAGACTGAGTTAAAATCCCTCGTTTGGAGTGATGCTGTCGGAGGTTTAACACACAAAGGATCCACTCCAAAAGGAGAAGTGCATTTTCCAGACTGGAAGAGTGAAAATCAATCAGACTGAGTTAAAATCGCTCGTTCGTTTTAAGAGTGTAGGGAAACAAGAACGCGAAGCTGTTGCCAGATTCTCAGTGAAACAACCCCATTATGAATGCATATGTTTTATTTATGAAAAAAAAATCTTACACTGCATGATAAGTTTCCACTTGGATTCCAAAGTTTCACTGATTTGTCAATGCATCCAGCTACCACAACGTTGAGTTTTTCACAAAAATCAAAACAACCAATTCCTCCATCTGTGGAAAAGCTCTTGCTTTTCTTTTGCTCCAGATAATGAATTAGCATAGCCCTTTTTGTATTTATTGAACATGAAATTATTGTTCGATTGGTTGGTATGTATTTTACCTGTAATTGAGTTTAAGAGGGTCTCAATTTTTCTTGAAATAAAATTTATTACGTTATTAATTTTTTTATTTATCAATGAACAATTTGTGGACTCCATTAACACCTTCCTTACCATGAAAAACGTTAGCTTAAAAAATATTTTTTTAGTGTAAATTCATTTGTCCAACAAAAATTATACAGTACTATAGTCTTCATTTGTCTTATAAAATATTTATTTTTATAAACTTAAAGAGAAAGCTCCTTTTCGCTTAGGAAATTTTTTTCTCGCCAAACAGTTACTAGCATAAAGTAATTAAATATATTAATATGAATAGAAAAGTTTCAAGCTTTAAATGGTTGAATAAATATGAAACATTCAATATAAATTTATTTATGGCTAGTTGCTATGAGTGAATTGTCAGGCTAGGCTGCATTCACAATCTTTTGCATTGTGCAAATGAGTGACCTAATTCCTCAGTGCATCCCATTTTTTAGGGATATTTTGCTTTAATTTTCAAGAGAAAATACTGATTTGATATTTCCTTTCCCCTTGTACACTGGGACAGACGTGCTCGTTAAATCTGTGGAGTCCAAAGTCCCGACGGCGTCAGCGTACGATGTCGCTCGCAGTTCCGTTGGGTGGCTAGAAGGGAGGCTCCTAAGTCAGGCTAGAAATAGGCAGCCGAAATCGATTACATTACCATATATCTTTTACCTTCTAACAACCAAATGTCTTTATATAAACAAATAAACTAGAGACGGAATCATTGTTTTTAAAAGCATAATCGAACAAAGAAAATACAAATACTTTTAAGACATTGGAGAAATGCGACTCAGCTGTAAATTCCCACTGCATTCCCGCTACTCTTTTCTTTCCAATTTCATCGAATGGAATGTTCATTGGATCGAGGTGATCAGCCCTACTTCGCAAATGGGAAAAGAACGTGGAGTCCATCTTAAGGAAGAACACGCATCCTCTAAAGTCCCCACACACGAGCATATCGGAATCGTGGCAGTCCATGTTTACGACCACTGCTGGTAACCAGACAATGGAAAATTTGTGCTGGAACCTGGAAAATAAATTCGCATTTCTTGCACATTATTATTTATAGTAGATTTCATACGAGAATGAAAGGGTACACTCTTAAAACAAAAGAGTGAAATCCACTAAAGTTGAAGAAATGCATTTTCGACACTGGAAAGGTTTGAATATTTACTCAGACTGAGTTAAAATCACTCGTTTGGAGTGATCCTGTCGGAGGCTTAACACACAAAGAATCCGCTCCTTCTGGGTAAGTGCATTTTCTAAACTGGAGGAGTGAAATTAACTCAGTCCGAGTGAAAATCGATCGTTCGTTTTAAAAGTGTATGATTAAAAAAAAACATAAAGGAAATTTCTAAAGCAACCAGTTATTTTTTAGAAACGAGTTTTTTTTTAATAACGAGAATAAAAGGGTATGATTTTAAAAAAAATTAAAAGAAATTTCTAAAGCAAACCAGTTGTTTTTTTTAGAAACGATTTTTTAAATTACGAGAATGAAAGGGTATTATTAAAAAAAAAACTTGAAAGAAATTTCTAAAGCTACTAGTTATATTTTTAGAAATGTACTAAGTTGTTTTTTTATTTTCTCCACGATAGTTTTTTCGAATAGAATTCTAGAAGATTCGGTATGACCACGGACAGCTTCTGATTAGTTAAGAATGAAATCTATTTTAAACTTCATTGCGAGCGATCTTGTATCTGAGTATTTTATATCTTACGTCCAAAGAATAAGCATCGCCCAAACTGGGGAGCTAATTTTGTAAAATTATAAACTTAAATATTTTCGAAAAATTCTATTGAGTCTCTTACATTTTAATTTATTTCACGAAGGCAAAGATATTGGTAGGCTTTCATGTTGTGGTAAATAAAATCTGTTTTTATTTGTGTGTATGTGAACCATCTTATTTAAAAACAAGTTAGAGGGCCACGTAAAGGTAAACAATTTTCTATATAAAGTGTTCAATAAGCTAATTGTCTTACTATGCGTCTTATCGTTTTTCAAAATATACTCTTTATTTCTTTTTTATTGTAAACCATCACCCAGAATATCGGAATCTCACTATATGCACTTATTTGTTAAGTAAAAATTCTAAACTTGTCATCTTTGTGGTTCCTGGTTTATTGCTGAGACATAAAGATTAGTTTTTGTATTTTACGTTAGTTAAATACGAGGATATCAAAAACGAGGTTACCCCCCCCTCCCCCTTCTGATTGGGTTCGTAAAAAAACTTCCAATGAGTAAAATAAAAAAAGAATAAAAAATAAATGAATTCTCAAAGTACTCAAAGTAGATATAAAAAATAAATTGAATTTAAATGTATTTTAAGTATTATTACATGACTACTTCTGATACATCATGATTATTGAGGAAGGTCTTAAACGTTTTCTATGTGAGTCGACATTGCGGTTTTGCGCCTTTCTTATTAAAAAAATTAATTACACCAATACATAATAACTAATTTATGCTACAATACTAGATTTCGGCACTCTAAATAGTCAGCATCCGTGGAGGCTAACTTCGTTTGCCAAGCAACCTTGAGCGATTATTATAATTTCTTACTTGTATGTACTACAATTGAAGAACCGAATATCTGCAGCAGTAGTTGAAATTGCAACCATTTTGTATTTGGGCATGCATGCAAGACCAGTAGCCATCGGAGTAATTGCTGTCAAAAATACAAGAATTTTGATTGCCAGTATTTTAAATTTACAATTCATGACAATTACTATTATTGCAAAAATGAAATGTCTCTCACCTCCATCGTTTGAAACTGTAATTTTCGTTTCGAAGTGCCTTTTCATGTCTCTTCGCCAAAAAGATAACATGCCACTTCTGCTAAGGAACACATAATCTCCTGATACATCGACGACAGAGTCTGTCGCTGTTGGATACACCGTAAACTCAAATATATTGTCCTGAGCTCGAACCCCAGAATAAATTGTCGGAGTATGATCGAATGGCTCATCTGTAATATACAGAGGTTTGAAATTTACTTCATACATGCCTTGACCAGTAGAGGAATAATTTACTAGTAGGAATTATACACATAATAATAAATTGAAACTGAATTATATGAAGTACACGGAGAAAAATAAATTAGGAAAAATAGAAAATTTGGAAAAATAAAATTTTGAAACTATCAAGTTATGGGTGCCAGATCGGACGTAAGACTATTTTCACTCTCAAAAACTTAAGCTCAAAGTAATTTTTGTTATGTTTAATTTAAAAAAAAAAATTTATATCTTATATCGAATGGCTCATCTGTAATATACAGAGGTTTGAAATTTACTTCATACATGCCTTGACCAGTAGAGGAATAATTTACTAGTAGGAATTATACATATAATAATAAATTGAAACTGAATTATATGAAGTACACGGAGAAAAATAAATTAGGAAAAATAGAAAATTTGGAAAAATAAAATTTTGAAACTATCAAGTTATGGGTGCCAGATCGGACGTAAGACTATTTTCACCCGCAAAAACATAAGCTCAAAGTAATTTTTGTTATGTTTAATTTTTAAAAAAAAATAATTTTATATCTTATAACTTTGGATAAATGGAAGTATTAAAAAAGACTTTTTCCAGTTTCAAATGTTTTTACTGCAATTTACTCTAGTTTTTAAGTAGAAACTTTGTGCGATTTTTGTTGTCTGGCACTGTGCAATCATATTATTTAACTTATTTAATACCTATTACCCTTTAGAAAACGTATAAAGAGAACAGTTATGACACAATGGCCAGTCCCGATTTGATAATATGCATTAAGTTTCCAAGCAGCGAAATCCCAAATGTGGTAAACATTCCACATTATAATTCATGCTACTCGATAAGTATAACAACTCTATTTTCAAACTCGCCAAAAGTCGCCAATAAACAGCCCGGCCTTGATAACATAGCAGAACCGAAGTTCTAGGTAGAGTAGCCCAACAACAAGGATACATCTAAAATCTCTATTGTTACGTATTGAGAATTCGGAAGTAAAATAAAACACTAACTTTATTTATGCAAAAGTAGTAGGTACCAAAGAAGTAGACTTACCTGTAACAGTACGACGTTTTTCATAGTTTTCCATATAGCTAATCAACATTTTATAGTTTATATTTCCTTTAGAATAAGGATCAATTTGGTAAAATAGTTTGTTAACATCTTTTTGTTTTAAGTCCAAATTTAATTTTGAAGTTAAAAAATCATAGAACTTGGGCAAATCAACCATTTCAGTAGAAGCGCCATCACAAAAGGCTAGTTTAATATGATATTGTTTTTGTAATCTCAATAGTTCTAAGACTGGTTGATATTCTTGCATACTTAGAAGAATACTTTCAAAACAAGTATGGCAAACCAGTAACAATTTTTAATGGCTTTATTTATTTATGTATCTTGGGTATTTATTAGCCTTGCAATTTTGATTCAAGTTCTACGAGCTAGTATTAGAATGGATAGTTAAAAAAATTCATGTAAAATAAATAAGCAACTTTTTTTGTTTATTGAATTCCAAACTGAAGTTTAAATTTTCAAACTATATTCATTTTGATGGTCTTGCGATGCAAATGCATTAAAGAAATTTTATTTCGATTTCAAAAAACAAGAAAAAAAGCATATGCATATTTTAATTTCCATTAAATATTTTGAAACTTAAAAATTAATAAACTCTCGAGGTGAAACACCAAGTTATAGCTTTTTTTTATATTCAATGGGCTTGTTTTAACACTTTGCCACAAAAAACGAAATAACCAATGGCATAGCAATTCGGATCGCTTGACCTTTTTTAAACCAATGAGCTGCTTCAGCACTTTTTCAAAGAAAACTAAACAACCAATGATGTCGCAGTTTAAGGAGCGTGACGTCATAAGAAATATTCCCATTCATACGCCTTACAAATAGTATAAATTTAATTTAAATGTTTTACGTTATGAGCGGCAACAGTTTCACAAGAAACAGAAAATAAGATCCTTCACAACGACGGGACGCGCGGATGAGGACCGCCAATAACGACGGGACGCGCATGGAGATCGAAATTGGAAGGGTATGGGGCCAGTGTTGCCTACACTTTGAGGAAAAGAGTGCTACGAAAAAATAAAATTTAATACTAAAATTACAAAAGAAAAAAAATACCATAAAATACTAGTTGAATTTTGGAATATATTTAGGGACTTTAAAAAGAACTTGAAACGCTTTTCTAGTATTTTTAGAATATTTTTTGTAATTTTAGATCTAAATGGTACTTTTTCGTAGTTGGTTGGTTGGTAGACATATATTTTCAGACCCGCTTATAAATCTTCGTCAAGTAAGACAGGCATAGCACACACATACGTGACGCATGCTGCCATCTATCGCACGCCACCTCCATAACTTAGACATTACCCTGGAAAACAGTCTCCAGGGACCTGTATCATAGAAAACTGCGCAATGAAAGCCCATCAGACTTTCTACACGAACATCCATGCTTTATCGGGATTCGAGCTCGAACCCAGAGGTTCTAATGGCTAACTCCCTAACCATCGCACCACCGGGTTGACTTTTTCCTAGTATTCTTTTTCCTGAATGTGTGTGTAAGGATTACAAAAAATTACTATAAAATACTACACCAACATACTAATTCATGTTTTTTTTTTTAAACTCACACTAAGGATATTCCTTAAAGTGTTGGAAGGCACTGGTCCCATACCCTTCCATTTGTGCTCTCCATGCACGTAGAGTCGTTAACGCGTGATCTGCCACTCTAATACTTTAACTATGATCTCTATATGCGCGTTTACATGATGAGCCATCGAATCCATGGAATGCCATTTATTAGGGGAAAAAGAGGTCGAGCAGGATTTCTAACCTAAATGATAGTCTGTGGCCGAATCCATGGTATGAAACATCCCAATGAATCAACCGAAATCCCGGTTCTGTCTGGGAGAAAATCCCCAAGAGTGAAAAATTGCTGAGTTTGCTCTACAATCTATGGATTCGATGGTTCATGTAAACGCGCCTTATGAGTAGGGGAGCTTACCTTTTCGTTCCTAACTCATCGGAATCACCAAAGAAATATAGGTATCAAAGCAGGAAGTTTCTGATTTACGTGAAAATGTCAATGGGGGGCTGTTTCACGTAATGGATGGAGGGGCTGGGGAGCCCAGTCGGTTAAGCACTAGTTTAGCATGCGGAAGGTCCCAGGTTCGGGTCCGGGCATCGCCAAAAATAGCTGCCGACCTATAAACGGCCCGTGCAGCCAAAAATGTCCGACGAATAGTACCCCGTGTAAGGGAGTGCACGTTAAATAACCTTCAAAGTCCTAACGCTGCGTACGATGTTGCCCTTAACGGTTGTGTTGGGCGCCTATTCAGGTGTTGGCTCGTCACCTGACTGTGGTTCTAAAATACGACGCCCGTGCCAATAGCCCTCGTGTAGCTCTAGTGCGACGATAATTCAAGCCTATCCTAGCGTAATGGATGGCAACCGCACCAACGGATTGTTGTCATTTGCTGCCAGCAATTACTTGTGTTTTGGTATTCGAGTACGAGTTTTCTAAGAATATTTTGCTTATTATAATTTTTTAAATGCCAACTTCTTGCTGCGCTGTTAATTGTTCAACACATTTGTTGAAAAAAGCTAGCAAGAATTTTTTTTTAAAATCAAGATTGGTCATTTTGAGAGTGAAACTTGAGCAATCAATGAAACGCAGTAGGTGAAACCGAAGCAACCAGTGAAATCCAGTACGCATGAAAATGTAAACAAGATCGTTACATTATCTGAAACGTTTCCGTTGAATGTATTTCTTGAAATTTCAATGTTTAGTTTGAAAAACTAGAGCAAAAAGGTTTCAACGAGCGTTGGCATGTCAAGGGGATTGAAGTAACAAAAATAATTAGATAATTATTTGGGATAAATTCTGGATGAAAATGCTTCGCACTTTAGCGCATAATATAAATTCAATGAACAAAATACGGAAAGCAAGTTTTTTTTGCAGATTTTTACGTGGCTAATCTTAATTGACTTCTAAAACTGCAGCTAGAATTTTAAACTGAAATATTAAATTTTTATTTCTATTAAAAGGGATTGATTATAAGTTGCAAGCATATGAAACTTTGCAGCTTAATTTCTCCATGAATTAAGTTAGTTCTTCTTTCTTGAAATTTAAATTCGAGGTCGTTTTTCGGTACTAAATCGTTCTTTGGTGAAAAATGAAAACATTTTCTTGCCTCACTATCCCTACAGGCAGGTATTTCTTTTCTATTCAACGGCAATTCGTTTCATACAGGGTTCCTAAGCTACATGTTCAGATGGATTACTATATGATCCTGTACTTGTACCTCTTAACTCTTTGAAGTTACTGAGTAAATTATTTAGTTATTCAAAAGGAACCAGGGGCGAACGAAGGGGACCGGACCCCCCCCTCCCCCCAGAGGACAAGAAAAGGACCCAATGACGTCTCTCAATGGACTATTCCGGTTGTGGTTGCCCGGTCAGCCGGGCGCCGGCTCTGCCTAGTCAGACAGTTCGTTATTTGTTTTTACTTATAGAGTTTATACTTTAGAGTTCGAGTTTTATAGAGTTTACGCTTGCACTGCGGTTTAAGTTTGACAAGATATTTGTTTTAAATGGATAAAAAACGTAAAACACACACTATAAAAAATGAATGCTCAAAAACGACGAAATTTTCCTTAATTTTGACGATTCCGTTACTGGCAAATGCTCCGAGTTTTCGTTTCCTCAAAGTGAAGAGATTTGAATCGTCATTTTTATGAGGATTTGAATGTCGTCTAATCTAACGAAATATTTCGTCATTTTTGAGCATGTGAGTACAACAATGAGATTCAGTTTCCTCAAAATCCAATCAAGATACAGAATCGTCAAATCACGATCGTAAAAGTGAGGATTCGCGTTTACTCAAAATTCACGTGATAGTTTGACGAAACAATCCTTAAAATTAACGAAATGAGGCTTGAGGATTCACGAATCGTCAAAAATGTAAGTGTTATTTCTGAGAGTGCAGGTATCCTCGATTTTGACGAGGGTATATGTTCAAAAGAAGACATTCCTCTCAAAGTGCCCAGGCTTTCTAAATGCCAAACAACAAGAAAAAACTTCCCACAAGATAATCCGGAATCTTATTATCGAAGAGCCTGCTACATTCCATTTGTTGAACACTTCACAAATCAACTGAATGAATGATTTGTTAGTCATAAGACATTCTTTCATCTTTGAAATTTTGATTGACAGTTGGCACATCCAAGGAAGAGATCCACGTTGATAATTTTTTATATCTTTATGGATAAAAAAAATAGAAGCTATTGACGAAACCCAGTTGTACGGAGAAGTAAAAATATGGCATCAAACCTTGAAAAGAATCAACTCTGAAAGATTAGAGACTTTCAAAAACGATGGTAGATCTAAACCGCTCAAAAAGATAAATGCATGCCATCGAAGCCCTCGCATATTGCAATAAAGAAATGTTACCTTCTGCTCACAGTTATCGCAAATAATTGCTACCCTTCCAGTGACCAATCGTAGTGCTGAAAGATCATTTTCTACTTTAAAATACTTAAAAAAAATATTTGAGAAATGCAACTAGTGAAACAAGACTTAATGGGCTCTATCTGCTCTATATCCATAAAGACATTTCTGTGGCCCGGACGAAGTCCTAAACGACATGGCAAAAAAATCTGGAAGAATTTATTTTTACCTTAGGAAATTATTGTAATTTTACGTTTTCAAGTTTTTTAATAAACTTAATCCATGAAAACTCATTTTGCGGTAAACGGTTTTATTTTACTTTACCCAGAGATTGAAGTGGCATTATGCAATGTTCTAGTTAGTTATATTCAAAAGAATCTGAACAAAAAAAAATATTAAACAAATTAAACAAATCAAATTTTAAATTTCTTAAATAAGTGTTTTCCCATCAGTAGTTTTTCAACAAAACAAACTAAAGCAAAATAAGTTTAAAACCATGTATGTGTTTAAAGTTAATGGTACACACTTGAAACGAACGAGCTATTTTAACTCAGTCTGAGTAATTTTCACTCCTCCAGTCTGGAAAATGCACTTCTCCTCTTGGAGTGGATCCTTTGTGTGTTAAACCTCCGACAGGATCACTCCAAACGAGTGATTTTAACTCAGTTTGATTTAAGATTCACTCCTTTCCAGTGTCGAAAATGCACTTCTCCTACTGGAGTGGATTTCACTCGTTTGTTTTAAGAGTGTATGATTGTAAAAGTTTGGTTGGCTCATCAAAAAATTGCGAAATATGCATTTTTGAACGTAAAAAATTCCAAAATGTAATTTCATGTTAAGGGTACGATTGTAAAAGTTTTGTTTAGCTCATCAAAAAATTGCTAAAAATGCGTTTTTGAACGTTAAAAAGTATGAAGTTACATTTACAGTTGCATTTCTATATAGTTGCATTTCTACGCGTATAATTAGTTCCCCTCCCCCTTCTCCCCAGAGACAAAGCCTGGATACGCCTCGTGAGGAACATGCACTGTAATTATAGATTTGAATTTCTGTTGGTGTTATTTCAGGATAACTTCATTATGATATGAGTGCATAACATATGTGTGGTATATCGTTTATGTAGGGTAACCCATGGCTGTGGTTCAAATGAAATTAGTTACACGAAAGTGCTTGTGATCATGCATGATTTTAATCAAAACGTTATTTCTTTGGGGGTGTGTGTTAATTTTTCAATAAGGTTTACAAATATTGTTCAATAACAACCAGCATCCCATTCTTCTTCTGAACCGGAATCGTATTCTTGTTGATACGGGGAATTTCTGGATTGATCTGATCCTCTAAATGATGGGTTTTGAGGTTCATCTCTAGAAGAAGTTGAATGCTGTTGTTGGCCCGAATTTGATCTCTCGGATGCTCTTCTGCGTCTTACAACTCCTTCCATTACTTCAAGATTAATGGGTCGTCTTTCCTCCATTTCATTAGGAACACTTAATCCAAATTCCTCGTCCGGAATTTCAGGCGGATGCTCCATGTCGTAACGAAGCTTATCAAGGTATGAAGCGTCGTATTCTTCATATAACTCTGGATCAAACGTGTGTGTAAATCGGAAAGACTGTGGTTTTAAGAAATCAAACTTGTCCTCCTCCTCCTCAAATCCCCCTATTTCAAATGACACGTCTTCTTGTGGAGGTTCATCCTCAAAATTAATAGCTCGTGGACTACCAATGTCAATACGGTTATCGTAGAAAGCTCTCATTGGGGGAGATTCACCATTTACTCTCGGATTTTGGAATTGTGGCTGATTCCACACAAAGTCTTGATTTTCTTGACTTGGACTTGACCTGCGCGGTGGTGAGACAAAGCCGCCTGTTGCATTTTCATTCTGTCCGAATTGATCAGATCCCCTTGACTCTTGTACATGTTGTTCATTATATCTTTCTAACTGTTCATTCATATCTTGTGGGTTCCACATCCTACCAAACATACCAGGTGAACGCACTCGATTTTCATTTCCAATATCTTGTGCTACAGATGCCGAGCTGTCTGTGGATTGCTCTTGGAAACTGTTAGGGGACCTTCTACTTGCACCTTGCTCCTGTTCTGCATTAAATCTTTGTAATTGTAAATCCATTTCCCGTGGGTTCCACACCCTACCCAGCATAGGAGGAGGAGTTCTTGGTACATTATCATCGAGGGGTTCATCAATCGCCGAATGATCGTCGGTCATAGATGATTCTGAGTGACCGTATTGAGAATCGTGGCTACCATCCGTGGCCATAGATGATTGTGAGTGACCGGATTGAGAATCGTGGCTGCCATCAGTGGTGGAATAGAGCGCACTTGATGATTGTTGGTTCTGGAGATTAAATTCCCGCAACTGGGCTTGCAAGTCTTCCGCTCTTGCATTTGATGTATTAGCTCTAGGCTCAAGTTTCCTGGTAGCTATGAAATCTTCAATGTCCGAATGATAATGTCCCGCTCCTGGTCGGTCGAATGTCTCATTTCCGGGTGCCATTTCGTTGGTCGACATAAGCTCATCAGTCTCTGCTGGCCCTCTGTAGGATGGACTGCGAGTGCTTCTTCGACTAGGCGGACCACTTGAAGGAAGCCGACTCGATAAGCCTAAAGATGAACGGGTTGATTGAGGATCATGCGTATGAGTTGATGAATGTTGAGGAACATTTGCTCGTAAATTCCTTCTTTCTGGTGGAAATTCAGGGGAAGTTGTGGATTGAGGATCATAATCGTTAGCTCGCATTCTTCTTCTCCTTGCTTGAGGTCGTGGCGGACTATCATGATAGGAATCATGAGAGGGTGATGAACTAGCTTGGTATCCAGACAAACGTCTCCTAGATCTTCGGGATGAGCCAATGGAGGAATCTTCTTGTGGGTATTGTCCAGCTATCTGTTCTTTCAAATTATCAAGTTCATGCATTACCTAAAAAAACCAAATTAAAATCAATTCATTATAACAAGTACCAATCTGAATTTATGTATGGAAAAAAAAAGAAACTGAAAAATTAGCAGATGGGTAGTTTGTTTTTAAACAGTTTATATTGCTTAGCATTTGGACGTTTAATATGGAATCAATAAATTGCTTTTCTAATTACTTATCCATTTAATCATGGGACACATTGGTAGAGGTTTTTTCTAAGAGATATTTTTTCCTGTCGCATAAACAAGAATGTCAGGTTATTGTTCAATTAAATGTCAGAAAACTAGAGAGTGTAGATTATTATTAACCTGGGAATTTCAACTAAATTTTGGCATGGATTGGCGGAGCGTTACCGGAGCAGAGGGCGTAAATCCCTATATTTTTTTTATATATAGTATGAATCTTTAATCCCAACTATTCTGAATTTACCTAACAAAAAAAAGCAATTATAAGTGATAAATAGCAGTTTTAATCCATTTTTAAAGTATTTCCTTTTGCAAACAGACGGGAACAGTTGTATAATTACAACTGCAATCGTTATCGTATAATTAAAACTTACTTTTGGTAGAACTCATAATTTGCCATATCATTTCACAAAACGACTGTATTATTAAAAAAATTTCTATATGTAGTTACCCTTAGGTCATATTGTTAAAATTTTGTATAACTCTCGATTTTAACATAAAGCGCGTCCGCGATAAGAATGAAACAACTTCATTTCCTTTTAAATTCCACAACTTTTTTTTTTACATGAATGCTCTTTGCATCAAATTGACTTACAAACACTTTGATTCTCCTTTGATACTTTAAATCGACGAATATACACCTTTAGGTTGTATTTTGAGAAGATTTCTGCTAGCAGTCAACATAACACTTCGTACAGTTTCTTCCGATACTGATTTGAGGAGACAATGATAAATCCTCTGGAATTGGGCAAAGTTTTTAGGCTCCTTTTTCTCGTAGGAATATTTAGATTTCATAGTTAAGCAGAATTTTTCTATCCGTCTTGTTTGTCGGACGTTATTCGCATTGTCCTTCGTGGGTATAGAATGAATATTCCTCAGATACTCGCCCACTTCTTTCACGTAATATATCTGATCAGAACAAAAGATCGTCTTTCCGATGATGTTAGGGGATAAAGGGTATTAGTACTATCTTTATTCATTGTTGAAAGTAAATTTTACCATTAACAGTTCCCTCAAAGAACACGAATCGGACACAATCCCATCATTATCCATGTTGTGCCCCAACATCATTTTTCTGGAAAATTAATCTTTAAGCTTGATTCTATATTCTACGGGAACAACATCAGATGAAGCAGAATGGTAGAACTTACTACCACCAGCAACATTGGGATCATACATAAGATAATATTCGTCATGAATGACGAATTTCAGTCCTGATACAGATGGAATCAATTTCGATAAATGTTAAAACAGTTCCTCTTTATTAGTTGTTTTAAATCTTTTTATGTTTATCAAAACCGTTTTTTTCCTTAAAAGATTTTAAATTCAAATCTTCTTTTATGATTTTATGCACATAAGCTTTAGATATCTTCTATTCCAGACGATTTGGCTCATAAATTAGCAGGTTACTTTTAAACAAATTTCTTAACCTTCGTTGCAAAAGTTAGGTTCTTTTCCAGATATTTTTTTTGCGAAATTTCAGGAATTTTTTTTTCTTTCCTAGTTCATCGTACTGTATTAAAGGACGATATATAGTTGTCTTTGGAATTGTTCGCCTTTTAAAATGTTTAAAGACTATATTCGCGAATCTTCTGCCATCAAAATTACAGAATTGTACAATTTATTTTCGAATAGCATTCGATAAATGAGCTGGCATGTGTGTGGCGAATCTTGCAGCAGCAACAATCCAAATCATATCTTATTTTAAAGTGTAAGAGTTGTACTTTCTCTTGTTAGTGTAAAAAGTTACATGTTATTAATGTCTTGCATTATCTTAGCCAATCGAATTGTCTCATTCTTATCGCGGACGCGCTTTAACATGCAGTTGACCGAGCATCACTGGGCCTCAATTCTTCCTATAGGGGGAGTTATTGGTGGAAATTCTTTAGCGCGCTCGACATCTTCTTTACTACAGTGGCGGCCAAAATTGTGGACATTTTCTTAAATTTTCATATTTTTCAACTTTGTGTGATTACAGAATATATGAATTCTATATCAAATTAAAAATTATAGATCAACTTAAAAGTTATTTAATCTTTATGAGGACCACTGTCTGCAGATCGCTGAAGCAGTCTATGAAACCTTTGGTTCCATATTATCTACACTCTTAAAACAAAAGAGTGAAATCCACTCCAGTTGGAGAAGTGCATTTTCGACACCGTAAAGGCATGCATATTTTCTCAGACTGAGCTAAAATCACTCGTTTGGAGTAATCCTGTCGGAGGTTTAACACACAAAGGATCCACTCCAAAAGGAAAAGTGCATTTTCCAGTCTGGAAGAGTGAAATCCACTCAGACTGAGTTAAATTAGGAGTGTTTGTTAAGAGTGTATATCCCTGGACACAACATCATCATCATCAAAGTAATTTAAAGTAGAATTAAAAAATAAATACAGTATTACAATATCTGTATTACGAATAAGTTATGCAACTAATAATATGATCTGACTTAGTTTTGAAAGTCATTAAACCACCAACTTGTATTGCAATTTCAGCATAAGAGAATCCATTGATTGTGCTTATTTGATCAACTAAAATGAGCATAACTTTATTTGTAATAGACATACTTTAATTCTTACATTAAATTACCTTCAACTTAATATTTAAATGTTTGTATTTAAGCGAAATTTAATAGATGCAAGCACACAGATAACAGTTGAAACACATGAAACTTTAAAAAAAAATGTCCACACTTTTGGCCACCACTGTAAATAAAAGCCATCCAATTAACAGATTAGGCAAGGTGGAAAAGTCTTCGAGTAAATATGTTTGTGTAAAGAAAATATTGAAAAACGTTGGGCAACAGGCAATTTTTCTGTGCAGAAATTAACTCCTTGTACTTAAGACGGATGCATGCTTGACTTAAAATATGTTTGTCTGACGTTAACGTATATTCAAGTCAAAAAATTTCCAAAATACCAAAAAAAAAAAAAAAACGAACAAAAAAATTATATTTACTTACATTTCTCAAATCTTCGTTAAGATCTTCAATGAAATCCCTTAACACGCTTGCTATTTCTTCTGGAGGTACCGTATCTTCTGGATTGATGCCTGGAATGTATTGCGAGAGTATGTCGACAATTTCGCGGTTAATTGAATCATAGCATAGAACTTTTTCCCTGTTGTTGTGATAAAACATTTCCTAAAAGGAAAAGCATAAGAAACACTAAGTATTAACAGATATCAATAATTCATAAACCAATAAAAATTTCTTTATGTAGGCCACGATAAATGAACAAATTTGACAAATAAGTTTGCTAAACAAGGTTGACATAAGATAGATAAATGTATATATGTAATGGTAACCTTTATCTTTGAAAATATATTTTTACTTTATCTTTAATTTTCAAATTTTTTATATTATCGGTTGTTTTTATACAATTCACATTGCTCTCTCCCTCCCCCCCCCCCCCTCCTCCTCCCATTTTTTCTGGTAAACTACGATCTGAAAAAAAAAACCTTAATATTTAGGCACTTTTTTTTTTTTTTTTTTGAAAATAGACTTTCATAAAAAAAAAATGGAAAATTGGTTAAGTTTTACTACATTACGCTGTGTTTAAACAGCGTTAGAAGAGAAACTTTTTGACTATAAATATAAAATCAATGGCACTAACTTCCTTTTCAATATTAAATTTAGCTTTTACACGCCAAATTGACTGTTTTAGTTAATGTACTTTTTTCGTAGAATCAATAATAATCATCTTATGTGAAATTCCGTTCAAATTATAGAAGTATAATCTAAAATTTAGGCAATTTATTTTTATATGAAGAATTAAGATTACAACACCGATGTTTCATTTTGAAAACGCATGATTTTTTATATTTTATTTTCCATAATCAAATCCCTATACAAATTTTACTTTAAATAGTTTCAAAAGGAAAAAATTTGTACAACGAAAAAAAAAATTCAATTATTTGAAGGTTACTTTCTCACATGCAAAATGCTTATATAAAGTTGAATATTGACTAACAATTAATTTTTGATAAGGGAAATGTAGTTTAAATTAATAATAGTTTTTTTATCGGTAGTTACAATGTGGATAAAAAGGAAATGTACTGCAGAATTTCCATTTGTTTTATTATTATACTTCCCTCAGCTTTGAAAAAAAATCACACCTAACAATGCTGCACTAAATGATACTTACATAATCTTGAGAGGACGTTGGTTGATCCGGAATCCCACCAGTGGCACCACCAGATGGTCCCGGTTGAGGTGTGGATGAACGAATTCCACGAAAAGATGGCGGCCGATCACGATCTTCCAGACTATCATAATAACTGTGTTCACTTGTGTGGCTTGGTCCGGGTCTTATATTTAAACGTTCTTCAAATGTAACCTCTTTTTCGCCGGATTCTTGACCCCTTCTCCCTGAATCTTGTCTGGATGCCTCTTTACGAAAAGATGGCGGCCGATCACGATCTTCCAGACTATCGTAATAACTGTGTTCAATTTGGTGGCTTGACCCGGGTCTTATATTTAAAGTATCTTCAAATGTAACCTCCTTTTCCCTGGATCCCTGAGCCCTTCTCCCAGAATCTTGTCTGGATCCCTCTTTACGTGATCCTCCAGATTTATCAGAGAGAGCCTCGTATCTCTGTCTCATCTCCTGCACTGGACCTCTAGATCCTTGACCACGCTGTCCACTGAGTCTCGGCGTTTGAGATCTTTGCCTTGATTCATGTCTCTGGGATTCCGTTGATGGGGCATCGAACTTCCGTCGCATCGCCTGCACTTGGCTACTGGGTCCGGCACCTTGTTGGCGATATCTAGAGCTGTCATTGGGTCGGCTACTAGGCCCGGCACCCTGTTGGCGATATCTAGAGCTGTCTTTGGGTCGGCTACTGGGTCCGGCACCTTGTTGGCGAAGTCGAGACGCTTTATTGGGTCTTACTTGTTGCGATCGTTTGCTGGATGCCCCTCTTGGGGATTCTGCAGGTCTGTTAGGCGGAGCTTCGAACCTCCGTCGCATCTCCTGCACACGTTGTGTTCTTGGATTTGAACCCTGTTGCATTAATCTTGGAATTCTTGAAGTTCCACTATCCATTTCTCGTTGTCTCCTTGGATTTGAGTCCTTCTCCGTTAATTTTGGAACTTTTGATGGTCCCCCGGACATTTTAAGTTATTTGAATTACTTGGGTGAGATTTTCTAAAATAAAAAGAGCACAAATATTGTTAATAATTCTAAACATTTATTATTTTCCTTGATTTTTTTTGGAACAGCGAACTAACTTTTTAATTGTTTTTTCTAAAATTAAGCTTTCTTAAGTCATTAAATACGCATTTGTAATTACCGTTAATGCTTTTCTTATAGCATAAAACGTTAATTTCTAAGCTTATAAAAAATTTGTGGGACTTAATTTTTTATACATAAGTTGTGCAGTACAATGGTCTTCCTTTGTCTTATATTATGTTTTTTCAGGTAAATTAAAACACAAATCTTGTTTTAGCATGGCAAGAAAAATTATAAACGCCCATTTATGTATTAAAAAAGAACTTTAATTGTAAAAGTGAGACTTAAAACTGTGCTACATTTTACTTATTATCGTTCTCTTTGTTTATCTTCACAGTATATATGCAGAATCCTATTACAGTTGAAAATATATTAATAAAAGTCTAAGATGCCTCAATGGAGACAAATTTATCAGAAAATGTTCCCATATAAAAAGAATGGAAGAAATTGGCTTTTCTTTCATATATCGTGTCTTTTCATGCATCTCTTATCTGTGTCACCTTATGACCATTCAGAAAGTGCGATATTAAATTTAATAGCTGATGTGGTGTTGCACGGGTTGGGAAAAATGTAATACCAAAGCGATCCAAATATCTGTACCAGACTACCATTTAATCTGTTATAGTATAGTGGGCTTATGTTACTTTTCCCGTTCGTTATTAAGTACAGAATCCCGTTACTTATATTACCATAAAATTCAAAATTTAAAAAATGCTATAAAATTAACAGACCCGAATAAAAGCATTAGCTCATTTGGCGTGTTTGAAAAATTTGGTGATGAAAATATATAGCTACCAACACACCCATTCAGCTCTGGCGCAATGAACATTGCACAATTAACTAGCTAATTAAAAAAAAAAAAAAACGCTCATTTTGCTCGTTTTTTGTAATAACTTGGCGAGTTTGACAAAGTATTTGGCGATTAATTATTAATTTAGTTTCTGAAGACAATGAACAAATATTAAACAAATTAAACATTTTCAATTTCAATTGCTTTCTAAAAAGTTTTATTTAAATTTCTCTGCCCAATGGCATCACGAATGATGGGATGGAAAAATGATCGGATTTGAGCGAACGTGGTGTATTTTTCCATAAAGGGGCACATAAAAACGTTCGTAAACGGTAGAAGGAAAGGTCTAATTCGAAAAATTATTAGCCTTTGTTTGTTCCGGACTTCCGGATATGAGATGAATTTTTGCTCCAAATTTCGTGACAATCTGTTGCGTGATTCTTTAGATTTCGCGTCTTATTCAGACAAACAGAAGGCGCAATTCATAAATACCGCCAAGCTACTTATTAATCGAAAAGTTTCAATTTGATACGCTCTCTAAAAAAACCGTTGAAAAGTGTGCTGAGCAAGAGAAGGAGGAGCAAATCAATAATCAATTTCAGTACCCATTCTAAACTTACTATTTAAGAAAATTGATTCAACGAATATAATATCTACCCAAATAAATTACATTAATCCATTCATTCATTTTCCCCGCTATTTTTATACTTCGTCAAAACTTGAATTTAAAGAATAATAATAACTGTGTGTTTTCGCCCTCCATTTCCATAAAAAAAACTGAGACTATAAAGTTAAATAATTTGAACTTGCTATATTTTTACTAAGTGATGAATCTAAAGAATACCTTCCAATGATTAACTTAAACTTTTCCGGAAAAAGTATTTAAAATAAAAAAACAACAACGCAATCTCTCCGATTCTTCCTTGGATATTAAGGATAATTTATTTTAAGCTTTAAAAGGCTAGGCGTTAAACATTGCCTTATCCAACTAAGATATCGGTATTCTGTCTGATCGGCTTTAGCTGTCGAAATAAGTTATATAATAACGTTATATATATTCTTTGCCTTCTAATAATATCTTTAAAAATAAAATAAGTTTAATTTTCTTTAATATATGTGGAATATTATGTGGCGTAAAATACATTTATATGATTTTTAAATGTAATCATCAGCTCAGAACTTTCTGAAAGAAGTTGAACTGAAAAAGACGTTAATTTTATTAGCTAGGTGAAGATTTCTAGTGCTAAGTTTAAAAATCTTTACATTACACATAAAATTTTTATCCATAGTGTGAAAATCACTTACGATGTATATTTCAATTTACCAAATGAATCTTTTGTAATCTTGTTTTTTCTTTGAATGTAGAAGCTTAAAATTGTATCTATTGAGAAGCTGATTGGAAACTAATGAAATATCTGAGAATAGATTCTTTTTTGAATATAATTTAAATTGCGAGAAAAAGTTGCTGCCAAATTTAAAACTGATTTATTCAATTTTAAAAGAGCGTGTTTTTTTTCACTAAAATATATGACGCTAGTAAATGCTGCAATTATTTTTTTTAAAGACGCGCAGCACGAAAATAAAAGTTTTATTGGTTTGTCTCAGCAAACTTAACCCAATCCAGTTTCCTTTGATTGCATTGTCATCTTTGTACATTTTTTAATGTATATCTTATACTATAATACGAGGAATTGGACCCAAGTCGAAAATCGCCCCAGAATTAATAAACTCCGGTAAACTTGGGGGTCTGGGGTTTTTGGCCACGACGAATCGATTGGCACAGGTTTTGAAGCGCTACGGTCAAGCAGTTCGGAGTTACAGATAGGATATTTTCAAACTTCATTAGTTCGCCATAATGGCTGCTTTCCTGATGCCATCTGCTAAGGCTATAAGCCTCTGCTTAAGTTATAAATGTTTACTTAAGATTTTAATTTTTCAAATTTAAATAAATTCAACCTTGCTTTAAACTTTATTGAGTTTTGCAGAAATGGTAACATGAATATTTTTTTAGTTCAAATCAGCAGATGATTTAAGTTCTATTCTGTTCATTGGCGATTTTTGGCGATATTGAAAATTTAACGTATGGTTGCAAAACCTATCGAGTTGGATGAAGTATGAAATGGAATGTTTACCACATTTCGACATTTTCGTTGCTTTTCAACGAAACGCCAATT